>WEIV01015845.1:0-20988 GCA_013390005.1 Calyptomena viridis
CTCTGGGATTAAAGTGACAGAGCCTGTAAGGCAAGACTGTGATCAGCAACCCTGATCTCAACAGGGAAGGGTGAAGCTGTGCAGCTGTGAGTAGCTGTGAGCCTGGCTGGGGTTTGGGAGAAGCCAGTGGAGCCCCAGCCTCTCCCTGACCCTTGTCCATCTGTGCCTGCCCATGGGAGCTCTGAGCCTGGAGAGCTTTCTGTCTTGCTGGAACAGATCGAAGTCCTTACAGCACTTAGCTCTCGTGTGTACATGAGCCACATTTAACCAGGCTGCTTTCCCTGAAATTACAGAATCCTGCCAGAGTGCAGTGTTTTAAATTACTGAATTCTTGTTATTTACTGAGATTAGCCACATCGTTTGGTTATGCATCTTTTGCTTTCTGGAAGGACTGATGGCTGCTACAGAAAACCAGGAATTTTCACATGATGTTGACAAATTAATTAAACACTAGTAAGTGCACTTTCCCGCAGGTTTAAAAGGCTTGAAAAATATTTCCTTCTTGATAGGTTTAGACTGCAGCAGTTGTTTTTAATGAAGTGATACAAGCAGAGGGCCAGTGTTTTACTGAGCTAGAGAAGAATCATACCCAGCCCCTCCATGCCAGGTGAAAAGCTGCTCATTCAATACTAAGGCTCCTTGTCAGACAAACTCTGTGCCAGAAATCCAGAAATATCAAAGATTCTGCAGTGAGGTGCTGCAGAGTGGCCGAAATATGAAGCCCTGAATGTGAACCTGAGCACTGCTCAGAGGCCAACATGAACAGTGACCATGTGGGTGTCACTCACGGTGTATCCAGGTGGCTGCACGGACCAGCACTGAAGGAACTCCCAGATCAGTTTAGAGGCATAAACAGCCAACAGGGCACCTGGGAGCACAGCATTATGCATCTCCTGCATCTTCTCCCTTTCCTACATGTACAGGGAATTCAACCTTTCTCCAGGACATTTATCTAAACAGCACAGAAAAACACAGCCTCAAAATCTCCTTCACTATCTACCTCACAGTGAAAACTGAAGACAAAAAAACACCTTTAATTCCTGCTATTTTCCTATCATTTCTAGTCCCACCAAAAAAAATGGTGTTTTCAACATGGGCTGGATTCCTTTTGCCAGCAGATGGCATCCAAGACTGCAGCAAGCAGAGAGAGAGGAGTTTTCTGCAGCACACAAGTCTGCCTTCAGTCACTTAGTCTAATGAGCTCCACTAATAATGCAGTAACTAGATTGCTGGCAAAACATAAATAGTCCTACAATACAATAATACGTAATAAAAATAATGTCCAAGAGCAGTCTGAAAAGTTATACCCTTTAACAATATTCATGAATTTTTGCAAGCAATTAAAGAATAAGTATTACAAATTTTTTATCATAAATCTTTGCAATTAAGGAATCGTCCATAATTTGTGGCCTGAATTCCCCCAGAGCAAATAGATATTAAGGCAAGTCTAGATCTTAAATAAATAACTCGTTCTTTTTCTACTAAACTGACTTTGACTTTGGATATTTCCTGCGGTTTCGTCTGCTCTCTTGCAGAAGCATCAATTCAGAGAACAGCTGCTGGGGTATTACACTGGGTTTACATCACTCATAGCAGAACAGGAGCAGGCAAACCCCTTAAGAGGAGATGCCCTCTGAAAATCTGTTCTCTCTGGGAGTGGGTCATTGAGATGTGCTGGGCTAAATCTTATTTATAGATTTCTTCAAACTATCAGGGACAGGTTGTATCTGTATGTTTGACATGGGGTGGTGTCTCAGGCTCCTGGGAGGGAAGGTGGTCTCACCCCAGGCCCCCTTCCTCTTCAAGTGCATGGGTCTAGCACAGTGTTTCTCCATGTAAGCATGGATTTGGGGAATTAATGAGCTTAGGATACTCCACACCACTCCTTGGCAAAAATCACAGGAATCCTTAACCCCTCTCAGTGGTCGGTGAATGTACAATCAAGCCCCCTGCCACACCAGTGACCAGAGTTATACCAGTTTGTGTGGAAAGGACACAGACACTTGGGAGCTGGGCACCAGTGAGGCTCCATGCAGTGTTCCCCATACTGGCACTGGCCGCTCAGGATGAGCCCTTTCCCCATGCAGGGCCGTGTGCTGGAAGTGCTGGTGTGGGGTCACCATGGGCTCTGTTTGGCACAGCCCTCCAGGCACCACACACAGGGAACACCGTCACTTCTACAGTCACCAGCAGTCTGACACCCATTAAACCTTCCTGCCTCACCATCCATATTCTCTTGTCCAGCATGTGTACACACAAATTAAAGGAGTTGCAGGGAGTTTACAACAGTTTTAGCACACAATTGCAATAACACCTTGGATAAGCATAAAAAACCTTTGCTGAAAAAATGTCACAAGCCTTCCTGACTGAATTTATACTCTCAGATGATTAGTGTTGTTTGGGTATAAGAAGTGGGAGTTCACCATGATAGGTGCTGTACAAATGTAGGAACGTGCGGAACTTCAAGGCATTTTTCTGTGACTTATTCACATGAGACGTTATCAAGGTCTTGGTACTCATTATGTATATACAATCCTGTAAAAATTAACACAGTGAGGTGTTCCCCTCTCCTGTGTTAACTAGTGTGTACCACAAACACATTTCAAAATACCCCTTTGCTCTCTCCATGACTACAGTCAGAACATGATTAATGACTGTCACACACCATGGTCAGCAGGGAGCAGGAGGTTCCTGGCACCTCTGGCAGCACTATCATCCCAAGCTAATCCAGCCCTGGGGAGCCCCCCTAGTTGGGGGAGTCCCAGCTCACCACCAGCTCACCAAGCAGCTGGCACTGTTTTGCCTTAGCTGGCAGCAAAACCAGCACTGCCTTACCAGACTGGCCAGAAGATACTACATCCTACAGTACTTTGCTTATCATGGCTTTATTTGGGTGCAGATATTTTGAATTCATCTCATTATGATTCCTTCTGTGGGAAAGGGGTGCAGAGTTACACAGAAAATGTTAGAATTCAAAAGAGAGAGCACTCTGCAATGGCAAATGTCTCCAAGTGTTAATCCTGGCTCCAACTCTGCTTTCAGGAGCATGGCAAGGACAGAAGGATGGCATGACCAGTTCCTTCCTCCAGTCATGCTGACTCCTTGCCCACCTGCTACTGATAACAAAGTGAGTGTGACGTCTTGGTCACCTGTTTTCAGCTGCAAGAAATGCTCCAAGTATGGGGGAATCAGTGTCACCAATGAGGAAGGAGACACTATCTGGACAATTCTGCAGGGCACAGGAAGCCTAATTCTATGCAGCCTCCTCGCAACTGTCTTACTTATAATGGATATTTTATTGTTTACTTTGCAGACTTGCATTTATCAATGACACTTTGCTGCATGAAACAGCTGGAACACTTCTACCTCCTTTTCCAAATCCTGGGGCAAACTGTGGGGATAAATGAGCCCTGAAAAGGCATGATTTATAGCTCCGTTGCCTCAAGATGCACTGCAGATCCTTTCGTACAAATTAAATCCTGCTTAAGACTCCTTAAATTTTTCAGGGTGACCTCTCTTCTTCCCTGTCCCAATTCTCATTACAAACCACTGAAACTCTCTTTCTTTTTAAAATATTACTTTAACTAAGGGTCTCATCTTTGAATTTATTTTCCCTTCCAAGTTGCATTGGGCCTCAACGACTACCAGCTCCAAGTGGATGGGCAATGTCTGGTCAAGAACTCTGCTTGTGAAGAGAAGGCTGGTCTCATGGTAAGTGCATCACCAGAGACACTGTGACGTACTGCTCCCTTTTTTGCAGCAGTTGCCAGTTAAAATCACAGGTGGACAGAAGGCAATACCTGTGAAATTTGTGGTAAGGAAAGCTCACAATGATCCTGCAGAACTCAGCCACCCACTCTGTGCTTTAACAGCTTTTAGCAGGCATTTACCAGTTGGAGCTCTAAATCCAGGCAGCTGGCCCTGGAATCTGCTTTAGTGCTTCATGTTACACTACAAGGAAAAGGAAGGCTACCAAGAAACTGTTCTTGTAGTGAGATGAGTAACCACCTGCTCAGCAGGACTTGCACACACAGCAAGGACCCTGTAATGTTTGTTTTAGAGGAAGATATATAAGACTCAGCTGTTGCAAACGTAAAAGATGCTCGGTAATGTCAGGATTTGGCCTGTGTCAAAAAAGTGATGCTTTTAGAAAAAAAAAAAAAAGGCAAAATGCAGAAAATCTCAGTTAATGGGAAGTAGACAGTCCAAAGTGAGATACAAAACTGGGACACTACTAACGAGAACAAGCATTTATGGCATATATCATGGGAACTATAGGCTTTAGGAATGGTTCACCAGAGCCCTCATAAATCTGAGATACACATGTAATTGAAAAAAAGATTTTGAGGCAGAGGATCAAATTGTTGAAGAGTTACTGAGCTTGATGTCCTTATAAAGTTGTTCTATATTGTTTGTTTTTCTCGCCAAAGATGTATTTGATTTCTTTCCCATAAGGACACATTGTTACTGATGAGCAGCAGAAGTAAAGGACCTGTCCCAAATTTAAATCCAAAGCAACCCCTTTAGCAGGTGTTTAGCAGGGCACTGATTAATTATGGGCAGAACTGGTGCATAACTGCTGTGAAGCTTTGAGGCACTCTTTCTGAAAAGAAGATGTTGAACTGCAATATACCACTCATATTAGAATAATAACATTATCAGAAAAGATAGATGGGAAGCACTTGGATGCAGTGGCCAAATTCTCATCTAATGTCCACCAGGTACCCATGATGCACGTCATGAGAAATGCTGCAGGCCTACATTTAGCTAGGAAGATTCTGACTCAGCTCTGCAGACACAGCTCAGGCCAATGAATCCTCTAAGAGGATGGAAGGGCATCCTTCTTTATATGGAACCTTTCCCACGTCCTTCTCAGACTAGAAAGTAAAGAGACAAATAAATGATGAAGCCTTTCAGTGGATAATAGGTAAAATAAATCACACAATGTTCCAAGCCATAAATATATAATCGGAAATTTTGATTATTTAGAATTTTTGCTAACAGTCTGCAACACATTCTTATAATAGCATAAAAGCTTTATAGAAATAGAGGGATGAGAACAACATCCAATTGCATTAATTTATTTAGTTAGTTAGTTAGTTAGTTAGTTACCTAATTGTTTGTTTTAGAAATTATACCATGGGCCATGTCTGAGGTTTAAACCAATGTTTAATGACTAGGCATAGGATGAGTTTTCTTCTGGTATATTGCTACCAGTATTATCATAGCTGTGTATATGGTGACATGCAGCTTTAGCCACTTTGGGACCTTGGCAAAATGTCCCATGACTAACTAGTCCCTGTTCTTTGGAGAGTGCTGACCACAAGTGTGATCTTGACCCTCCCTACTACCGTGGTTTTCTTTATGCTTTGTTTAGAGGCAGCATTTGGCCCATCAGCCTGTGTTTGACTTCACTGTATGAGCACAGTGCTCACAGGTCACCAATCCTGCTGCCTCAACACTCCTCCAACCTGGACCACCCCTGGCCATGGGGACCCTCAGGGGCAGCGTCAAGGTGCTGTTCTGCTTAGGCTTAGGATTCCGTGTGGAAGCCCATCCGTGGCCACCAGTGGCAGGGGCAGCAGCTGGGGAGGAGGGGTGTTCCAGCCCTGCTGTGAGACACCAGTACCTATTCCTGGTGTGTTGTGCTCTGGTTTACAAGGAAACACTTGGAATCTGGAGGGTGTTCTAGGGAAAGTGCAGCAGCCTTTGCACTGAACAGGCTGAGTGAGGTCTGTAGATGTGAGTATGATCTGAGACGCCAAAGTTCCATCCTGGCTAAACAAACCCTTCACATGTACCAAGAACAAACCTAATTCATGTCCAAGCCAGTTTAAATCTCTGATACAAATTTCCAGAAGTCCACAGGATGTTATACAATCCTTTTTCTATGTAATTCTACCTTTAAGAGAATATAGTGTGTGTGTCTGGAAAGTGTAGTGTTCCTAAAAAGCCAGCCCTTCCAACCCACTGGACTTCTGTTCTCTCCACCTTGTGCCATTTCCTGCAGCTTCAAAGTGCCAACAGGGTTAAATCCAGTGCACTGTGGTAAACATGTGACTGCAGGGTAAGTTTTGCCTGCCTCATTCACCAGGAACTTAAATCTGCTCTCCTGGAATAACGATCCAGGTGTATAGGGAATTGGGAAGGGAGAGCAGGGGGTGGATGCTGTGGTTTTGACCTGTGGTGTGGAAAATTACCTAAGCTGCCAGTGAAGTAGAGCTGGATTCTTGACCACGTATATGTGTGTGGTTACAGTTTACAGCAGGAGAAATATGGCTGCATTTAGTTCACCTTGAGTTGGACTTTGATTTGAACAATCATTTTTTGGAAAAAAGAAAGTGCTGGAGGTTGAGCCTCAGCCCTGCTGTGGGCAGGCACTGAACTGTAGCAGGCTCCAGTTCACCTTGTGTCCAGCTTGTTAGAACCAGCATATAACAAGTGCTTGTGGGTTTTTTTTCTCTTGTTCTTTTTAATTTGACTGCAATACCCATGGCTAAGAGCTTGCTAAGAGCAGGCATTGAGAACTACCTCCTTGTGGCTGCATCTTTTCAGGTTAAACTTTCCTGGTATTTAGAATAAATGTTGCCCGCATTCTTCGGTTGAAATAAAAAGCAAAGTTCCTCAGCGAAGTAATTAGGATGTGGGTCACAGGTTGTTATATAGCAAGTCAGACATTATTTAACTTTGCAGAAATCCTGTGCTAGGCTTTTTATCGAGAAAGTTCGTTTGTTTTTAAAAATCCTTAATCAATAAATCCTAATTAAAATCATAAGTTAGATAACTAGTAGTTCTTAAGATTTTAGTTTTATACCCAGGAGGGTTCTAGCTTACTGATGACATAAGTGTATTTATTTACTGACTAGGTCAATAGCCTGCTCAATAATTGTTTTTTGCCAAGGTTACAGGCATTTGGCTGGAAATAATTAGAAGTGTTTGAGATGATGGATTTTTTCCAGCTTGCTGTAATACCTGAATGAACTCCTGCCTGGGTGCCATGAGTCTCAGACAGAACTGTGTTTAGTTTAATGTGCAGCACAGTCCTCCCAGCCCTCTGTAATAAATAGATAATAAATAGATTTCCTTTCCTACCATTAGGTACCATTTACTCACAAGATGGAGGCTTAGCAAAGAAGGGGATAATTCCCCAGAACTACTTTTGTTTAAAGTAAGTCAGTCAAATGTAGAACTAACCTCTGACAGATCCTGAGTAGATTCACAATGCACGAAATTTAAACAGAGAATTTTCTCTTACAAAAATTCCCTTGCGTCAAGAGAGGTCGTTGTCAGAAACCATAACTAATGTAACAAAATGGGAGAGCATCACAGGGAGTGAATGGGCCTTGGCAGCTGTTTAATGGTGCTCCTCTGCTGCAGCACTCAAGGCTGACTAGCACTGATTTAGCTCCTGATGTACCACTCCCTTTGGTCTGTCGTGACTCGGCTGCTGAGCCTCCTTAGCCTGCGCCACAGCTAACTGTGATTCACTCACTGGCTCCCAGGAAACAGGACTGAAAATTAAATTTTGCTAAAATATTCAGCCTTAGCATGGAAGATCCTTTGAGGTGAAGTTCCTCCTTTGCTGTCCCTCTCCTTCCCCCTTTCAAAATGGCTTCCATGACAAAATGGCCACCACCTCAGGCACACTTTGTTCAGCAAGCATTGGCCGTCTGCCTTCATCTCCCATTTCCCAAACGGAGCATAAAGTCTTTGTTTTTTCTTCAAGAAGGTGAAATTGTAATAACATAACATAAAGAAAAGGGACATGCCAACAGGGCCTTTTGGGTTGAACCTTTAGATACATTAGAAGTTTATACAGGAATGTTAATGGAGGCAGTAGGAGGGAAAAAAAAAGGTATAAAGTGTTTCATTGTCTCTGGCTTGCTGACCTAGTCCTCATCAGCAGTGGTTTCTGTACCATAGAGGTATTTGCTACCAGAGTACTGAGAATACCATGTGCACTTACACCTGTGTAACAGGATGGAGTTGTGTGTCAGGGCTATTCTGCTAGTGACACAAAGAAGCATGAGAGGCAGCACAGGCTCTACAGCCTCTTTAAAGAGCTGTTTTCAAACTGGCTTCTCAGGAGTCAGAGATCCAAGATGTGAAAATAGGAGATTTAACATGTCCGAAAAATTCTGACAGAATATAGTTGAACGTCTTTAAGTATCTGAATACACTAAAAATCTGCTATAAAATCCTTGTAGCACAGAGACAATGTACCATGAACAGAGTGGGCTCTCATGCAAATCCTTAAAACGTTGCTTCTCAGTTTATGCATCATTAGAGGCAGCTTAAAAAGGGTTTACAGAAATATATTTCAATCTTGAAGTGCTAGTAGTCAACTATTAAAAGAGTGATGAGATAGGAGAACTCTTGGCTGCTTTAGTCTCATTTAAAGATGACATAAGTTACACTGAACCTTGGAGGGGTTTGGAAGTTAAATAGCTGGCATTAGCAAGGCAGGGCAGAAATAATCTTTATAGTAAGCACAGGCTTTACATTATTTCCTACAGAAAGATAGGTGTTTCTGTTTCAGATGAGACAAGTCTTTTTGCATTAAATGCAACAAACTAGATTTTTGGGTGGGAAAGATCCACATAGAAAATGGGGATTCTATTTTTTAAAGTATCAAATACTTTCAAATGAAAAGTGTCTTTCACACTATCAAATGAAAAGGGGAATTCCAGCTGTGAAGGGCCCACAGAGTAAAGTTGGCATTACTGAATGAGACCAAAGGTGCTCCTATCCCAGTACCCTGGGCAGGAGCTAAGCCAAGTACCAGCAGATGGGGACACTTTCCCTGGCATTTCCTTCAGCCTTCAGTCCAAGTGAGAACAACACTGCCAACACCCCACTCCTGCCTTCCCACTGGTGTTATTCCGTAATACAGCAGCTATAAAAGCATCTGAAACTACAAGGACACTGAATTGTCTCAGAAAGCAAGGACAGGAGTAATGCACTCATGATGGATGAAGTGATTCCTCCTCACAGTGGTATTTCAGCAGCACCTGCCAACTGATCTGGAAGTACAGATAATTCAGGTTCCAAACAGCTGTCTTTTGACACCATCATAGTTTTGTTCAAAGCTTATACAGCTTCGTAAGAACTATGTGACTCAAGAGCAAAGTGGGGTAGTATTTAGGAGGTTTTGGTTATTTCTTCTCCTTGGGGAGAAAAATTACCCACACATACCTTACCCACTCCAGACAGAAGTGCTATTGGTTCTACTTTCCCTCCCCAGCAAGGAAAACACTCTTTCTTCATGTAATCAACCAGTGCCCCAAGTGCTAATGAAGCTCTCCTGCCTTGGTTACGACTGGGGAGCTCCATGGAATTTTATTTCTACCTCACTGTCACTACAACACTGGTCCACTGTTGCTGATCTTCTGGAATATGCGTGGTCCACCACTTGCGTTTTAGTCATGGCTTCTGGGGCTAAACCTGATGCAGAATTTCAGAGTTATGAATAAACAAAGGTAGATGACAAGATTGAAAGCCAGTCTGAATTTTTCAAAGCAGAAGGTGAAACAAAAAGATTTCCCAGAAAAATGTCACTGACATTTATATTAAAGGAGGGAACAAAGCCCAAATCTGACATTTAAATATAATGCCACCAGTGTAAAGCCTAAACTTCATTTTTTACAGGCAGTGAGAAAGCTTTTAGACAACTCTTCTTATCCCTTTGTTAGCTGTGCGGCCTTTCATCATAAAGGCTTTACTTTTTTTTTTGCCTTTTCATGGTTTTTGAAAGTGATATTGAATGGTGACTATGCAAAAGGCAAGGCAGCAAGAATTAAGAGAGTTGAAAAGATCTCAGCACAGGTAGCAGAGAATCACATTTAATTCCTTTGGTTCTTATTTTACCAACATTTATCGTGATGAACTCTTAAGTCATTACACAGCATGAAATATGCAGTGCTATACTTTGCCATTTAACATATAATTTATCTCCTCATTGCTGTGATGATACGTTATTACTTTTTTTAATAACTTGTTATCAGGCAGGTTCAGCCACATACCACTGGTTTTGTTTCAAAACTCTGCACAACAGTCATATTCAGGAAATGATGCCTGATTTTTTTTGTCGTGACTAAGAAAAAACCCCAGGCTACATGTCAGAGTCACTAACCAACAAAGTTACCTGCAGGTGAAAGGTAGGGAAAGGAGATCTCGCTTATCACAGACCTTGTTCCCGGGCTGTTTGTCTCTCCTTGTCTGTTTGAATGCTTCACAGATCCACAGGGAAAAACGAAAAGTGTGGCATTACAGTTTTTTATATCTTTAGTTATTATTAGTCTCGGAGACTTAACTAAAGACTTTTATTCATATTAATTTTTACATGTCTAAATCTTGCATGCCACAAACACATACATACATAGTTAAGGTCCAGGGTTCTTTTGCATGGCTTTCTTTCATAGCTTTCTCATGGTTCTCCTTCTCTCTCCTGCTTCAGCCTCTTTCATTTTTCTCTCATGGCTGTCTCTTGGTTGTCTCATAGTTATGTCTGTCTGTCTTTTTAGTTCCCTATCTAGATCTTTCTAAGAACACTTCCATACATGGAAAACCGTATCCAAGCAACAAAGTAGTAACCTTTGGTTGGTTGGCTTAGTTTTGCCCACACGCCAGTGACCTTGTTACCATTGTAAAGGCCATGGCTCCAGGCTTGATCACAGCTATATCAGAACCATCAGGCCAAGTCTATTAATTTGTTAACAGAACTTAACGACCTCAGCCAACAGAAAAGGAACATTTCTTTAGGTCAAAAGGGGTGCTGACAGACTACACACAAGGCAAAGAACTCCACCGTGTCATCTCTGTATCAGACCTATCCATTTGTGACCAAACTACATGTTGTTCAGTTGAACATCTCATACTGATCTGAAGTGACTGTAGTACTTATTTCATGTCTAAACAAATCACTAATTTCTCTCATTGTGCAAGTCCTTTCTCTCACTTCACTTTCCAGCTACTGGACTTTGTAGGGGGAACAAAGAGCCCTGAGTCAGAACACTCCTGATGTGTAAGTACGTTCAGCTTCCTCCCTCCAAGGTCACCCTGGCAAGGGACAAAGACTGGTGTCCTCTAGTGTCTCACTGAAAAGTTTGTTTGAAACTCCTCTGCAAAGGAGAGTGGAGGGCCCTGCTTAATATTTCTTAAAACACTGTAATACCAAGATCACTTTCTTAATAGTGCTTTAAGTGTGAGTCACCCAGGGTGAGCACCAAACATGCTTGAAAAAGCTGAGCAGGCTTTCAATGCACTTATACAGGGAAAGCAGTGGTGGCAGAAAGGAACAATCAGACCAGAATATCAGAGATGAGCAGGAGTCAGACCTCATCAGCTGCTTCAACTTCAGGCATTTTGTAGGCATTGTGAGAGAAGTAGGATTTGAGAAGCATAACAAATACAAACACAGGTTCAGAGTGGTGGTGGTGATACTAGCATGGTTTTTCACAGACTGCCTCTTTTCTAATTTTGATGATCACCTTTACAAGAAAGTATGGATTGAACAACATGACCTACACGAGCAGGCTAACATGTGGGAATGATCCAGTGGGAATGATTCAGGAAAATGTCAGGTGGCCAGTTCAGCACTATCACCACTGTGCTCAGGGAGCAGAGACATTCATAAAAACATACTGTGCACATAAAAACCATCAGGAAACAACAGTCAAAATGGTCACCATGCACTTCACATAACTTAACTGCTCAGCTGCAACTCTGAATGTCTCTTCACATGATGGAAAGTTTGGAAGTGCCCTGAGGACAAGGAGACAGTCTGAGTGCAAAACAGAGTGGATTAGGATAACTGGGGCTAGACTAGATTAGACAGAATGGGGTTCCTCCCTACATCCTCATGAAGTTTAAGGTTTCAAAAATAATAAGAAAACTCTTCTTGATTTCAGCTGCCCTGATTTTAGCCCCGGGTGGTGTAAAAACATACATATTTTGATAACTCAAAGTAGACAATTTGTTAGATAAACCAGAAGACATTACCTTTTTCTCTACAGATAATTTGGGGAAGAACAACAGAAAGGGCTCACTCTATGAATGAGTTTTGGGTTTGCATCAGAGTTGAATAACAAGACCTAGAGAACTTAATCAGTCTACTGGCTTATTTACCCATTTATGAACTGAGTTATTAATGATCATTTCACAGATTAATTTTCTGAGACAGTTAACGTGACACAATTAATCATCATGAATATAGGGCAACTACTATTCTGCCTTTTTTCTGAGGAACTCCCAGCACCAAAAATGCACCACTGGCCTTGCACTGTCTCTGCCCGGGGCACAGACCCCACCGGAGGGGCTCAGCCTGTCTCCAGGGTGTGAGGTTGGAGATCCCTTTGTGCCCTGCCCCTGTTCCCTGTGCAGACTAGGACAAGCTGCACACACAGACTGTCGTTCTTTCGTGAGGTCTGTATGTGCTGGGGAAAGGAGGAGAGGCGGGCACTGCACAGACCCAGCTTTTTGCTTCTGTTGCCTTTAGATACAGCCTTACATCTAAATGTTACTTATGCAGAACAACGAATGGCAATTTTTCCGACTCAGCAGCATGTCCGTGGGTGCTGATGCTGATGCCTACCCCCGGCATGAGGAGAAGAGAGCCCAGCCCCGACTGATGTGACGCTGCCGAAGGTCGGGGGTTTGCTACAGGCAGAAAGAGCCGATGAACACAAAGTTCACCTGGAAGGCGAGTGACAGAAGTGCCAGACCCGGTGTCCCGGTCCCGGCAGTGGAGCTGCAGCCCAGCCCAGCCCCGAGGCGGTGGAACACAGCGGTGTCCGGAGAGGCAGCAGCACAGACAGTGCTTAAATACATTTGATGTGTGCAAACTGCATTTATTCCTCCTCCCACTTCAGACACAACAGGCTCTAAGCATTCCCTGGTTTACCGGCTTTTAACTTCCCTCTGCACCTGACAGGTATTTAAGAAATATAAATTTCATTTGTATCTCTTTTTATTGGCAACTAAGTGGGTGAAAAAAAATCTCAAGTATTAGCTTCCTTTTTGCACGCTGGCTCTCAATTTAGGATACTTCAGAAACTGTTCTATTTGTCACAGTACAGTAACCCAGCACTTTGGGAATCATAATGTATTATTTCATGGCTTTGGTGGATAAATAGCTGCAATTTTCATTAGCCCTTCTCTAATAAGCTTTCCTAGACTTTGAGGTTTTCACTGTAACTATGGTTTTGTATTGCTAACTGGTAAGATATGATGAAATGACAGAAATTATCATAAAATCAACCAATATATTACCTTTGATGCACACATTATATACAGCAGAGGAAGGGCTTCATTTATACCACGTGCTCATGGGGACCTTGTAGCCTATTCCAGCAGCTGCTCTCTGTGCACCTTAAAAAGCTGAGGCTCAACCTTGTGCCTGTGGGATCAGTACCAGGGGTTTCCTCTTGGAGGGACAGCCTGCCTGTCACAAATTTGTTGGACAAGGGCTTGCACTCTCCTTCCTGTGGATGTGAGTGATGTCCATGTGTCAGAGGTGGAGTTACACAAGAAACCAAGAATCCAATACTCAGCTGCCAGAAGGAGCAAAATGTTATTCAACGTGTGTGCTGGGAATATAGGCAAATACACCCCTGCCAAAGGCAGATGCTCTTTTCTCCAAAACAGTGACAGTGTTGAAAAAATTTCAGTATCTCAGTAACAGGAAAAATTTACAATGTCTTCATGCGCAGTTTTCCTCAGTTAAAGAGAGCATTAAGATATATAGAAGTGACATGGAAATTAAACATGGAGTAAAAATGTGAGGAGCTTATAAGTGACTTTCTAATGTGGCTGTTTATTATCTGAGTATGATTTAGCCCTGCTTTCAACGGGTGAACGGACTGGGCAACCTAAGTTATGCCATCCCTCTCTGAACCAGTGTTCCAGGTTTATTTATAAGCATTTTCCTTGGCATCCTTTCTCAATCCAGAAAACATCAATTTATGCCTACACCATGTTGGTAACACCCATCGCCCATCTGCTGGCCCTACACAAACCCACCGTGATGCTCAATGCAACCTGAACTATAAACGCAGCAAACTTCAAAAAAATTTGTTAAGTAAAGGCATTTTCTTTCCAGACATGTCTGAAAGCACAGAAAATGGATCCTTCCCCCAGTTGGAGCAGATTTCATCTTGAGTATTTGCTATCTGATAGAGCACTGTAATTGACAAATCATCATGCAATAATTTATGCCACTAAATATATCTTTATAGATTTCTCAAGTCTCACTGTGTTTCCAAGGGCATTAATGCAATCTCTTAATATCTCAGCTATCTCTAAACAGAAGGCAGAAGCCTTTGATTAAGTAATTAGTTATGTCAGTAGGAGAAATCATCAGCAAAATCATACCATCCTCTGGTATAAAAGAAAAAAAAACCCAGAGAATAGATTTGCAGTACAAATTAAAAAAATCCATTTATCATTCCTCAATAATTCACCCTGGCACTTTGCATCCCTTTTGTGCAGAGGGTAAGTAGCTCACAGGTCTCCCAGCACTGGGTAAAATGCCAGAAGCAGATGGCACCTCCACACAGACACACTGTGGCTTCCATTGGTTCTCC
Source organism: Calyptomena viridis (assembly GCA_013390005.1). Lineage (NCBI taxonomy): Eukaryota > Metazoa > Chordata > Aves > Passeriformes > Eurylaimidae > Calyptomena > Calyptomena viridis. The sequence goes on from WEIV01015845.1 coordinate 14,583, forward strand.
TGTGGGACAGGGGGCAATACGTCGCTGTCTCCTTGGGAAGAGTGACAATCCAGAAACTTTGTGAGACTTTGTGGTTGTGTTTACCTAATTAACTTATTACCTGTGTTTACCTAATTAACTTATCCTTGGCCAGATGTTGTCTGGCCTCAAAATCTGTTACAAATTCTCAACAGGGTAACAAACCCCTGAAAATGCATTGATCTGTCAGCCCACATTTACAGACAAGGGGGATCATTGAATGCTTCCTTCTGCTAAGGAATTCACTGAGAAGAAATATAGCTAATCTTGATGGCTTTTTTCCATTCACTTACAAAAAGCTCCATAACCACATCTTAAAGGCTGAATCACTGCAAGACCAATCTCGAGAACTAAAACATGAAAGCTAGTATTGATGAAACTGGGGTGAGAGAACAGCTGTTTTTCTCATAAACACAGGGAGCAGGAAACCTGCTCATTTCCTTGTAGGCCAAAAGAGATGCTAAGGGGATGTAAATTCCACCAATTTCAAACCAGAGCCAGATTACATTGGTTTAGAATCCCTTCTGCTTTCAGAGTGTAGTGTTGCTAGAAAATGTACGCTTTCAATGGAATGGCAGTTTTATTTCCACCCACTTTACGTAAGAACACTTGATAATTCATTACATATTATTTTGACTCAGTGCATACACTCCTGCACTGGAATACAGCACATACTTACAGAAGCAGATCTCCACCTTCCCCTGTGCTCTGTGCTTTTCTTACTTGGCACTATATAGGCTATGAGTAGGTTGCTCTCTAAATGCACATCATTCAGCTCCAGGCCCTGCACATGTGCTTTAACATGGCTGCTCCTAAATAAAGCTTTGGTTTGTCTGAGATCAGCTGTATCTCAGGGTAGGTATATCATCTGTTCTTTGCCAATTCTATTCTATAGTCAAAGAAAACCTACTTAGTACCAGAGTTACACACAGCTGAACAGAGGTCATAGTGTGATGGTCAAGAGTACCTTGAGTTCTGCAAAGACCCCTTTTTCTACTGTACAGCAGGGGGAGAGAAACCCGACTGAAATAAATATTTATGTAAATTCTGTGCACAAGATATTTTCAGTGTGGTTGTGAAATGGCTTTAGAATCAGTTTCAAAGGAACAAAAAATGGCTTTGTAATTACAAAATAGATTTGGAATGATTGAAGTCAAGTACGTGTTCTGAAAAACATCCTAAAAACGTCTTGGCATTACAGAGCCTTAGATGTTTGTTTTATGTTCTATCTTGGGAGCAGATAAAATCTGCTTTTTTCTAGACATTAATGTCTGCTATAAAGTGTAACATGAAAGTTAGTAGGATGCAGCAGAGGAATTATCCTCAAGCTCATAAAAAAAACATTCCGTGCAGCACACTACCTTAAAGAGCTGCTGGGCAGGTAGCACCACAGCAAATCAGGGGCAGCAAGTGCATAGGAATACACCCTTGGCATTCAGGGAGGCAAAGAAGCAATCCCCTGGTGGTGTAGCCCCTTGGGTTGTGCAGCAGGCCTGGGGATGTGATTCCAGACTCACAACTGACAGGAACTCATGGGGCAAACACAGAGCAAGTGGGTAGTGAGGGGACACTTTCCAAGAGCAAACATGGGTCATTATGCCCGAGTGCTGTCTGTGCCTGCTCTGAGTGCCTGGGGAAGCTGCCTCAGGCACAGGAGCTGTGACTACAAAGTGAGCCTGAAGGAAGGCATAGATGGGAACTGTGTGAATGAAGAATCATGAGAGGAAACTGAGAGAAACGACTGCTCACCATAAAATGCAAATTGTTTTATTGGGACAAATTCAGGAAGCAAAGGATCAATACGGCCGGGTGCATCCCAGGGTGAATGCACACCGAACTATAAAATGTAATACATTTTATACAATTTTTCACACAGAAGGCGGTCCTCAGCTTGTCATACAAAAAAAAAAAGAGAAAAAAAAAATTTCTAAAAGCATTCTTAACTTTCCTTATCTCTAAGCAGAAAGTTACATTTCAATGTCAATGGTTGATATAGGGCTCGAATTTTATTACCCCTTGTCAAGTGGGTGTCTGGCAAACATCTTCTTAAACAAAGGTCTTTAGAGTAAATATAGGTTTCTCTACACACTCTTATCCCTAACTACCTATCATAAATTCTTAACTCACAGACAATGCTACATTAGTCTGCGTCTAATCTAACTATATAAAATATTTATTTAACTACTTTTAACTACTTTTTAACAAAAATATGCGATATGCAAAATACAACTTTACACTTTTCACAGAAACTAAGAAGTATTTGTGTCACCTAACCTCTGTGACCCAAATGGCTTCCAGGTGATGCTCCACCAGCTCCAGAGGATACATCCTCTGCTAACCATGACTGCACCAAATAGACACCTAAAGCTAATGGTAAAAACGCTTTCTCCATCCTACTTCTACCCTGAATGTCCAAAGTTATGCTGCTGCAGCAGACACCAAGGCAGCTGCAATGTAATCCCTTCTACATTTCCCACAGTTCTGCAGATCTATGCAGATCTGGCTCCTCACTAATCAATTCTTGCCCTCATTTGGCCAATTTTCATCCAGGAAGAATTTGCAATATCCATGCCTTGGTCATCTGAACTGAATTACTTTGGACGGCTAATAGGACAACTGAGGAAGTCCAAGCTCCATGCCATGAAATATTTCCATCTGTTTCAGCAGAGAGCCCGTTTGTTGGCTCTTGGTCTCGGTGATTTTATTAGTCAGACTCTGGGGGGCACTAGAATCTCATGATGAAAGACATGGGATAGATAGAATCACTGATGTTTCCCCCACTCATATTTGCAGCTATTTGGATTTTGAAGGTAAAATCAGGGCCAACAGTGATTAAGATTCAGATGAGTCTCATTACACTTCAGAATTCACCTACTTCCACTTCTGCGAACTCTCTCTGGACCTCTTCAGCTGGGAAACCAGAGCAGAGATCTCAGGAGAAAGATCTGCACATCTTCAGTTCTGAAACTGAATGTGCAACATGAAACTGCAACATGTGAAATGCTTTAAAAGTCCTACAAGCTCAGCTGGCATAGCAGGAGCATGGACATGGGCTGATGCACTGAATCCCAGAGCTGCCTTCCCTTTCCCCCTGTCCTTCACAGTAAATTAGGTTAGCTCTTGATCCCAAGCAAACCTGGAGAACACAGGGATATGAACAGGTTGCTGTTTCCTTCCCTGTGGCTTCTGCTCAGCAGTGACTTTTCTTTCCTCAGAAGCACAGGGTGGGGTCCTCATTCTCCTACAATTTTTGTTGTGCTGTTTTCCATAATCATCTCACCCTACAGGGACAAAACAATATCCAAAACCCTCATTAACTGCAATGAGAAAACTGCTGCTAAAGACAAGCTAAGATGATAATGCAGAAAAAGTAAGATTTGAGGTAGGTGCTATGAAGCCTTGTAGGATGCCATGTGACTGGAACATCCACACAGTCATTCACCCTGCTCATAACACTAATAAGAAACCACTACCATAAAAATAGCAATAATAAATAGATCCACTTGCAAAATCCACATTTCAGCCTGCTACTTATATGGATTATGTGAGATCATCTCCTCTCCCTGACCATCTGATATGGTTATAGCCGAAATGGCAAGAATGGCAAATACTATCATCGAACATGTGACTTGCAATTTAAACAATAAAACCATCTTCATGTAACTCTCTATTATGTAAGGCAAAAATATCACAGAATTTATGGGATTTTTCTATAGACAGAGTATTTCAACTGACAATTGCCTGCTATCACACTCAAGACCAAACAATTACACTACAATATGTTTAAATAAACCATAGTTCAGTTTAATGTACAGATTTTCAAAGAACACTGAAAACCTTGAAAACCTCTTGAAATTAATCACCACAAATTTTTCAGCCATTTACAATTCTAGTCATCTGTGCTTGGGAGCATAAAAAGCATGTAATTTATTTGTCTGATTCTCACAAAGTGTCTGCCCATTCCTCTAAGCTCTCTTTTCACCATGCTTTATGGGGACTGCTGGACAGCTCTACAAAAGCATTGTAACAGCAAACTGACTTCTGATCAATCAATCTATAGACTTCTGGTTTAAAGTAAACATTTATTTATTTTTTCTCTCTGAAAGCAAAGAATTGATCTCCTGACTTGCCTGCTGTTCAATATCTACTGAACTGGGCGTGTGTTTTCCTAAACCAATGCAAAACCTCCCTGTGATGCTCTGATGTCCAAAGGAACAGCATTAAGCCTTGGCTCAACCTGTGCTCAGAGACAGGAGTGGCCCAATAAGTATATGTGGTGGTTTTTTAGTTTGGTGGGGTTTTTTTGCAAATTCAGTGCTAAAAGATGACATAAATAAAGGCTTTAACAGCATAAACAGATAAAACGGCTTTCCATGCAGTATTGAAAGTCAGATGTTTTACAGCTTCAAAGGGAGGAAACCAAACAAGGCTGGTGGCAGCACTTCTTTAAGCCAAGCTTGGTATATATTTGAGCAGTTAATTCAAAATGCTAATTAGGAACCTTTGCCAGCTTTTTTTTTTTTTTTTTAAATTCAGATATTTCAGTTATTTGGCTTTGGTCTTCTATGTATTTGACTAATTGTCAGTCTTTCTTGTACAGTATGAGTATTCCACCTGATGTTTTTCAATAAAAGTAAGCAGTTGTAGTCTAAAGGAAGAAAAATTTCAAGAAGTGGTTTTTTTTTATTATTATCCAACAATACTTAAGTGTACTGCTGCAAGTTTTTAAGTTTTCTTCAAAACCTCAGAATGAATTTCCCCATTCTGCTTCGTTGGTAGGCACTGCTTCTCTTAAAAAAGCTTCTGCCCTTCACATTCACTGCTCTGTTTTGAAATGGTGCTCAAGTTTAGCCTGTAGTGATGTGCCTCATATTCTTTTAGGTCACTAAAAGATTTTGTTACTGACATACCTGCCAGAGAAGTGTAATTTTTGAGGCAATTTCTGCTCTAACAAGTTTATAAATGCTGGTCAACATTAATAGATCTCATCCTGAATGTCTGAAGAGAGTCATGGACTGCCCTTTAATTTGATGTTAGAGGTGGGAGGTTGAATAACCCAGCTTTTATCAAGCTGGAGGTGGTGTCTAAGTGGGTTCTCATCTTTGTTCAATTATGAAATAAGTGGTTTAGCTCTACATTTGATGGGAAGGCCCACATTCACTGGCCTCAAGCAGCACCTCTAGATGTAAACGTGTTCCTCCATTAGACATGGAGGGCAGCAAACTGTGATGAAGAGCTGGTTCTCTAAGGAGACTGAGTTCCTTCTGACAGTTTTTCAGTGGATTTGTAACACCTGTGTTGTGTCCTAGAGGTAGCCTCTCTGTGCAATGAAAATACAATGTATTTGTGTAAGGTATTCAGTGTAAGAAATGGATGCATTCCCTGGCCCAGGTCACATGGGCTTGGCTGCAGATTCCAAGGCTTTCATTCCCAGCAAAGGTGAGGAGAGGAAGTGGGAGAGGTGGTGCAGTGTGGGGCACCGTGCAGTGCTCACCTGCCTTCCCTCGTGGGGGAGAGGCTGCACGAGACCCTGGGGCAGACACTGGTGGGTTTGGAGGTTCCCCTCATGGCACAGATGTCTGTCCCCCCCTTCCCCAACATCTCCATCAGGGCCCTCTGCAGCCTCCCTTCCCCCACTGCTGTTTTTCCCCCAGGGTCTGCAGTGGGGAGAACACCTCCTGCTGCATGTTTTGGGGAGTAAACAGTTAAAGCAGTTCCTGCTGGGAAAGCTATGACTCCTTCCATGTGGATGGGCTCACTTCCCTCATATCTGCCGGTTAGCTCCTCTTTCCAGGACAGTTCTGGCAAGGAGCAGGCTGAAGGCAGGGCAGTGGTGGAGGCGGGGAAAACAAAGATGGAGGCGGTTTTTGACAGAATAATGCCAGAAGTGGGGGGTGAATGGACAACAGGAACACCCTCAGAGGGGTTGTTGCTGGGCTTGGGTCCCACACCAACCTGGAACCAGCTGTGTTTTGGACCAGATGTGCAGGGTATGAGGTCACCTCAGCTAAGACCTACCATGGTGCCAGAGGCAACAGAATGTTACGTATTCCCCCAGCCCCACTATTTGGAGGTAGTGTCCCGAATAAGTTGACTTGCCTTGCTCCCAGCGGTGTGTTTCCCAGCATTCCCACAGCATTCCTCTCGGGCAGTGCAGCTGCCAGAGGCCTCTCTGGACTGTGTGACTGGCAAAAACCTGGTCAAAGCATAAGGGTGTGTTTTGGAGATGGAGAATTTAATGGCATCAGTTCCCAGCTCTGCCGGTTCAGTGAATGCCAAAGGAATATCCAAGACTCCTCCAGTGGGAGTATTTTTCCCAGAGGCATGTAAACAGAGGCACAAGTTTTTAATAGAAAGAGAGTTCCCAAGATCTGGGGTTGTTATTTCA
>WEIV01015846.1:0-27831 GCA_013390005.1 Calyptomena viridis
GTTGTGGTCAAAGTGCAGGACCTTTCTTTGCTGCCTATCTTCCCAGAGCTCTGGTGTTGAGTGTTAATGATGAAATGTTTGGTTCTACTCTATGCAATCACTCTCAAAAAATTAAGCCCCACAAAGTGTATACTTTATGCATGATGATATATTCCCGCAAATGAATAATAATGATATATGAAGGACCACAAATTTTAATTAGTGAAAATTTCACCAACTGGTCAAGAAAGAATAGCGAATAATTAAAAATAGCTTGTGGAAGGGACAATGTTTCCTTCTTTTTTAAAAGGCATTTATTGCTGCTAAGAAAAACTGGTTAGAAAACTCTGAGCAGGGGATATGACAGAAAAACAAAATTAACACTTATACAACTCTTCCATTTAAAAATTAAGTTTTCCTAAGCAGTTCATCATGAAGAAATGATAGTAGGTGATATTCCTGTTTAGTCAGAAGTGACAGAGTCATTTGATTTCATGAGCAGTAAACAGGACATATGACCTCAGTAAAAATAACAGTAAACAACTAGCAGATTCAGCAATAAAAATGGATTAACATAATGGGGAAATAACATTGGAAGAACGTGTGGAGATTTTGACTTCAGTTACCCTGCTGTACATCAGAGAGTCAGCTGACATAATTAAAAACTAGACATACTTTGAAGCATATGAGAAGAGAATTTTGTGTTAAAGTTTTAATTACTGTGATCAAAAGAGTAGAGATGACTCAGAGATTATGTTTCAGTTTGAAATGATAAAAAGAATATTTTCCTGCCTAGAATTTTGCAATTCCATTCTCTTTTACAGATTCTGTGTTATTTTTCAGATTAATAAATTTTTATACACTCCAAGACCTTTTGCCTTGTAGGGTGTTTGTCCTTATGAACCCCCTAATTTTTTGTACTCTTAACTATACTTAATGTGTAAATTTTAGAAATAATTTGCTGTCCCAGACAGGTAGAACATACTACCAGCTCTATACTGTTACTGTTACCAACTGTAAATTTTGCTAGCATTATCACCTAGTCCTTCTGGGATCATAGATATTGCTCATGTCCACTGCTGACATAGCTACCCAGGGGACACAAACATAAGGCAGTGTATTAACCTGATTCAGAGATGAAAGCACTTAGGAAAAACACTATTTCTGAACTTCTTCTCTCTGTCACCTCAGTAAAAAAAGAGGACCATCAAGACCTATATTTTGCATTAAAAAGAAATATTTCCTTGAAGGAAAGTGAAAGGGAAAAAAANCAGCCCAGGCCACCGAAGAAAGAAAAAAAAAAAACAAAGAAAACTGCACAGCAACATAGCAAAATTGACCTTGAAACAGTAGAATTGTTTTGAAAAGATTTCTCTAGCTAGTTTTTTTCTCTTTACTCTTGGGGCTCAGTTTTTTAAAAGCACAAGATTCATTTTTTTTTTTTCTGGCATAGAGGAGACGAATATGAGATAATCATAAAGTCACCCCAAGACATTAGGTTAACCTAAAATTCAGGGTACAAATAAATATGGCAGTTCTGTCTAGCTTCCATGGCTCCACTCTGAGTCAGGCAGAATGACAGTAAAGGACAAAAAAGTGTAGCATACTGCAGAAGGAATGCAAGAAAGGGCTGGAACAGATTGAGTAAGATGATTTTGATGGTGCATAATAGGGCTGTCACAGATATTTAAAGAGACATTAGAGTCTAATTCTGATTTTACGTATTTTGTTCAATAGGTGCTGTAGGAGCTGGGACAATAACACACGGCTTCTTGTTAAACTCAATTTTCTTACCCCACAGTAAGACAATAAGAGAATTTGGTCCATTATTTTTGAAAATTCATCATCTTTAACAGGAAATAATGACTAGCAATTGTGAATTTTTCTCATGATCTAAGATCTCAGAGGGTGGTATCAGTATATACTGGAAAATTAAAAATGCAAACAAGCTGGAATATGTTGAAGTTTAAGCCCAACTTTTGTTGTTTATTTCAGAAACCCAAATTCTAGGAAAACAAAAAAGGACAACAGGAGGAGGATTAGAGATTCTTATAGCTTACTATATGATAGCAAATACACATGGAAGTCTCTTGCCTTGGGGTAGATCACTGACTCATTTTAAAGGAAAGTGTCTCCCACTAAATACGAAGAATAGAAGAAAAATACTAAGTTCTTCTCCTCATCTTCTTTCTGTTCAAGGCCTAAACAAAAAGAAGTTTACTTGAATCATAGACATCTCCTCCACACTTGTGAAATGAGGCATTGTTCCCTGTGTGGAGAGAACAATTCTTCAATTAATGAAACTACCTTGTCATCCTGGAGGTTTGTGAGTCTGTCACATGATTTTCTAAATGCACACTGTATTCTTGGGAATAAAACCAAGACAGTTGACCAAAATAAATCAATGGATGAAGAAAGTCTGTTGGTGCAAAAAAATGTCCATTTCTGAGAGGCAATCAGCAACTCCAGGTTTCTCTGCTCATCTGTATACCAATGGGTGAACATACAAGTCTAATGAGCAGATGAACAGTCTAGAGGAAAACTTATGACTCTAAAGGCCTTTATGGTTTCATTTGCAACTGAATTTTTCACATATTTTTGTCTAGGTTTTCACAGTGGAGCACCTTTACTATTCTATTTCACTATTCCTTAAGAAATTAACCCTCATATTCCTGTATGTTGCATAGTGCACCAACCCCCCCTTTGTCTTCCTTGGCTTAATGTTTACATAAAGCACTTGGACTAAAAGGTAACAATGGAATATTTCATTGTTACTGGAGCATACAAACACAAAGCAGCCTTGAGAAAATAGTAACGGGTAGAAAACTGCTCACACTGGACAAGACAGAGAAGACAGAAAGCATAGAGATGATACAGTGATCTAAACTTAAGCCTCAGCAGTTTTCAAAAAGAGCTCTTTCTATGAGAAATAAGTGATATTAACAACTACCACTGGAGACCCCCCCACTCACAGAGTGGTCTGAAATTTCTTAACATGCAGATTAAAAATAAAAAGCTTTTGCTAATGTGCTCCGAGGTCGTGATAACCCTTTGCTAAGGCCACTACACAGTCAAAACAGCAGCTGCTCAACAATAGCCTGAAATGGATCTAAACTAGTGAAATAAGACAACATTTTCAAAAGCATGTATATGACCTGGCTTCTTAGCAAGGTTTTCAAATGTGTCGGAGAGAGATGAGGTGCTTAAATATGCAGATACCTGGCTATGTTTTTCTCCCCTCAGAAATGTCAGTGTACTTAACTTTTATTGATTTCAGAGACATTAATTTCAATGAGAGTGGACTAGCAAGACACTTTCAGAAAATCCTACCAAGAATCTACATGAAATTCAAAGCCCTTAAATACCTTTGTAAATCTGACCCTTTTGTACTTTGAAATACTTAGAATCACAGTGAAGGGCAAGAGATTTGGACTCTGAATTACCTGTGACTTAGACAAGTGGGTGCTTTTGGAAATCCTCAGACATGAGAATGAATTTGTTACTTTATACTCTCCTGTGATTTTTTTTTCCTTCAGCCCATTAAGATGAACAAATAAAATATACAGGTATGTGGTTTACAGTAGGATAGCAGTGGAGCAGGACATACACACTGCAGTAAAATGGTAAGTAAGAATTGAAGGTTGTGATTGATATTCATCCTGGCTATATCTGAATAGACAACACGACAATAGAAATGAATGCACTTGAGAAGAGATATAAAAGCTGAACTAGCAACAAAGATTAAGCTTTTTCTTTTTTTGGCTGGGTTCTCTTTGTTGTTTGTGGTTTTTTTCACAGAATACCTTTTTTGATGAGATATGAAATCCCCAGTAGTGCTGACAAATGGTTGTTATTCCTGTTGGGTAGTAATGAGCTATCACCATGAGATCTTGAATAGAAATATGAGGAAAAAAAGGACTTTTCCAGCTGCTGCAATTCATTGAAACAATTAAGGACTGACTTCATGAGTCTCAAACTTCCTAATACATAGATGGCTAAATTTCGGAGCAGGAACTCCAGACACTCAAGACCATCTTAACAAAGCAAAAAGGGATCAGTCTTCACAGTCCTTAAGGATCCAAGAAAACAAGGAGTCTGCTGCCATTTATCTGTGTATTTATGAGCTTATTTTCACAGTTTCCAGGGAGCAGGTGAAATAATTTTGTTCCTTTTCCAGACCAGTTCTGAGGCATGACTACATAGATTGAGAATTTCCTGCCATGAAATTCAATGTAAAAGAACATGTGTCTTATACAGAACATATTAATTGTTTTGATGTCTCTTATAGAGACTGTTTTCTCATATCCATTTCTTACCGCTTTGCCATAGGAATGGCAAATCAATTTTGTTACCAACATAAGACTGAAATATAGATGGCATGTATAAATTTTTACTGTTAATTTTATTGAGATTTATAAGGACATTTTCTCCTTCTCTTATTAAGAATAAATTTCACAGTCAAATGAAAAATTCTGCAAAAGACCAATATACTTTTGTTTTAAATTATGTCTAAAACCCCAAAACATATTTTGTCAATTGAAAACTGTTGTTGCAAATATATACACACAAGTTTTATTCATCGCTCAACAATCAATCCATTCCTCCAAAAAATCGAAGAAAATTGCAATAAATATATAAACATTTCATATTCATCTTAAAATATATCCTTTAAGTAAACTTAGGTTTTCTATGCAGCGATCAGTCTTTCTGTATCTTTGGACTTTTATGACTTCACTGCAGCTACTTTGCCATCAATAATGTCAACAGTAGATCATTATGTCTTCACCTGCTACTTTCAGAATACTGTAAATGTCTATAAATCCCATATTCTCTGGTTCCATCAGTGTCTTTACAAGAAGAACACCATAGATGTGCAGCAAAATTTCTAGGGTGGGTGGGTTGGGCTGTGGCAGCGGGACTACTAACAATCCAAACAATCAATCAATCCCTCTAGTGTAGCTATGTCTGTGCCTGTGTCCAGAATATGGATGTGTCATCTAAGGAAGGTAATCTCTATCCATATGTTAATACCCTTAAATCTGGATGTCACCATGAGTTGGTCTGGATGTAGTGCAGATAAGCAATAAGTTTGGATATCATCCAATCCTGATCTGATCTAGTTGACATGAATTTACATTTGACAAATAGCATAAATGCACCCTTACTGAATCAAAATTATCTTGTTTACATTGGGTTACATGTTATTCAGCAAATAATCTACAGGACATAATGGCGCAACTCTTAGGGCATGGAGTCTAAATTACATTACTCAAATTAGATTTGACACAACTGAGTTTAAATTAAACTCTGTCTCAAATAAAATTATAAGTTTGAAATAATGTGCAGGAGGTATAAAACAAAAAGTCAATGGCATGATGATAAGATCAAGGGGGTATTTCAATTGACAATAATAGCCTGAAAACTTAAACTTTGGCATTTATCAAAATAAAGTACAAGTTAGTTCTAAATCACAGTGTATGGAAAATTTTGTTAAACTTATATATATTTAGTTTTGGAAGTTTTAATGGCTCTGAGTCATGTCCAGCCAATCTGATGCTGGCAATTACATAGCTTTACTTTAGTTTTGTGGTTCACCTTAGCTTCAGATTTGGTTTCTGACTCTCTACACTTAGGTTATGTCTCAGTAATTATGATTGATAATATTTTCAAACATATCTGAAAAGAATTTACAAATTTAAGAATTGGGAGCAAGCTAAATTGATACCTATGCACAAACCCAGGGGAAGAGAAAAAAATATTTGCTTTAGAACTTTTAGGTAGTGCAGAGAATGATTACATCTCTCTCTTTTTAGACTTGCACATTTCTGAAGGTTCCTGTAATGACACAACTGTCTACAGAGTTGGTATCTCCTTTTATGCTTAACAGTAACAGCCTGGGCAAGTTGAGAATGATCTATCTCTCATCTACAATTCTTTGACATCCAAATTTTCATGGCAAATCGTCTACACTTTTCCAAAATCCACCACAGGATCTAGAAAATTTAAACTCGATTAGGACTACAAATCCTTTCATTTCCAGTGGTGCGTTCAAGGTAGTGTGTGCTTCTTACCTAACACACATGGTACAGCATCATGCCCACACAATATTAATATACTTTATTTTAGAGAAAATGTAAAGTATTCCCTGGAAAAAGGGATTAGAACAAGTTAAGTCTGCTTTCTATAGATCTTTCTGTTACTGAACTATAATGCTGAATGCAAATCACTAGATGGGGTAAGTCCTAAGTGGACTAATTACATCCTATCAGTTCTCTATGCTCTCCATGGAGAGGTAAACAGATAATTTGTAAAAGCAGAATCTCCTGGGTTTAGGCCCTTAAAAGAACTTAGGCTCTCCACAGACTCCACAGACTGTACACAAATAAAATCCATGAGTTTGTTTGCCTAACTATCAACAAAGAGGATGGCACAAGTTTCAGAGCAGGAGTCACAAGCTAGCTCAAACCCCAAGGTACTGGCTGGGACAGTATGTAAATCTGTGTTGTTACAAATACCAGAAATATTCCTATCGCTCATCACTAGTGCTTATGGTACTAGAGCTGTTATGTCAAGTACGTGGAGACAATTTACACTAAAGAACAGTTTTTCATTATATTTGATTAAGAATAAAAATTGCTTAACTTTAATAAATTCATTCTGGGAATCACAATCTGTGATTTTTTTTTAATCTGTCTGAACAATAATGATTTCTTCTAATGTCTTAGACTTTTGCTATTATGGCTTTGTATGGTTAGTTTTCTTCAATGTGAAGAACGTCTAAATTACTATAAGTGAATAAATACTAGTAAAAATATGTCCATTATTTTTTTATACTTAACCATCTTAACTGCTTATTTCAGTTATCTAGCAAGATTTAATGCATTCTTTTCAATAGTTAAATTTCTTCTGTACAATTTATTATTCGATTATTGGATTTGTCTTTTGAAGTTATAGCAGTAATTGTTTCTGGAACTAAATAAAATTCAAATCAGGGTGAATAATCCAAGGGTTTACCTTGCAGTGTCTGAGTTTTACTCCAGAGAGAAAGAAACTTCTCAAGTGTAAATGACTGCATTTCCCACTCTAGCAAATTGTTCACTGCCATAATGGTACAAATAATGACATATTCAATCTACTGCATGGCTTTGAGCAAATCATGCTATGACATTTATACTAACCCTCACCCAACTTTCCCAGCCATCTTACTCTCAAATGTTTTTAACGATATGTGGAACCACTTGACTCTCTGTCATGGTGCATATTGTCCCTTCACCATGGTCCGTCTATGCCTAAAATTCACTCTGGCAATATGAGCTGGAGTTTTTCTCATACAGATAACCCATAATGAAGTTACACCAGAGCTATATAACTCCATAGGCAGCTAAAGGAAAGAGCTGGACTCATTATTTTTCTTTGGCCTGGTTACTGTAGCAACTGGGGAGCAAGGAGACGGTAATTTACTGTTAGCAGACATAAGCATCAGCTTTCTCCCACTTACGCCTTCTCTCCTGACACTCAGAGAGCTGGAACTCCGCCCCACTGGCCATCACCAGTAAAAGAAATAAACAGGCATATAGTACTTATTTTTCATATACACTTGCAAGATACAGAGAAAAATATAAGATACACTTACTCTCTGAAGTCCAAGACACTTTATGTCTCAGGAAAAAACCATGACACATAACAGAATAAAGAATAGAGAAATATGCACTTTTGTTCTTGCTTACAACGGTGCTGCTTCATTGGAGCTCTGGTTCTTTATTTTTACCTACAGTTTTTCAATAGAACTAATGATTGTGACATCCAAAATGATAAAAGGAATTTAGACTAAAAATGTGAAGGACAGCAACCGATATATAGAATGGAATGTAAAAACACGGTCTATTGACTGCAAAACTTTCCTGCATGTTATTCATATTTATTAAAATGCCCCCTTTCTGTTTCACAGACACAGTAAAGGGAGAGTCATTAATACGCATCTCTGAAGAGGTATAAGGAGGCTATAAGAGATGTTTGATTGTTATGCAGATGGCCCTTGGTCTAGGGGACTTGAACAAAGTACCATTGTGCATCTAATTAACTCTAAAGTGACTATGCCAATTGCTTTGCTATGTTTGAAACCTTCTGTTCTCATATGTTTCGATGAGTTGTTTATTCTCAAAAAATACTTGGATGTTTTGTTGCCCCCAAAGTAGCACTCAGAAAGGTACTGAAGTTGGCAGAATTAGCTTACACCCACTTGTCAGGCTAGTGGAATGCATTAACAAACTTCAGGAAGTGCTCCCTTAGACCATCATTGATTGAAGGGTAAAGTCTATGGCTGTAGCCTGTAAATATTCCCTGTCAGTAATTCAATAGAACTGGAGCTCACTGTTCTGTAATGAACTGCAACCCTAACTTCCTTTTAAACTAAGCTAGCATCCATGTTTGTTACAGAAGCCTTTACAAAATGAGGCTACCATGATCCTTACCTAACTGTGAAAGATTAGTAGTAAATTAAATGCTGGCAAACAAAGTGAATTAGAACATCAAACAATACTGGAATAATAAACTTTAAAGAGTGTACCAAATTATGTTCAGCTTGCAAAAGGCAAGATATGTAAATTAAGCCCAATGCACCAGGCAGCCACTGTGCATATAACTGTGTGAAATGTAGTGGGGGGTGCATGTATTTATAGCAGTTTGGAAGTTATTCGACTGAACCCTGCGTAGGTAGCCTCCAGGAGTACATTAAGGCAAATGTTGACATATGGTTTAGTCCTGCATTTGCAAACATATACTGAACAACTACGTTAAAAAACAACAGCTCACATATGTTTATTTACTGATCAGGTGCTTGGGGGAAAACAGTTTTTTCTTGGATGTTATTTCATCTAGTTTAAAGGATACTGGGTTGCATCAAAAGCAGTGTGGCCAGCAGGTTGAAGGAAATGATTCTGCCTCTCTCCTCTGCTCTGACAAGTCCTCACCTGAAGTATAGCATCCAGCTCTGGGGACCCCAATAGAATAAGGACATGGACCTGTAGGAATGGGTCCAGAGGAGAGCCATGAATATGGTCAGAGGGGTGGAGCACCTCTCCTATGAAGATAACTTGAGAGACCTGGAGTTGTTTAACCTCAAGAAGAGAAGGCTCTGGGGAGACCTTACAGCAGCCTTTCAGTACCTAAAGAGGGCTAAAAGAGAGCTGGGGAAGGACTTTTGACAAGGGCATGTAGTGATACGACAAGGGGGAATGACTTTAAACTGAATAATAGCAAGAATTTTACTCAAAGTGGTGAGACATTGGAACAGGTTGTCCAAAGAAGTTGTGGATGCCCCATCTCTGTTAGTCTTCAAGGTCAGGCTGGGGCTTTGAGCAACCTGGCCTATAGAAAGATATCCCTGACCATGGCAGGGAGTTGGAACTCGATGATCTTTAAGGTCCTTTCCAAACTAAACCTTTCTATGACTCTGTGATTCTATGATACTAATTTTAAAATAGGCATATTAAAAAGAAGCACAAACAGTTCTTTTCTACCTTATTCCAGGTGAATGCTTTTATCTTTGTGCTGCAGACTAGTGCTCTTGCATTCTTTTACCTCTGACCTCATGATGTGCACTCCTGACAAAACAGCCTTCTAATTTCAAAAGGAAAGGTTTGCAGCTCTGTGAACTTAGACATATAGAATCATTTAAGATCCCTAAAGACCATCTTCTGCACTTCTGTCCTTGCTCATATCTGAACATATTTCCATTATTTATCTCCACTTGAACACTATCCTGAGCATAACAGAATTATCAGGAGAGAAACTCGCAGGTAGGTTTCTTTTTTTTTTTGATGGGGAGGGGAAAAAATTGGAAAATATGTCAAACTGAATAGCATAACCACACTCTCTAAAATACTCTGGAAGGCCATTCTCAGCTCAGAAATGTTCAAGAAAAAATGCACATTATGAAAACAAACAAAACTGAAGTACGAAATTTAAAACTTCCTACTCGAGAAAGTTTAGCTGCTTCTGAATTAGTATTTAAGTTTATGTATTATGAGCAATATCATTGGATTTTTTACTCAAATTGCCTTCAAAGAGTAGGGTAGCTATTGCTATTAAAAAAAAAAGGAAAAAAGAAACATCTTAAATCCCTATTTGTGTATAAAGTTTTATTACACTGCATAGAGTATTTATATAAAAAGGATTAAAAAATGTATGAAAACAGAAATGCCTTCTTAATAGCTGTTGCTTTGTTAGTGCTGCCCTACATTACTACAATTGATTTGCACACCATTTTCATGCTCCTGCAGTATGTCTACCTTATTTTAAATGCACAGATTTGCTGTAAGAATAAAATATTGTTGCCATACATAAGACAGCAGCTAGATTTGTGGGAACTCTGAAATCAGTTTAAAAACTTCTCAAGTCTCTTCCCAGGATGATCGTTTTCCTTCTGGGTCCAAGATCTCTTTAACTGTTCTAAGGTTCTGTCTTGAGTCTGGAAGAGAAGTTTGTTATCATATTGCCAAGCAGTAACTCATCCGTCACTCATGGTATGTTCTGTGAGTACTGACTGCACAATATAATTTTCTACATGTATTGAGGATGCTTCACTTGTCAGAGGCCTTTGAAAGTAGTCAGCTTTCATCAATGGATCTTGACAACATGGAAAGAATGAGTCACCTGAAGGAAGTGTAAGGCATTGCATTTCAAAAGTGGTATCTGAAGACTGATTATTCTTTGTCCTTGACACCCTGCCAAGGGCTAGATGCCCTGAACATTTGGGAAGTAATGGAGCCTACAAATCACTGGTTGCCTACAGTCCCACTCAGGCCACAAGAGGATAGCATGTGTGACTTCAGTTTTTATTATGTGTTGTAAGCTTTTGACTGTTCTGATATGTGATGTCATTGATGTGTCAAGACTGGGCTCTGACAGGGTGTCTGACCTGATTGAGATCAACAATGCTCTGTTAAAACTGAAAAAAAAAGAAAAATAAGAACACTGTTGCGGGACTTCCTTTAATCGACCACAGTCAATAGATGTGCCGTATGGAAACAAAACACGAGGCTTGTGTTAGCATGTAGCAGCATTCCTAGGTGAGATCAGTGGGTATGGGAACATACAGACAAAGTGTTTTGTGATGTATGAGCCCTACACTGTGATGTTCCTTCTGTTATTAGAGAAGCCTTTGTCCTGATGTACTACTGGTTAGTCACCACCTCAGTATTTCAGACCCAAGGAGAAATCACCAAAAGCCTTGGCTGAGTTTCAGAGATCTACCATTGGTACTGTTTTAAAATCTTCTATAGGAGGATCAGTATACTGATATTTTAAAACTAAATTTGTCTAACATCATCAATGCTAGAGATTAACTTGTCTTGTTAAGTGAGATTCTGGTAACAAGTAATTGTTTAGGGTTTTTTTCTCTCCACTTAAAAAAAAAATAAAAATAGAATTTGTCCTGTAAAACATAGAGGAGGTAACAATAATGGTGTTTTTACAGCCATTTGTAATTCTAAACAAAGAAAAAGAGGAGCAATGAGGCCATATTGACCCAAAGCATGCTTCAAGTTTTAATTACAGACCTTTAGGTAGAGGATGCCCGCTCAAAAATGGAAAGATAAGACTCCTCAGGAAAATGTGACCATATCCTTTGAACGACATCTGAAAACAGTACTATTCCCTAGTTATGTGTCAAAGTTCTGCCAAATCAAATATTAGAGTGTAGCTAACATCTGAACCAAATGAGCACATCTAGAAAATGCTTATACATAGAGTCAGTAACTATTTTAATGTTGACAGTTGAATATGCAGGATGTAAGCCAGCATAAATTTAAGAGCTCATTTTCTTCTGAATATTTAAGATCAAAGTATATATTTTCTGGAACCACCAAAGTATTGCAAAAGTTATGTTTGTGGTTTTTTTTTTTTCATAAGATAACATTGATATAAAATAATTTAAAAGTTTCTATCACTACCATTAACCTGCAACATCATTTAGAAGGAAACTTTAAGATATTATTTATCTTACTGGGATCTATAAATCTTTGTAACGACTTAAAATTGAACCAGTATTTATAGCTCTCTCATTGGTTACAGACAAATAGCTCATTCTAATACATAGGAAGGAAAGCAACAAATCACAGATTAAATAAAACCCTTTAAAGTTGCAGATGCTTTTCATCCTGACATAACATAATGTTCTCTGAAACAACAGAAATGTCATTTGAACTAGTTATTTATGTTTCCATAGACTGGAGAAGTTAAAATTGTGGAGATGAAAATATTTCCTAACACTGGCTCTATCTTTTGACAAACAATGTATGACAAATTTAAGTATATTTTACCATTGTAGCATTATAGTCATAGTTTTTCAGTGACAAAAAATTTCCAGCAGTGGCTTTTTAATAGATAGACAAGAATTTCCTGACCTCATTTGGACAAACCTCTCCCCAACAATGTTTTTGATATGGTGTCATTGTCTAAAACCGCACAAGGGAATAAGCTACCATTAAATTCTTAGGGTCAACAAAATATACAAAATCAAACATTTGAGAACTTTTCTGTAATATTTTGCCTGAATTTGCTTCAGTTTAATATTCCTAATTCTGTCTTTTTGTCCTTTATAATAACATGGATGGACTGGCTTTGGTAATTACATTGCTTCTATGCTTGTACACAGGCAATGTAACATGTATTTGCCATAGTATTCTAATTGTGATTTAAAATACTTTATACTATTTGCAATATTTGAGATACTAGATTTAAATAAAATTATAGAACTGGGCTTTATTAATACACTTCAATTCTCTAGAAAATAAAACCAAACAAATCAAAACCAGGAAATAAATCAAGCATTTGCTACTACAAAATTCTAAGATTTAAATCTGTATAGTGTTTTGTTGAAGTCTAGGGAAAAAAAATCCATTTTGTGTTTTGTGTTTTGTAAAGATCTTAAGGTAAAATGCCACAGAATGGAAAATGCAATAGAGTTTTGGGTGAGGTTGTCTCTGTATCCTTCTCCTCATTATTCAAAGAATATAATGACAGAGCAGAATTTAATGAAAAACTAGAGTTTTTCTATGAGGTGATATGGCTGAAAAGTCAACTTGTGCAATGTAGAGTAACGGTATCTTTTTCTTTTTAAACAGTAGTCCAGTTTAGTTCCTAGCTTATAACTTGGCAAGATTCAGTGGAAACTACAGATGCAGGAGGTTTAAAGTTAGGATTCATCTCATCTAACTTTAGCCATCTAGAAGTCAGTTGTCTAATCAGAGTGAATTATTTAGGTCCTTTCTGTTGTTAATGGAAAGAGAAAAGAATCTTTTCTCCTTCCTACAATAAGCAGGATTATCTAAACTTTATTAGTGTTACTTGTCTCTCTCAACTGATTAGTGTGGGAATCCCTATACTCTGTGTGGGACAGTGTAGTGGGCTAAATCTTAGCTTATGCAAAGGTAGGGTATATTTTAATAATAAGAATGCATTTGCACTTTACAAAACAAGAATCTACCATAAGAAATACAGGAAAGAAGTCAAACTTTGAATATGAATTTTTTAGTAAAGCCTACGAGTTTGATACAGTTAGCAATGTGAAAAGGATAGACTTTCTTTCTAACAATTCTTGCCCTTTAGTTCCCCTTAATAAGTAAAATAACATTCTAGTGTATTCAGCACTGTATCTTTCATGGAGATACCTCTAAAGACATTTATTCTAAAGAAGTTGCCATTTTACTTATAATGAAAAAATAAAGTACTTCAGCTCATACCCCTAAATTAGTAAAATATAGCTAAACTACTAGAGAAGCAGAGGACTACATTACCTCAATGCATACACCTTCTGTTACATTAGTTCTTCAGGACTTTTCTTTCTGCATAAATTATGCTGTCTAAAAATAACAATAATCATGCAGCTTAGAAATAGATCTGTATTTCAAAACAACCCTTACGTAGACCAAGCTAAGAGGAATAAAAAAAACTTGTGAGAGGAAAACATGTAAAAACAGTCATGACTAAATTCATACCCCATTCTTGATAAATACCAATACACTTTCAGAACTCAGCCGTTACGTAGTATGGCATATGAAATATAATTAGATAATAGTCCTTGCAATGTCCTTGAAGTCTTCCCTGGTCCTTTCTAGAAAGTTGGAAGGCAGCTTGACATTTATTTTAAGTATTTACTTGTGGCACCTTGGAAAGTCTTGAAGAAAAATTATACTTAATAGGTAGCTCTTGGTAGAAGTGACTGAATTGCAGTGCATTGCTGCTGATAATATGGATCTATTTACCTATCACTTGGTTAGAAGGAGAAAGGGGGAAAGAGGTTGTTGTCTGGGAGGATTGCCTTCCTAAAACAAAGATGCTGAGATAGACAGAATTCAAAAGGTCAGTAAGGCATCAGGGGAAGTAATTGTAAGAGAGAAAACCAAACGAACCAAACAGAAAAATAGCTATTGCAAATATATTCAAATATGTCACACATTTAGTTAAAAACAAGCAAAAAAAAAGAAGAAATATACCTTAAGGAAATATTTTTAGCTGGGACTCGTGGCATATTTCTTTTGTTAAACTAAAAGATTTATAAAAGAGTTTTGTGTATGACTCACATTGACTAGTAACTGTGCAACTGAGAGAATAGAATGAGATATGGATTTCACCAGTGTACTGAATTATACAGCTATTTCCTAGATTGTATTGTTGAGACCAAAAAGTGTGGATATAATTCCAGACTGAAGCGGGAAATTAGTCCTAGGAGTTTTAGTCTCTCCTGACCTTATTTTCTTATTCTCCTTTCTAGTCCCTCTCTGTTCAAATTCCTAACTTACCCTGTTATGATTCTAAATTTTTCTCTCTTTCTTCCTTAGCTTGTAATCCAGTTTCACCCCTTTCCTCTACTCCTTCCCCTTATTTCTTCTACACACTTGCTTCCCCCTTTCTCATCCCCAAAGTGTTCTTCTTTTTCTCTTCCTATTGCCAGCCCCCACCAGCCCTAGTTTGTGTTATCTCTGTGTTCAACTGTCTCTTTTCAGTGTACTCAGTTTCTGGAATCTGCTCCTCTATTCATGGATCCTGCTTTGGCCACCTACCTGTGCTCTCCTCACTCCTTCTCCCCTTCCTCTGCCTCCACTCAATTTCTTCTCTCCTGCCACAATATTTCTTTCTTGCTAGGCTCAAAAACAGGGAGCAATGAAATCACAGACATAGGGAGCACAATTCCCTGCTCAGAGCTGCTGCATGAGACATGGGGTTGCAGGGCAGATTAACCCATGTAAAGAGGGGTTGTGTTCTGGTGCTGAGAGGATGCAATGTCTGGTTGGGTGCAGCAGCTGCTAGAGAGCACAGCCCCCATGGAGTAGGCAGGTTTCCTGTCTGATCTTTGCTGCATGAAGCCAAGCTGTAAGCATCTGTGGGATGATGGTTAGAGTTAACATTTAGAGGAGACTAAGAATTCTTAGAGTAGAAGGCAACAGCCACTCCCTGGATGGAATGAGGTTGGTATGCTCCCATACAGTGATAATCATATGTTCAGAGGGATGGAATGGAGTGTGGGGCAAAGTGAAGAGTACGTGTCCCCCTTCTGTTAAAATCCCAGCAGAAAGGGGGAACACTGGTAATTGTAAGTTCTTGAGATCATACAGTACCTGTCAGCCAAGGGATATGGATCAAGGAGTTCTGCTGCTGTGTCAACAACTATGTTGCACCCCCTCTTCAGGTGCCAAACCACAACTACCCTCTCCCCACTAAGTATGGTGAGAGAACTTTAAACCAATCAGAAATAAAAGGTATTTATGACTAAAGGCACTCATGCTCCTCCCAAACACAAAGCATAGTATAAAAATAAGTCAGGGGTCGGGGGAAAATTAGAGAAGAACTCCATCAGAACCACTGGGATCAGTCAACAGTCTGAACTTATCTTGTCTCCTCATAAGGATGCCTGTTGGGTAAGAATTAAGTTCTATGCATGTTAATCACTGCTAATAGTATTACAGCTTGATTTATAGTGTTGTAGACTGCTTCAAACATGTTTTTGCAGCTAGACACTATCACTGACAACCCACAAACCTGTCACAGTTTGCGGAAATAGGGAGTGTTATTCTGTATACTGTTAGCTTGTTATTGTGTATTCCTTTAAGGTGCTAGCAGTCTCTGGTGGCTGATAATACTTTTGCAAGGACCCACTGAGGGGTCTCCACGCTGTTAGCCCAGCACTCCTGACAAGGGCAGTTGAGTTACCCTCAGACCTATGAATCTGTTGGTGAAGGGTGCCCTTACAGGACACTGACAGACTGGTTGGACACAAAGGGTCTCATCTGCCCTGGGGCACTGACAGACAAATAACTAAGCAAGGGTGGAGAAAATCTTCCCTCTCAAAGGGTTCAGCAAACCCCCTTCTTTCATGTGATAGCATAGCTTATAGCTTTACCATATTAAAGTGTACTGGGTCTATCCGAGCCCCAGCAGCCTTAGCAGTACTGGGAGATAACACTCCACTGTTTTAACTGCTGTGAGGGAGAGGCAGAGGGGACCCAAGCAGATCAGGTGACCCAGACTGACCAAAGGGATATTCCAGACCATATGACGTCAGCTCTGATATAAAAGAACAGGAGGGGCGGGGGCATGGGGTTGTCTCCGATGGCTGCCTGCTGAAGGGACAACCAACATGTAGGGCCCTGCTTCTCAGGACGTGAGCTGACCTTGTGGAATGGGAAGTAGAGATTAGATTCTCCTTTGCTTTGCTTCCTCCGCACACATAATTTTTTTTTTTCACTTGTATTAAACTGCCTTGTCTTAACACCCATGAGTTGCTGTCATCTTATTGGTAAAGGAAAGGGGTGAGAGACTGTCTGGGTACTTGGTGCCCAGGCAAGGTCAACCTGTTACATAAAGGAAGGCTTATATGTCCATAGTTAACAGCATGTTCCTCAAACTAGCACCATTGCCTCGCTCATTCTAGATGGCCAAGATCTCGTCTAGAACACAGAGGTACAGAAAGCTGTAAAGGTATGTGAAGTCAGAGAGCATCTCACTCACTGAATTACTTGCTTAAGAACTCTTCAGTGTAAAAGAAATAACTTTCATCTACGAAATTCACTATGAAGACAAGAACAAAGACTGGACTCCTTCAGACATCAGTTTATTAAACGCATTGCTCAGAGATAACCTTGAAGAGGGTCAGTCTGAACTTGCAACTGATAAGAAAGAAAAAACAAGACTAATATCACTATTATCAGATACTAAAGTGGGCTTGTGATAATTTGTTAAAATTGTATAGAGTGTTCAGGGGAAAGGCCAACAGTGCAGAAAGGGAAGAATCAGGGTAGATTGGCAAAAAACAAGCACAGGGAAATGGAAAGGGGAGGGATGAGAGCCCAGCTTCCTATCTTCTTATTAATTCTTTTAATAACCATTTTTTCTGTGTAAACTTACTCCCTATTCTTTATGTGTGAATGCTGCAAGGTCTACATGCCAGCAATCAGATACAGGCTGAACTGAAAGGACTTATAAATCTATGTGTCAGGAACTGGAGAGGTAAGGATACAATTCTTTGCACATGCATGTGTATATGCCATTTCCCAGCACATTTTAAGTTTCACTAGCTGGTAAGTAGGAGGATACCTGCACCAGGGAAGACTCAAGGCCTGAATCAGTGCCTAGGAAAGGGGCCCAGGGTCCAGGCATATGTAACCATCCTAATACTTGAGGAGTCTGTGAGGGTGGGTTATGTATGAGAATGTAGCGAACAGAGGGAGCTGGCAGATGCTGCAGTTAAGCAGCAGTACCTGGATTCTGCTTCTGGACCTTCTAGAGACAAACTCCAAGGTCATAGGGAAGCACCTGGGAATCCTATGAGAAACTTGAGGGATGACCACTGCTCTCAGGCAAAGATGAGGTGTGAGACACTGGATGAGTTATTATTAGCATTTTATTGTTGGGTTGGAGCCAACTTGTGAGTGTGGAGGTAAGAGGCCAGGCCTGCAGCCACATGGCAGCATCAGGCTCACAGAGCACACGTGGCAGAGCTCTCAAAAGAGCAGCCTGGCAGCCCACCTACACCATGCCCCCTGGAACCCCTGACCCAGCCTCTGGTTGGCTGCACTGACTCTCACTCTTCTCTTGAACTACAGAGTGGTCAGTGAACCGGAGGTCCCACCTGGGAGGTGTGGCCACACTGGCCAGACCACATAAGTGCAGGAGCACTTTTCGCTTCTTTCTCTTCTTCACCGTGTAAAGGAAACTATTTTTCTCTTATTCTAATCTCTTTCTTCACTCCTGTCTTTTCCTCTACTTACTCCTGTTTCTTCTCTTAATCTCCTTTATTTGGTATTTTCTTTTTTTTTTTTTCCTAATATATTTTGGGTATCTTAAAACTTGTGGGTTGTATTTTACTGAGCTGTGTGAGTTGGTGTGTACTGAGTGCTTGTGTGGAATGCTTCTGCCTTGGTTGTATGTAATCCCTGTGAAGCTTTTACCAAAATGTTTATTTTCTCACTAAATTAAAAAAATCTCTTGGGAAAACATGTATGGCATTCTCTCTTGATGTGATCTGGAGGTATTAAAGAACTAAAAGGCTTTTCAAAAATTTGGTGGACAAACTTTAAAGCCTTAAATATACTTTTAAAAGTAATACTTCTAGTTAAGCCTGTGGCTTCAAGACTGAGGTCTTACATGAGTTAAGGGGAATTACAAAGGTACGGGCATAAGGAAGCTCTAGTAGCTTCAATTCAACATGATTGACACAAGGTGCCTGGAGCCTTTTGTTGCAGCTGCCCCCTTATTAGGGAAGGTTGGTGTGTCTTCAGTCAGTGCTCAGATGTACGTCAAGCAAAGAATCTGGTTCACTTACCTCTAAACCTTGCAAGACTATCAGGAAGAACTGGGGAGTCACCATAAAAGGTGACTCCCTGCTGTGGAGCACAGAGGCACTCAACTGCCAGCCCAAGCAGTCATCTGGAGACATTTACTGCCTTATGGAGGCCAGGATGTTGTTGAGTGGGCTATTTATGTGACTTTAGGTGCATGTGTGTGTGTCTGTGGAGTATACTGTCAGTGTTGATGCTGAACCTGAAAACAGAAACAGCAGAAACCACCAGCATGGAAATGGGTTGGAGGGACCCCCAGGGTCCCTAAGTGCATCCCCCTGGGCTTCAACACCCAGGAAAGAGGAATTTTTAAGTCTGCTGCATCTGTATGGTTCACTAATATCCTTTTGAAAAGATTTTCCCCTAAAATCCCACCCTGCATGTGTTTTTATAGTAGGAAAAGAAAAAAAATCTCTAGTAATACTTAGGCTTTGTCAAAACCCCAGAGTGACATAATTCAGTTTAAACAGTTTATATTAAACAAAGTTATAAGCAGTGAAGAGGAGAGAGAATGACAGCCTTATTTTTCCTGCTTATAATGTCATTCAGTGTCTCAGAATGCAAATGTATTAATTGTCCTTCTGATTCAACAGAGACTGTTACACTCTTTTATACCTTTTATGGTAACACAGCATTAAGACACAAAGTGAATGATGATTTGAGGATTTCAGACACACAGGGTCACAGTGAAAAGAGACCTCAGATAATTTCAATAAGTAATTCCCAGTACATAAGAAGCAAGTGAACCATCACATGAAGGTTTTTCTTTTTTATGAAGCCTGTAACTGTAGATTTTCAGAATATGAAATTAATGCCTGTGATAAATCATAGGGAGCTCTAATTACTCTTTTTTATGTTGACAAGGCAAATTATTTCTGAGAGGAAAAAATAAAGATAGATTAATTCTATTTCTTGAGGCAATAATGTGTTGATATGTGATGGCTTCTGTCTGGTGTTCATTGTCTTTTTTATCAAGTAAATAGCAGGTAGATTGAAAATTTGGTCCCAGCAAGAAGCAGAAAAACAAGCAACATCACCCCATCCAGTGAATAAAACAAGTAGATAGGGAGAAGAGGCAGAAGAGAGGAAATAAGAGCAGGCTTTACAGGATTATAGGTGTCAGAATTTTAACAGTTTTGTACAAAAGGCTTAAGGCTTACTTTCAGGTTGAGAAGCTGTACCATGGAGCTGTGCTATGAAACGCATCACTTCCACACAGCTTTTACTACTGGCATTAGTTTTATGTTGAGCAAATAACCTCCCTTTCACTATAAACTTTTGAGGATAAATTGCATTGATCAAATTTGCGTAATTTCTTCCAAACAAGAGGTGTTATCTTCTAATCTTCTCTTCTAGTAAAGAAATACCCAGAAATCTGACCCTTGCTTGAATTCCTTGCTTTGCCTGCCAGCTGGGCCCTACTGTTGACAAGCTGGCTTAAATTACATTTACTTTGGTTGGGGAGGTAATGTGTTGCTTATATCAAGGCTGTGACTGAAGCCCAGCACATCAGAGAAGCACAGGAGTGCTGTGAAGCAATCATAGATAAAAACAGGACATATTTGTAAACAGGTTGTGTGAGCCTTTTGGTTTTCATTCACCTGTGGAGAGAGAATTAATTCCTTGTAAATAAAGCCAAAGGGAAAGATGTTAAACATCCTATACTTGCTTTGTAAATATATGCACCTAAAATTGAATCTGCATTTTTTTATTTAGCTCTATATTATTACATCAAAATCACTTTCTGCTGTAACCTGTAAGGTATAAATGAAGGGATAACACCAAAAATGAGCACAGCCTCTGAAGCAAAATACTTTTTTTTCATCAGTGAGGTTCATGGTGATTTTTCGGCATATGTATATATGTTCTGGATTAAATTGTCAGTTTGTTTCAAGGGAAATGGAAAGGCATTGCATTCCCTTACTCTCAACTTCCATTCCAAGTTTGCACATCTTAGACCCTAAGGAGAACAAGATTGTCTTCTCTGAGAGAGAGATCTCCCAAAGCTGCTTTCTGCCCCTTAATCCATAGTGTGTAAGGGCCCTGCTTCAAAATGCCCAGCCAGAAACCTAAAACTCAGTCTTGAATATGTTTCCTGCATGGGTTCGTGAACCGATGTGATATGGTAAATACAGACCATATCATTCTGTTACATGGTGCAGCTCCCAGAATTTGAATGTAGGTGAAATATCTGTAAAATTCCATCATTTGCCTGGGATTCGTTATATTCAACTTGGATATCCCTTGGTCTGAGATCACAGATTTCCAGGACCATTTTTGCCTTTCTCTGCCCTAGTGCCACACCGACCTCCTCCATGGCACAATGGGTGGGTTCATTATTCTCTTCTATTTCTGTCTCGTAGCCAGGTGTCCTATTTAGTCAGTTAGACTCCTGCTAACAGGCACTAATACATTGTAATTAATTTGTGTTGGTTTAGGCACTTATCTCAAGAGATGAACTGCTATAGGAGGTGCATACCAAAGAAACCTAAGAGACTAAGTCAAAGGTAACACCGAGTTTTATATGGTTGCAGTTAGGGGAGAAGACTCCCACAATAAGTAAGATGATTCTGTAGAGTCCTGTCTTGCCTCAGGAATCATCTGAAAAAAGGAAGCCTCTGAAGAAAGATAACAAGAAAAAAAGCAAACAAAGGTATTTTTCAGTAGGTTGGTGAAAGCCAAAACCGTAACAAGATGAAAGCTTTATGTCACTACTCTGCAATTGTTGCCCTTTTAGTTCTTCCACTCTCCTGTCTCCCTTCTTTCCACACACCTCCTGCACATTTCCTGGGGTAAATGATGGAGAATTCATTGCTCTATGATCCTTCTTCCAGGGCTGTTTTTACTTCTAGTCAGGAGAAGAAAAGGAAGTGATTTAATCTTAGTGTTTATTTGTAGGGGTTAATGATACCGGGTTCAGCAGCTGCGCTTTCCAGTATTTTCCTCGTCATGGCTTTGGGAGAGTTTCTGTCTGGTCAGATTAAAAAGCTTTGGTCTTCCTTTGTTCACATGACCCTCATACTCTTTTCTGATTTTTGAAGTTCTTCCTTCTGTCATGTAGTCATAAGGAAGGAACACAGAGCTTTCCCTAAAACTATTTTAAAAGCATCTCTGTAATAAACTTCACATAATCATTTTGAATCCTAAGAGAAGATTGTTTTTGGCTATTCCTTTTAGTGATGTATAAAAAATGTGATTGTAACAGAGGGTTCATCTGCACATAATAGAAGATCAAAATAGCTTCTTTATGGATGCATATTGCATTGTATTACATCAGAACCTCTTCTGAGATAACATGTTATGTGAAAAAACTTTTATGAATTTAGTTTTAGAGATTTAAATGTCAACCTTTAGGAAAAATGGTTTTTAAAAGCTGAAGAAGGTAATAGGTCCTTAAATCAAGTGAAAATGAAGTTCTGTTCAGAAAGGGGGAAAAAAAGCCTTAAATGTTACAAAAAAAGAAATGGAATTGATTGTATTTTAAAAGTTGTGGTTTTTTAAAGTTATCAAATAAATTTATATATTATTCTTAAATCTACAGTCTTCTGTACATAGGTTGTTTGTTACCAGTTATATCTGCATACTGATGAAGTGGAAAACAAATACTTCTCTCCTAAAATTATTAGCTTGATGCATGTAGATGTCCAATACAACCAAAAAGGTTAGTGAATATTAAAAGACATTGGCTTCGCTCAGATACTCTACATTAGACCAAACCTAACAATTTACAGTGCCCTCTGATCCAGAAGTAAAAATTCACTATTAAAAGTACCATGCACCTCGGTTAAATGCTTATGTTGTGGTCCTTGGAGGGCAGTAATTGGACCTGTTTTAAAGCTAATAAGTAGAGATGGAATTAAGATCGGGTTTGCTTCTCAGGAGACATGCTTCTTTTCAGCAAGGAATAGACAAGCAACAACCACTTGGTACTGGCTACGTAAATCTGTAGAGCCAATTTTGCTAAGCTTGTCCCTTCCTACTGATGTGTGACATAGGAGGAAAAGTATTTTAGTAAATAAATAGGCAAGTCCACCTCTTTGCAACACTGGATATCATAGAATTGTCGGTGTTAAATATCATGTTTGAAAATGCACTAGAAGCTTCATAAATGAAAATTTCTCAACATTCACATACATATTTGCTATGATAAACACTGATGGTAGAGAGGAGGTTGAGATTGCCTTTTCCAGTGTCCTTATCTGCCTGGCAGCAAATCTGTTATAGCGTATGAGCCACCAAAAGCAGAAGCTGAGGGGATGCTACTTACAATTTCTGTCAACAGAAATCAGTTAGGAGCTTTAGGACAGGAGTCTGTGTAAACTCAGAAAATGAAAGTGAAAGCTATTGGGATAGTTAAGTCTCTAACTCACAAAAGGGCAAACAAATGTTCAAGGTCTCTTTTTACAGCAAGTGTTCTGCAGTAACTGCAGAAAATTGTGGGTTTGCAACTTGCTTTCATAGGACTCACTCCCACTCCTTTCTTCAAAATCATGCAGAAATTTTTGAAATCTCAGCAATTTTCGAAGCAGAACAGTTCCTAGTCAAGTTCTGTTTAGGGTGTTGTGCTGCAAAATGCAATATGCACATTTATCTGTATATTTTTGTCTCTTTGTCTCAGATCTTAATACAGTCATAAGATTGTTCCCAATGTATACCTATATAAAAGAGAAAGCAAAAAAAATGTCTTATTGTCTTACAGCCACAGGAAATTATCATTCCTGAAGAAACATCTCCTCTCACTCACACAATTAGAGAAAAACACCTGTATTTCAGATCCGATTTGTAATTTTATTTCATTGGTTAGTTTCATTGATGTAATGATTGATGATGTAAAATTAGCAAGACCAAGGAAGATATTAGTAGATGTTGAAAGAGATTGAGCGTGATGCGTCTTCTCTCTCTGTCTGGAAATTCAGGGTAAATAGCAAAGCTGGCACCTCAAACCCTCTCATAATATGTCTGTTTCCATAGTATTATTGGCAAAAGATAGAAGTACAAAGATCTAATGAATGCCATTTCTGAATGCAGATGGTGCAGGCACATGCTTTTGTGAAGACTTCCTCAACAGTCAATGGAGACTGAAAATATTGCAATCGACTATTCACCTGACCTACTGTATACAGCTACCTCAGGGTGTGATGGATCCCCCTACCTCTGTGCACAACACTTCACGGCCTTTTGTAGACGCTTAGATAACTTAAACTAGTATTTTGACATTTCAGTGGTTTCAGTTAATTGACATGAATCCCATCCAAAGTGAATACTTAGTCCTACAGGACTCAAGGAGAATGCTTACCTCAGCATTTGCCTGCTAATTCTTCTACCACATGCAGAATCAGACCTTGCTTTACAAAACAGCTGCTGTAGTGTGTTTGAGAGTACTTGCAATTAGATGCTCCATATGAAGACAATAAAGCCTTTTCTTTGGCAATATGTCTCTAACTGCATTTTATGGCAGTTAGTCATAATTTTGCCTGCCTTTAGCAGTTTATGGTCAAATTAAGGTATTGACACATTCAATAGCAGCTGTTTAAAATTTAATAAATATCACAAATGCCAACCATTCTATAAAAACAAAAACAGAACCAAAAGTTATAAAATGTGTTGAGACTAAGATTCATAATGTTTTTAAAAAATAAAAATAGTGCTGTAACCTCTAAATTGTGGCTGACAGAACCTGAAGTATTGCTACATATACTGCAAATAGAATAGCTAAATATTAAAAAAAACATGTACACAAAAATGTCACGTGAAAAATAAAATCCACAAATTGTAAAATTACAAAATTTATAAGAAGTCCAAAGAACTTTTTCCAGGATTATAAAAAATTGTCCAGGTCTTATTTTTCCTATATAACCTCTAAGTCTTATTCAGTAATGAAAAAAATCCCTAGATTTGCCAAAATATTTTTCCTATTGAAAATGAATCAATCACATTACCAAAATATACCAGTCATGTACAATGTATACTGTTTAGTAAGCCTCAACTAGAATTTTATGATTGTGTACAGAAATAGGTTGTTAATATCATCTCTGTATGCACCTAATCGGAGCTATTAAAACAGTGGATTTAAAAACTACAGGGAATTTATTTCTTTTTTTTTTTCCTTTAGAAATTTAGATGGATGATGGCTTCTTCTGTGAAACCTTTTTATGTTGCACTCCAGGATAAGTTCTGTCTTTCTCTATCACATAACCTAGAAGATGAAGTGATCTGCAACAGAATTTGTAACTATACTATTGATGTATCCATGCAGAGAACGATCCTAATGACAGCAGGGTTCCTTCAAGACCATGTATGGATCATTTAATTTTACAGGTCTTTCACTTATTAGAAGCTTACAGTCATCATTACAGATGTGCCTGTGAGCAGACGTTTTCCCAGTTAACACATTACCTCCCATGGAAGTACTGACTGTTCAGCTCAAATGCATTTAGATTGTCATCCAAACCCAGAGACAAATCCTAATGATTTAAATAGGGTCAATTTTACGCTAGGTTTTTAATCTGTTTATATAGAGAACAGGTATCCAAGAAGATTTGCTACAGAAACAATTAATTACTTTGAAAGTTATAGGGTTAGAAGCATATTTTTTACCTGTTTGGAAAGTGAGGGTTTTAAAATCCTTTTTAAAAGGCATATTATATATAGAGAAGAATTAGGCAATATTTTGTCACACTTTGTCTTTCATGCAGTAACTCCTATATTGCTTAGAATTTCTTGGAGAATTGTTTTCAGTCTATTTGGCCATAGCAGACTGAAGCCCTGAATAGTCATGCTCCAGGTAAACAATGCTCCAGGTAAGCTCCAGGTTGTTGATTTAGCCAACAGTATAGCCTTATCAATTCATTTCTAAGTCACTGCATATGGGGGTGCAAGGTATGGAGATTCAGGGTATGGGTACCAGGAGAAGAGTGAGAAAAGACACAGGTTATCCACTTAAAAACAGAGTTGAAACTATGACTTTAAAGAAATTTAGATATCTAATTCTATCTTCCAGAGTCCACTGGAGTTTCAAGAACTTTTATGGCATGCAAAGCGATATATTGGATGAAGGTTTGCATTACAGAGCCAGGAGCAAGAAATTACAATGGGAAATTCTCAATGTGTTAATCTGCAAACAAAATTAACTTATGAAAATAAAGAAATAAATGAAATGGGCCCTTCAACTCTTATAATCTTTTACTCAAAGGGTTAGTGGCATGTTATAACAAAGACCTCACATCACCAAGTCTTCATTATTTGAATGTTAGAGTAATTACTCTTACTATGAAGTTTCCTAAATTCTTTAAATTAGCCTTGTCAAAATAAATGAACTAAGTATGTTCTACAGTACTTTAACACTTTTTTCTCCTTTTTTTTGTTTTATTTTTTTCACATTATTCTTGCTTGTGTGCTTGGTCGTTCACAGTGGAGACCTGTTTCAATGCCTATAAGTGTTAGTCTGAGCCTTACTAAGCTTGGTGGGAGTCTGAGTGGGCACTAAGTGCACCTATATGAATGAAAATAAGTCATGTTCTATTGTTATAGCTAATTAACTTGCAAGCATTGCAAAGCTGGGCCTGTCTTTGACGATGTGATTGTACAGCACTTAACATAATAGGGCATCCATTCTGATTGGATTACCTCCATTAATAGCATAGTTCTCTTGTAAACACAACTATTGTAAATCTCTGCCATGTGCTTAGGGTATTTTTTATTAATTACCTGCTTTTAGAAAGTCCCAAATGTGTGCAAGACACTGGATAAATAAAGTATGCACAATAAAATCTGTCAACTGTTATCAAGAATTATGACAACATTTTTAGATCATTTTATTAAAAGTCAAATGTAAGAACAGGAGAAAAATAATGTTTGAGAGGGAATTTAATATATTTGTTTAATGCATTCACACATGCATGCATATATATACATATATATATATGTATATATACACATACATATACATGTGTATTTCTGTATATGCATACTCATGTAAAAATTTTAGTCCAGACTGTAATCTGATGCTTCAACAGATGACCACCTGGCTTTGAGCTCCATCAAAAGTGTTATTTTGTACAAAACTGACACAGCAGACACCCCAAAAGGAGCAAGGAGGAGATGGGAAAATATTGCATGACTCAAGGAGTGTAGCAATGAACATCTGATATTACTTTAAAGCACAGAATTCCTATGACAGCCTTTCTTTTAAGATCGAGTATTTCTACTTTCCTCAACATGTGGTTCTGCCCAATAGCCACACTGTTGAAACAACATAAGATTTTTTTTACATGAGGCATAAATGGAAAAGCTCAGCAATGATGATTCTTGCAGAACACTTGGTACGCTTCAATTTCAATGGCATTCTCATATAAGGCAAAGAGAAAACTTAGTATTTTAACTTGATCTGCAAGAATACAAAATCAGAATTTATTCTTAAACACTATAAAGAAAAAAAAGGTGTTATATATTTCTAAATAAAATAGTATTAGAAAATAGTAAGGAAAATTAAATGTCTATGTGCATCATCTTCAATTCAGAAATATACAGTACTCTTTTACTGACTTTGTTCATTATTGGAATTCCACTGGGTAATCATGCACCGAGTGTGAGTACTGGGATGTACTGTCTGAGCCCCACAGAACACTTAATAGTGCTATGAGATAGCACTCCACTGTTTTGACTGCTGTGAGCGTGGTGTCAGTCAAGCGCAAGATTTTGAGAAGGAACACAAACAGGCCAGCTGACCTAGATTGACCAAAGGGATATTCCATACCATATGATGTCAGCTCAGATATAAAGCTAAGGAAAGGAGCAGGCGGGTGAGGGCATTGGTTATTTCCAATGGCTGCCTGCTGAGAACAACAACCAAGTGTGTAGAAGCCCTGCTTCTCAGGATGTGAGCTGAATGAGAATGAAAAGTAGAGATTATATTTTTCTGCTTTTGTTTTTGCATATGCAAGTTTTTTTGCTTATAGTAAAACTGCCTTATCTCAAAACCCATAAGTTGTTTCCATCTTATTCTCTTTTCCCCCTG
>WEIV01015846.1:28365-60890 GCA_013390005.1 Calyptomena viridis
ACTGTTACTCTGACACCTTTGTGGTGCATACACATAACCTCTAACCTGACTATGCACTTAAGTAGCAAACTAAATCAAAGTCCTGTTTCATGGGGGCGGTAGGACTCTAGTCACAGAGTGGTAGACCCAAAAGCAATTTTCTCTGCACTGGAAAATGAATTTGTGGGGAGTCCCTTCATTTGTTCAAGCCCTTGGAAAACAGAATTGAAGCAATACATTTCTTGCTTTTTTATTTGTGCAGTATGGTGAGGGGACAGTTGCTTCCCAAAGGCACTGTTTCAATCTGTTTGTTTGGAGACTCAGCTCTGCATTGCTACCTGCCTGGGACTCTCCTCCAAATGGTAAGAGCACAAGATTTCTTTCTCATAAAATTTGTATTCTGCAGAAATTGATAAGACTGGCATGGTACAATGCCACATTCTGGCTCAGTTTGAACCCTTATAGCAAATAAATATGAATAGTCATATGAGATGTCTGCTCAAAATCCAAGAGCTCTGCTTGTGAATCTTATGTAAGGTTCAGCATTGCTTTTTCTCACAGTTGACTGTGAAGTGGGTCTGGCTCCTAGCCCAGGTCTCTCACACAATGATTAACCTGAGACTACAAGGCACCATCTGGTATTGTCTCAGGTAGGAAACATGTATAAATGACTGAGTAGTTACATTTTAGTATTGAGTGTTTGAGGGATGGCACATTTATCTTTTCCCCCAGCAGAACTGCCTTGAAATATTTCATGTACAAATCAAACTTATCCCCTCCTAAAAATCTGTCTGGAAATCTTTGCTTCCTGCTTTGTTTTTCATCCTCTTTTTTTCTCCCTCTCACTCTTTCTCCCTTTTCATCCATCTTTCATTCTCACTTTCTTTTGCTTTCTTTTGCACTTTTACTCAATCTTTCTTGAATGTTTCGTTTGAATCTTGGGGCTTGATTATCAGCTGAAGATCTAGATCTGCTCTGTTTTCTGCTTTTTGTCTGGAGAAGTATTTGTGTAGGAGCTTTTGGTAAGTCAGTAGGTCAAGTAAATAACCAGCTCAGAAAGTGATTACTTTTGGCTAGACATGGCTCTTCAGAAATACCTCATGGACAATTAACACTCAAGATAGCAAAGTTAAAGGGAGAAAAATGTAAACAAAAAGAATCAGAGGCTTCCATCTTTTCCTTATCTCTCTTTCTTCCTTGTATTTTCAGTGGCTTAAGAACAGCAGGGCATGATCCTTTGCTGTTCTTCTACATTTTAAAACACAAAAGCTCACCTTCTCACCCTCCTCTGTGTTTCTAATGAATCTCTTCAAAATGCCCCATTAAAATCATAGTGTGGAATATGAAAGTCATAAAATGTGAAATAGCCAAGGCTTAGAGATTTCTTAGGTTCCACAGGCCCAGCTTTCTATAATGCCTCCTCTGCAGGTAATGTGGTGGTGTGGCAGCCAGTTCTCCAGTCAGCAGTAGCTAGGAAGGGTGTCCCTAAGAGGAAGAGCTGAGTCAGCCTTTAAAATATCTCTCATTGCTTTTTTTTACCCCGTGACCATGTATTTCATGAGCACAAAATCTGAAATAAGAGCAAACTTATAGGGCTTGGAGGCCTTAAGCATTCAGTTCTAACCCTTTATGGGAACCAAAAACCATGGAAATGAAAATAAAATACTGAAGATACAGGATACTGTAATGGAGATGTGTCAGAAACTAATATCTCAAGAATGTGTTTAAGGCCACAAAACTGGCTCACATATAGCCTGGGAACTTGATATAATTAAATATTTATAAATGATAGATTCTTTCTTTATCTGTAATTTTGCCAAAAGTACCTATTTTTCCCAACTATTACTACATACTCTTTTTTTTTTAATTCTTAATTTATTTTAAAAGCACTTTCATTATTATAAAAACAAACAGCTCAGTGTAGGCTTATTCTGTGTTTTGTATATTAGTAACTTTTGGGCAGGTATGGCTAGGGTTCTGTTCTGCTCCAGCAGCAGACTCCATTGGTAAGATATTTTGTCTCTTGCTCCTAGAGGCTCCTAAACATAGGAGGTAACTTTCAGAGATCTGTTGAACAATGAAGGTAGATAAAGATAGGTAAGCCAGCAAGGAAACACATCAAGGTTGGTTGTGATGCTGGAATATAAATAGGCATCCCTAACTGACATGGAGGAGTCTCGTACCACAGCAGGGTAGATGGAACAGTTCCCAACTTCTTAACCAAAATCTGTTCATATCTAGGAAACACGTTTTAAAACTTATTTTACTAGAAGTTGAACTTTCTCAGAAAGAGGTTGTAACATTGGGTAGGGTTTGACATTACAGACATAAAGCAAGCATTGTACCTGTCCCTGCATGTTGACATCAAGAAAAAGAGGAAATATTTACAGAGTTGTAAGGGGTTGTCACTATGTTAGTGGACTGGAATTAAGAACAGTCAGGTGTAGGCTGAAAAGCAACAAAAGCGTCCTCACATTGATATGTTTGATAAAATAGAAGAGACTCCAAAGGGAAGTTGTAAAATAATAATCAGTGCTAAAACCCAGAATATAACGATCAATTCTTCATTGGCAGCAACATGAACTAGACAGTCCAGCAGGGCTTTTCTATCCTTGGCTTCCATTATTCTATGGTAGAATTAGAAGGCAAATAAGCAGAATTGTTCATGGCAGCCTTATCTTTTATTGCCAATAGGAGAATGCTTACCAAAGCTAATCATGCTGCAATATAGCTTCAACATTTTATATGGGATATTATTATAGGTACATATCACTATAACATAGTGCTTTCATTTTGAGCCCTTCATGGTGCTGTAACGGTTTTATAGCAAAACATGTTAAATTTAAAGGGGAAAAATGAGTGGGATGTATAGTATTCAATTATCTCTACTGTGGGTTCTGTTTTAGGGGGTTTATCGTTAGACTTGGTTTTCCTTACTAGTTCACAATAGCAGCTGGGATTTACTCTGTGTGTGTCGTTTTAGTTTGAAGGTCTCCAGGGTTTTTAATGCATTCAGCCTTTCCTATACTGTGGTATTTATTTTGCTTGCCTGCTTTTCTGTATTTTTTTAATTTCATTGAAATTAAGTGCTGTTTACATTAATGACTTCTAAATGTCAGTATAGTGGTGGGATGGTGAGGAAGAAAAAAATGTTAGTGAGCCTTCATGAGTTGTGGGGACACAAAATATGTCATTACTAAAACTCAAACAGCTCCATTTGAGGTGGGAAAATAGAAACTTTAAAATCATTGCACACAATACTAGAAATTGGGTCTGAATTACAGAGAAGGACAATGCTTCTTAAATTGTTCATCATGTTCCTAGGAGCAAATGGCTGTCTTTATGGAGTCAAAGATACATTGTTTTCTTGACTGCTGCTTATTTTGGGAAATAAATTTTTTAAATGCCAGAAATTACTTACGTAAACGGGAGCCCCTTGTTAATCAAGGAATTCATCCACCATTCTGAATACAAATCAATCTAGCAACTAGATGTGTTTCTGTAAGGATTAAAAATAATTTAGAGCCTAGATATCCCCCTTAAAAAATAATAGAATGCATATATAAAGTTGGCCAAAATCCAAGGCTGGCAGACTGAGGGGCAGAGACCTGAGGTGCTCAAAAACATGAGCTCGGAATTGCAATTGTAACTCTTCTTCCAGATGTACACACATATACACCCACTTAAGATTTCTCAAGTAAGGAATAGCCAAAGAAAAGCCTGTTCATTTCTTTGTCTCTCAGAGAATATGATTTCCATCTGAGAAGGGTTTTAGTCTCTTAGAGCTTCATTAAGAAAACTTATGATGAAAGCCCTGTCCTAAAGGATGCAATTGATATGCCTAGATAAAATTAAGTAAGATGTGATTTTGAATTTTTTCTTTTGGTAAATGTCTATCTTTTACAAAATTTCTGTCCCAATATGCATGTCAGTTAGCCTTGCTAATCCAGAAGCAAAGGGTTAATCTGAAATTCAACTATAACATAATGCCAATAGATTTTAGTTTCATTTAGTTAAATACCAAGTTAAAGAGAGGTCCAGAAGGTGCATCTGTTTCCATGACACTCTTGTCCATTTGGCAATCATCAATGGATAATGTGAAGATGACAGAAGGATGTTATGGTGTAGCAGAGTATTTAAAACTGTTCCTTTTTACCTGATAAATAAATAAAAACAAAGCCCTTTGGATGGGGGAATGGGGAGGGGTAAAACTCATGGTGGGGTAGCCTGGCCTCAGGGATGAGGGGACACGGTGCTCAGATGTGGCAGTTTCACTCCCGTCGGGTGGCTACCTCGGTGGCGGGGTCAGAGGGGTCACGGCACTGAAACAGGGAGGAGGCCAGCCGTTGAGTCCTTGGCATGGCACAGCAGATGCCATGGCCCTGGATGACCCTGGAGAAGGGAGGGACTCTGCCACTGTGGCGTGCACGGGATGGGGGTGCCCCCTGGGTGAACTGCAGTGGAGAGAGAGAGTGTGGCAGCCCCGGAGCTGCCACCAGCCTCTCCCATGGTGCTGCAGTGTCTGTGCAAGGCCAGTGCCACGCCAAAACTCTTGCCACTATGATGC
The DNA here is from genome assembly GCA_013390005.1 of Calyptomena viridis. Taxonomy (NCBI): domain Eukaryota; kingdom Metazoa; phylum Chordata; class Aves; order Passeriformes; family Eurylaimidae; genus Calyptomena; species Calyptomena viridis. Next base: position 32,912 of record WEIV01015846.1, read on the forward strand.
CCCCGGGGGGGTGGTTTTTCCCCATGGCCACCTGGCCCCTGCCAGCCGTTCCTGAGCCAGCTGTGGCAGTTGTCCCCTGCCACCGCCAGTCCTCAGAGGGGGACTCCTGTTGCAGTGCACACAGGATGGGAATGAGGCAGACCAGAGGGGGGGCAGGCCCCATGTGGTCCCCAGGTGAGTGGTTCTTCCCGTAAGTGGGAACAGAGTGGAAACAGGGCCAAGGCAAGGCTGGCTTGGCGGCCATCCAGTAAAAACATTGGGATGAAACTGCACCCCAGGGGGCGGAGCAGGGGGCAGATCTGAGAACCATGCAGGTGCAGTCACAGGTAGTTCTGGGGAGAAGACAGGGGCCCTATATAACAAATCAGCCATTGCACACATTGCTCAGTTGGGACACGCCAGGGCACCAGAGAGGAGCTCCAGGCTGCCGCTGCTGCTGTCATCTTTGCCACAGCCTGCAACTTTCCAGCAGTTTTCTGCCACAGCTGCCACTTCTCTAGCAGCACATGCAGGCTCCAACAGCAGCAGTCGCTGCTGTTCCAGTGGCCGGTGGCACCGCCACATCAGCCATTCTCAACTCTCCAGTTTGCCAAAAATCCCTAAGCCCCTTCCCAGCCCCTGGGAGCCTCTGTGGTCCTCCAGACACTTTTCCTCCTGGTATTCCAGCCACCCAGGAGCCCCTGTGATTCCCCGGACCCTTTTCTCAAGGCATGCAACCACCTGGGAGCCCTCTGCAACTCCTGGAGACCCCCTTATGGCACCACAGCAATGCAGGAGAGCCTCTGCAACACCTGGAGATCTCCCGGCAACCTCTTGATACCCTCAGATGCCTCCTGCCAGTCTTTGGAGTGCACTGCAACTCATTGCTACCACCCAGGCACCCTCTACTGGCTGCAGCTATTGCTGCATTCAGGACATATGGGAAAAGAGGAGCAGTTATTGTTTCAAGCAATTGCTGATTTATAACTGTTGTGGGTTTTGTCTTGTTTACTGTTTACACAGTATTTTTCCTTTTAACACTACCTCATTTACATACATATATATATAATATATATTTTCAATAAAATTCTTATGTCTCTATAGATCATTTTTAGTCCCGTATCCCTAAATTAATAATAATAGTCTGTCCAAACCAAGACACTGCATTTACCCGCAAACAAGCTAGAATGTCTCATCTTCTACTCTTTCAGTGGGTAAGTTCAATAACTAGTCCATTTGAGTCCTCTGAGGCACTATATGGATGTATCGCTACTTGAAATGAAACAAAGTAAGATTTTACAAAAATAGTTTGAGTTATATAAAAAAATATACACAACTTCTACTATTGTTGTTGATGTCTAGTACTTTTGACTGAAAATTGCAACCAAAAATTTCATAATAATGCCTTAGTCTTGTAAATATTCTATTTTCTCCAACATAGTAGAGTCACAATCATAGAATGGTTTAGGGTGGAAGGGACCTTAAAGATCATCTAGTTCTAAGCCCCCTGCCATGGGCAGGGACATCCTTCATTAGACCATTTTGCTCAGAGCCCCATCCAACCTAACCTTGAACACTTCCAGGGGCAGGACAGCCACAAGCTGTTCCAGTGCCTCACCACCCTCACAGTAAAGGATTTCTTCCTAATACCAGTCTAAACTTACTCTCTTTTAGTTTGAAGCCATTCACTCTTGTTCTGTCCCTCTATACTCTTGTAAATAGTCTCCGTCCATTTTTCTTGTAGGTGCTTTCTCTTCAGGTGCTGGAAGGTTGCACTCAGGTAATCCCTAAGCCTTCTCTTTTCCAGGCTGAGCAAACACAATTCTCTCAGTCATTCCTCATGAGTGATGCTTCATCCCTCTAATCCTCTTAGTGGACCTCCTTTGAACTAGGTTTAACAGGCTGATGTCAGAATCACCTCCTTCAACATGCTGGCCATGCTGCTTTTGATGCAGTCCAGAATAAAGTTGGTTTTCTGGGCCGCAAGTTCACCTTGCTATCTCATGTCCAGCCTCTCTTCCACCAGTAACCCAAAGTCCTTCTTGGCAGAGTACTCTCAATTTTTTCATCCCCTAGCCTGTATTGATACTGGGGGTTCTGTGGCCCACATGCAGCACCTTACAATTGGCCCTGTTGAGCCTCATAAGGTTCCTGTGGGCTCACTTCTCAAGCTTGTCCGGATCCTTCTTGCTGGCATCCCATCCTTCAGATGTGTCAACCACACCACTTCTCTGGGTGTCATCTGCAGATTTGTTGAGGGTGCACTTGATACACTTATCAATATAATTAATGAAAATATAAAGTAACAGTGTTCCCAATACAGACTCTGAGGGACACCATTTGTCACTGATGTTCGTTGGGCCTCTGAGCCAGTGACCTGTACTCTCTGGATGCAACCATCCAACCACTTTCTTATCCATCTAACAGTCTACTCAGCACATCCATCTGTCTCTAATTTAGAGAGAAGAATGTTGTGAGGAACTCTGTCAAAGGGTTCACAGAAGATGAAAATTTATAGGAGTCTGAGTCAGATGAGAACTATAGAACTGACGGTTAGTTTTCTTTTTTCATTTATTTCTACTGACATACATTACTTGTAGCTTATTGTATACCAGTGATAGCTAATCCTACCTGAACTCTATTATAACCAGGAGAAGAACTATGGTATCAGAAATTATTGACCTACATATTCAAGTGATAATTTGTGGAGATGATAATCAGGAATGATGCTGCATTGGCAAGTTTGGATCACCATTGTAGCACCTCCTCTTTCCAAAGTCCTGCTCTCTATGAGCACCTGCAGATGTCTGAACATTTGGTGGAACAATACAGGTGCATGTGGGGATAGGGAGAGACATCAAAGCCTGGCTTCATCTCCTTACCCAAATATCTGCCTAGAGAGCTCTTGGGAATATGAAGGAGAGATATGAAAGTGGTGAGGAAGAAAAGGTAATTATAGAAGTGTAATGAAGCTGGTTACTAGTAGAACTGCAGTATTCTGGGTAGAACTGCAGTTCTATTTTATTGACATAGTAGAAAGCTTAATAACATTAACATTATTTAACCCTGAACACAGTTAGAAGTGTAATATTACCAAAGATAAAAATGTATGTGTATGTTTTCACATAGCTTTGTCTCTCTCTCTCCACACATATCTTTTTGGTTATAGTTGAATATGTGTGAATCTATACATACACTTACAAGCCCATTTGCCTTTATGTTCTGAGAATAGCCCTGACATCTTCATCAAACAGAAATATATGCACAACCTTAGCTAGTACTTTTGATAAGATGTTAAACCCAGCTGGATGGGAACAGAAAACTAGGGCTACAGAGCTGTGATCCATTGCCCTGTATCATCTCTGTAGTGATAGAAGAGCTGTGTATCAGAGCTTGTAAGAAAACTTAAAATGCATAGGGAGTATTTGAAGAAAACATCAGCGAAGTAATTCTTTTCAAATATTCTTACAGAAAGTCACTAGTATGATAAGAATTTAAAATCCTATTAGGCAGTTGAGATTTTTTTCCTGTAATTTGACATGAAAGTCTTTTGTTAGTGACTTTCATATTGTATTAGCTATAAAGAGGGAATGAAGAAGTAAGCTCTGGCTGTGAGCCAAGTCTGAGATGCAGTCCTACCACAATAAATTCCATGGTGAGTGGCAGAAGCATGCAAATGAGCCAAGAACTCCAATGAGCAGACATGGCACAGACAAACTGATAGTAAAATGCAGTGTTAACTTCCAATTATCACTATGACAAAATTGCTTGAAATCTTGGGGGCAGAGCACTGGCTCAGAGCCAGATTTTATCCTGTAACCTCATATACAGACACAAATGCTCCTTTAACAGTTTGGACAATGTCTCTTTCATATTACTAGAGATCAGTCTTATATAAATCCTCTTCTTTTCCCAATTCATGAGCATAATTCCATCTTTCCATTGTAATTTTCTTTAAGCGGCTTATTGTCTAATATTTCTATTTTCTTAGAAACCTCAAACAGTTAGCAGAATAGTGTACCTCAACACCTCGTCATCTCTCTTCGTGTGTGTGGAAAGAGAATAAAATTTGTGGATTGTCTAAATTAGGCTTCAGAATGATGTGTCTTTTTCTTAAGAAGTAAATGGAAAGATAAAATCAAAAGATTATGATTCTAGTTAGTACACCTATCTAGAGAAAGACCTAACTCAAAAAGAAAATCCATATCTAATTAAATTGAAAATTCTAGGGCAAATTATACATGTAGGAATAAAAAGGAAATTAATAATATGTATTCTTGCACATCCAATGTTTAATGAAAATAACTGGTCTTAGGTGGGTGTGGGTGTTTCCTTGGTGGTTTTTGTTTGTTTTATTTTTCTGATGTGTACATTGCAGCATTTATAAAGCTCTTCTTCCTATGACCTACAACAGAAATTCAAAGTTTAAATGGCATAATGAACATATTTATGCAATTCAATTGTTGTGTCATTAAACCTTAACATTGAATTATACTGCTGAAAGTGAAAAGAGCTTGGAGAAAAGAGCAAACAACATTTATCTGGTAATCAAGGTACTGTGTTGATAGTGTTGTGAATGCATGATATAGGCCAGGTATTGACAATCCATTTCTTCTGCTTTTGTCTGATTTCAAAAATGACACATTTAAAACAGACTGTATAATGAAGAAATCAGAGAAATGTGCACACATATAATAAAATTTTCTAAATCCTGTTTTTTCAGTGGGATAAAAGGTTATTTTTCAGTTTACTATACAACAGACTTGGCATACAAATTTATCACCTTATCTAAATCAAATTTTAGCACTGTGTTTGGGTATTTGCTGTTAATGTCTAAAAGTACTGACCCAGACAAAGCTGACTTACAGGCTGTCCATGGCTTTCCCAGTAATTATCTTGGTGAACTGCAAATTGTTTTAGAGTGCCTAAGTGTCCCATTTATAAAATGAAGATAACGGTTCTCATGAAGATATATAACTGTAAAGAACAGCTGGAAACCTACATACATTAATATGCACCTTGAGTGAAAGAGACTAATAGAAATGAGAAAGAAGAAAAAATTGTAATTATATTACCAAGACAAACTGCTAATAGATTTGGGTTAAACTCTGGTTAGTCCCCGAACTTCCTGATTTACTACCAGAACATTTATCTTAAATAATGTTATTTGACAACTAACTGATCAAAAATGCTGATTATAGTATTTCTTTAACACAGAAATAGATTAATATTTATAAATATGTATAAGCTAGAGGGGTAGCAAAAATTAGCAATAAAAGCTAATGCTAAGTAGAAGTGTTGGGAAGGAGAGAAAATACATTAAAGATAGAGTTCATGCCTTAAAGTAAAAATGAACTTTTTTTCAAAGCACTTTAATATATATATCATTTTCTGAGATACAGTAATTCAAAGCCTTTGGTAAAAATGTAGATAGATATATTATTTTTGTGCTGCTGAAGTGACTCATCATTTCAACAACCCTTTCAATGTTTTTATGGATTTCCACCTCATATTGCTCAAGTTCTGTCTTATAAAAGATATGCCCCTCTTATGTACATTATTTTTATCTTCTCATTGAACAGAAAAAACCCTACCCTATAATCACCTGCAGTACATTGTTTGATATCATCATTAGACAACTCAACAAATGTAGAAAGGTAGGATTACTACAGTATATGAAAGACCGATGATAGTGACTACAATGATTTTTACTTAAAGTAAATAAGAAAAAATTAGTACGGCTTCTTTAAAAAAAGAATGTATTACAATCTTGGAGCAAAATTAGAGGCTCCAGATTTTGTTAGCTGGTTTGTTATTGCTACATGGCAGCTATACCAATTGATTTTACAATCTCTTCTGCTTGGAGGCCATCTGGCAACCACTCTCTCTCTGTCCTTGAACTCACTGTTTGGTCCTTTGAGTAGCAAGTGACACCACACCTTGAGATGCTCTTAACATCAACTGAAAAAGATAACTGGCAGTTAAAGTAAAAGATAACACAGATCTGAGGCTCGAATCTCACAGACCCACAGATTCAAGTGAAGATTAGGGATCTGGCTCCTCTTGGCTTCAGTGGGATATAGATACCTGAATACATTTGAGGACCTGACTTTGCCATTTTAGGGTATTACTTTCTTGTTTAGGGATGTGGTACCACATACCATTAGGTTTTAGGAAGCAATAAAGTGGGAGAACAATCAGAGCTTTGGTTTTCCTTGTAGATTTGGATATCTTGGTGTGTCTTTTTAGATGTTTTTGCCATTGATTTAATGATATAATTACCTCTGTAAAAACTGTTTTAATAATGCAGAATGCTTTTGATAAAAGTATTTAAAATATAAATCATATCTTTCCAATACATTATTCCAGGAGACAGAAAGCATGAATGCTAGGAGAAGCTCTCAATCACATTACGAAAGATCCCAGTAATGACAGTTCTTTCAATACACACTTATTCATTAAATTCCCCTGTAGAGTTCGTGGAAAATATTACATTCAGAATCACACTCCCCACCTAAAAAATCCCCAGACACCATCATGACATGGGAGAGTACAACAAAATGGATATTTTTTCCCATAAAAATCAAAACAAACAAATAATCTCCCACAACACATCGAGGAAAAAACCCTCCTTTACTTCCAAAACCTTTATCAAAGGAAGACATTCACATGGTTACTATCATTTCCTTCTAGAAATATGGATAAAATCTTTTTAGAAATTTTATTCACATTGCTATTCTTTCAAGCACAATAGAAGGTAAAACCCTTCAATTACTTAGTATTCACAACATTAAAAAAAAATTGATAGTTATAGCAAATTCATGGGCACAATCTAGATCTCAGTATGACATCCTGTCACAGTATACTACTTGTTCAAAAATGCCTCTATTGACAGTTTCACTTGCTTCCTGGATTCATCCTTTCTCTTTATAATCTCAGAAAAATCCCCACTAAAAAAAGAGCAGTATAAAACCTTCTGAAAAATTAGTAAAATGTTCTGAGATGAACCAACCGCTTTAAAGCTAAAGATATAATAACATTTATATAATCAGCTTTCTGAGGGGAAACTTCAAAGCTTCTGAACTACCTGCTAAACAACACTGCCTGTAGCAGCAGGGTAAGGAGAAGGGAAGAGGATTGACAGGAAGAAGGACAGATGGTAGACGGGAAAAGGAATTACAGGCTTTTGCTGCCTCATGGCTAAACTTAGCAGTATTTACTATTTTTAAAACAATTAGGAGAAATAAATTGATGCTGCTGTTTTTATCACTGTCCCTAACTATTTAATAAGAATGATGTACTCTGATTTGTTTGTGGATTTTGGTGAACAAGGTGCAAGAAAATATCTTCCACCCCATGCTCAACTTCCAGTCCCCATTTCAGTACAGTTACAGTCCCCCTACCCTATGTAAAGGAAGAGTTTCATCCCAAAGAGCACTCTCTTACATGCCCTGAGAAAAAAAAGTAAGAATTTATTTCCCTTCTGTATAGCACATGCTATATCTTGCTGTAATGACTGTATTGACCTGGTGGCTGGGGAAGTGAAAGAAAACATTGCCCACTGGGGAGGAGAGGCACCGACCCCCCACAGCTCCCTGGGAGGAAGGACGCTCTGCTTTACATCCGGCTGGGATCTCTGCCTTAGGCATGCATTTTTCCTTTGTAAGTGAGCTGAGGGTGAGGCAGACTTTGTTTGTGAAATTTACCACTAAAAACGTAACCATCAAATCAAAGCATGTCTTTGAACAACATGTGCACAAACCCCATCTTTTTATACAGCATATATTTGCAGCTGGTGCTTACACAAAGAAACAGGCAGAAAATAACAGGAATACTCTTTGGTGACTTGTACTCTGGGGTACGTATTTCTTGGGTGGGCTTCATCGAGCAGAGCTCATTAACAAAGCCCAAGTAATTTAAAAAATGGCAGTACACTCTCTTTTTATTTTATTTATTTTTACCCTAGACATTTTTTTTTCTTCTCATGGTAAAGCAAGGTCTATGTTTTGCGTGGGCTAAAGATTTCTGAACCAGTTTCTCAGCTGGCCTACTTAAAGCCCATTTACATGAAGACAATGGGGCTATGCCAATTTGCATCTGCTGTGAAGCTAAGGCTCTGCGTATTTGTATTCATAGGAATGAATGCCTGGTGCAGTTTTGATTGGTGATTGAATACTGACAGGTTCTAAAACACTGGGTTCTCACTAATCACAGCAGAGATAATTATTACTCTAGGCTTGATTCAGGCTCTCTTAAATCATTACTAAATCATAATTTGATTGGGTCTAGATACTTAAACATGAGTCTGTATAGATAAGTGAAGTCAAATGCACATACTTTGCCCAGCACACTGGAAACATCCCTCTGTGTTCATATGTACCATGTCCTGTATCATGTTTGGGTGTCATGGTAGCCTCCCAGACAAGACTTCAATAAGCCCATTTACAAACATCATCTAGTTCAAGAATGCACCTAAAACTCACACACTGTTGTTGATATAAGAAATAAGAAACACCTACCTTATCCTTCAGACCTCTTCTGATTGAGGGCATGCAAACTTTCTCTGGAGGTCTCCATAAACAGGATGCTCCTGCCCAATGCTTATGTCCCTCAGGAAATGCTAAACTCCCCAAGAAGCTCCCTAATCCCTATTCTTCAGAAAATGCAAAGCATACGCAGGAGCTTGCTGGTTTGGACATTCCCAGAGCACACTGGCCATCCCTGGTTTTTAATGCTCTCATCTGTCTACTAGGCCTTGAAAATACTCTGCAATTGAGGTTACAAACAAGATGAGCTTGTGCCCAACCTATTTTATTTAAACTGAATTCACAGACAAACAGGAGTGCAAGACATAAAATGTTAAGCAGAGATTAAAGAGTAGAAAGGCTGTCTGATTTGATTTTCTTTTGTTGTTGTTAATGGAGTTGTTATTGGAACCATGAGATCAGTCTTGAAGAACTGATCAAATGTGTAACAGTCCATTCAAAAAAATTAAATGCGACATCCTTGGGTTCAAGAGAAGACTTTCTCCCTGCCTCAGCAGCTTCCTTTATTTCTTAATGACACTGAGAATTTTTACAATATTTGCTCTATAAGCCTCTTCAATCTGGCATGAAGCCAAGCATACTATTTTCATGCTCTATATTTTCATGGGATTAGAAGCTTTGTGCCCACGTAATGTTCGACAACCATCACCATATTCAATGAGTAACTAACCTGTGGTGATGTTGTCTAGTTAAGCTTGGGGGGTGGGAGAAAGATTTGTAAGCACTGGATAAAGAGCTCTGAAGCTGCAGTTGCTGCTTCAGAGATAAGAGATAGACATGTCTCTGTTGGTAAGAATATTTGTTTCATACATTCAGTTTAAAAAACAAGGAAGGAGAAAGAGGAATGTAAGGTTTAAAAATTCTGTAGAGTTTATTTGGCTTCTAAGAAGAATACAGAAAATAAATGTAAGGATTAAGGGTAAAATATAAATGAGAATGAATATATAAAGCCAGCTTTGAGGCTGCAAGGCTCTACCAGAATTATCAGGTGTGCCTGCAGAAGAAGTATTAGCATATGCATTGCAAAACAGTGGAAGTATAATTGTGATGACAGTTATGAGCCCATAAGAAATGTACAGAAAAGATAGGACTTTGGGGAGAAATTCAATTTTAGCACAGAACAGCCTGTTTCCTTCCATTTCTAACACTGAGTAATTTTTTTTATCTACTGCATTTGGATTATGGCTTTCCTGATTCTTCAGTCTGTTACCAGCTTCTGCAAAAATTATGATGGCTGTGGGGCTGATATAGCTTGCATCAGCTGTCAATAGACTGCTGAAGAATCTGTCAGAGTAAGCACAGCCAGGGCACATTGTGTCCTGACCACTCCTGCCCTGTCTCTTACATGCTTCTGAGATGCCTTCAAGGCAGGCAGGGAAAAGAGTTACTAGGAAAGCGATGTGATGTCATTGTGCCTTGTTTGAGGGAGGTCATCTAAGAAGGAGTCTGTACATTCTTACTTACACCCATTAAAGGCAATAGGACTGGAGTGCTGAGGGATTTGAACACTGGCATTGCAAAACCTGAAGGCAAATGTGAATACATTTTGTGCATTTCACTTGTGTGAGAACAGTCAGAAAGCTGAATGCAAGACATACTGATGAAGAAGAAAGGCAAGGACACAGAACAAAAGGACGGTAATCTCCTGACAGATCTATGTTAAGCCCTGAGAGAGTGAAGAACATGTTTTATTTCCCTTCCCAAACTGTTTTAGCATCAGATACCTGTGCAAAATGTGGCTACAACTGGAGCCTTGTCCTAGTCCTGCTTGGACATCATTTCAGTCATACCCAAAGAGTGGGTGCCCCAGGCAGAAAGGCAGAATATAGAGACAGCTAACAGCTCTGGGTAGCAGGTAGGCAGCAAAATGTTAATCTATTTCACAGTGAAAAACATAAGATCAAAATTTAAAGTGCCTCTTGTAGCTAAAGCAACCAAAAACCTCAGCAGTCTGTTTTGTGGATCATTTGGTCAGTTAGGCCCTATCAATCTGTGATGAGATTTCAAAGGCCAATTCTCTTTGTGCATCTAGACTAGACATTACCTCAGGATATGGGTTGTGAAAAACTGGCAGCAAGGTGAAAGGATTAAATGGTATACTATAATCTCCCTCTCTACCACCTTTATCTCCTTGTATTTCTTCTTTATTTGCATTTTTACCTAGTGTTTGCTCTTGTTCTCTCCTGGTCTTCCCCTTTCCTCTAGCTGCACTTTTCCTTATCCCAGTTGCTCTGCTCTGTGTGCACATCTTGGCTGGAAGCAAAACTAATAAGATTTTCAATCTACAAAACCCAGATGGCACTTTCTGTGCTTGAGAGACTGTCAATCTTGTTCGTCTCACTTCCTGGTCATTAGCAGAGGGAAGGGAGGAATGGGAGGAGCAGCAAGTCTCCTGCTAGGCTAGGAGAGGAAAATATTCCCTATCAGCATTGTTGGGGTGTGAAGGTAGATGCAGAATAGGAAGAAAAATAGAGAAGACTCAGTGTGTAGTGCAGGAGTCTGATCTAGTAGTTATTTAGTAAAAAATTACAAAACAGTATAAAAGGAAATGCACTAAAAAGAGCATAAAGTATATTTGAAGGAAATAAATAGGATAAATAAAGATGATGTGAAAAATATTTGGAGAAGCAAGAGCCATGTGTTGGGAGATGGAAGAGATGCAGAGCCTTATGTCAAGAACAAGAACTGTACGGTAATGTCAGCTGGTTGTGGGTAGATGTGACATTCATGGGGCTGGAGTCCTAAGGTTGGAGCTCTGAATTAGAGGGCAGAAAGTCGTTGTGACAGAAATGAAGACATGGCAAGAATTAAATGTATGTTTAAAATAGCCTATATTGTATAGCTTTTGGTCTCCTAACTACATGCAAACAACTTTAAAAGATGGGTAAAGGTCTCAGATAATATAATTTTAGAGATTTAGGAAAAAAAATAGGAGCAGCCTTACATACTAGGCCAAAGTGATCCCCAGCACGGAGTTGCAATGCAGGTGAGACTGAGAGCTATCCCTTCTTTCAGTCAGCACATCTGACCTGTTGAGAAGATGTTCAGGGCCCACACAAGGGAAGGAAATGCCTGCAGTCCCACTGGCACTACCAAGAAATATTGCTGAAACAGGCATTGATCTCTTCTCTCCTGTTGTCATCATGCAAAAAGTCCAGAAAACTGTCCTAAATACATAAACAAGGTGTTTCATTCTTTGTTTCTTTAACCATATGATTTGTGTTCAGTTACTAGCATCAAATATAAAAATAAGTCTTGTGAAACAGCAAAATTTGGTATTTAGACATTATCATTTTTATCTATAGGAAATTAGGTTGCAGTGGGTTGACCTTATCTGGCTGCCAGGTACCACTAAAAGAGCCTTTCACTCCCTCAGCAAGATGGTGGGAGAAAATAAGATGAAAACCTGTGAGTCAAGATAAAGGCAGTCTAATGAAATAAAGCAAAGGCCAGATGTGGAAGAAAAGCTGAAACATCCACCCCGAAGATTTATTCTTTACATCCTATCACCTGGAGATGTCCAGTCACTTCATGGGGAGAAGGGCCACAGTGTAGCTGGGGCTGTTTTGTAAAACAAATGCCTTAATAATGAACACCCCATCCCCTTCCTTTTCTTATCTTTTCTTGATGAGCACAACATCACATGGCATGGACTATCCCTTTGATCACATTGGGTCAACTATGTCAGCTATGAACTCTCCCAAACCCTTTCCCACCTTCAACCTACTGGCCTTTGATGTCCTGATTTGAGAGAAAGCCTTGATGTTGTGCAGGCACTGCTCATCAATAGCCAAAAGATTGGTCTGTTATCAACACCCTTCTAGCTACAAATACAAACCACAGCACTGTATGGGTTGCTATGAGGAAAGATAACTTCATTTCAGGCAGACCCAATAGATAGGGCAAACTCCATAATGGCTATAAAGCCCTAGAAATCCTAGTTAGAAGGAACATCTAGAGTCTGCTTTTTCAGTCTCCCACAGAAAACAAAAGTAAATCAGATGAGCTGTGGCTTTACCTAACCAAGTCTTGAAACTTTTCAGGGCAGAATGTTCCACAACTCCTCTGGACTGTCCAGTGCACCATTTTCCTAGGAATTTTTTTTCTAGGGTCTGATCTGAACCTCCTGAGACACAGTTTGTAGACATTGCCTTTTGTTGTACATCTGTCTTCAATAAGAATTTTTTGGCAAGTACCTCCATCTCAGAATGTCAATTGCCTTAAACAAAGTCTGAGTCCACGATGTTTAACTTTTGCTGCATTGGAGCTCTATAGATACTGACAGACGATGGCTTCATCATGAGTTAGAGCCCTATGTATCTTCATCTTCTTATTTAAGACAAGATGCTTCTTACTTAACTTTAGCTTTCTACAACCTAGCCATCAGACCTGAGATGTAGTTTTCCTTGTGATTGATGAAGAGAAAAACTCTCCCACAGTGTCACTAACTACACTTATCTTACTTTGCACCTAAAATTAGGTGGTGTGTCACTTATTGTTAGGGTTAGCTGCAAAAATGCTGTATGCTACTTCAGCTGAATGAAAACGAATCTTTGTTGTAAATTATTTCAAAACTAATTGAGACTAAACTGGCAGATAGAAAGGCAGACACAAAAAATTACTACCTTAGTGCTTTAGAGAACTGAAGTATATCCACATTATCTGTTCTTTCAGCTCATCTATCACTTGACTTACTGAAGGTTAAACTCTGGGCAACTGGAAAACAATGAAATCTTTCTAAAAATTAAACACACAAAACATGACTACTGCTTACTTGCTTTATAACTTTCACTGACACTGATGTCCTGTATATAAATAGGAAACATGCTACCGTTTAGGTGAATGCCCCTGTTTTATCTACTCAAACCTGTACCACTACCTTAAAAAGCATTACATTCCTCTACTTCTGAGGATAATTGATACTAAATATGTAAATTTGAAAGTTTTCAAAGACATATAATTTTTTTCTTAATTCAATATGCCTTTAAAAAGTACAACTAAACCTTCTCTTGTTTCCTTCAGCATTAAATTCGCCTGTCATATTTCTAACTCATTGTTATTCAAGATGTGATCACCGAAAAATATCTTTATCTCTTGCTAGAAAAAATGTCTACTTAAAATAGACAACATTCTTTACAGATTTTGTCATTACTATTTTGCTCACTTTTAGTGTTGCACACAAATATTGATTTTTGCTGTGCTAAAATCTTCAAAGAAATATTTGATATTTCATCCAAAAGTATCATAAAATACAAAAGAAAACTCAGAAACTGAGATTTGGGAAGGAATTTCTGTAAAATTAACTGCATAGTTATGTAATGGTATTTGTGTAACATGAAATTGAGTCAAGAATTTGGTTGGAACCAGTAGGTTGCAAAACATTCTCAAGGATAAGGGAAAAAAAATATGTATGTGGTTAGTAAACATTTCTTGAGTCTGTGTGGGAATATCTTAAGTGAGAAAGGTCCTCTATTTTAGAGCAGTTAATAACTCATTGTTCAGAATGAATGTTGGATATAACTCAGAGCAGCAATACATGAATTATTCTAATCCAACTTTCTCAGCTACCTTTCAGTTTCTTCTGGTCTAATAATTATTTAATTACAAAAAGTTGATCAGGTCCCAAAGGGAAGACAGGAGTTGTCAGATTCATCTCACCTAATATTGGATGACTATAATGTAGAGTGTCATATTTGAGCTGGTTTGTGGAGAGAAAAATGGGTATTAAGAGATCATGGTTTTATACAATTGATCTACCACAGATGGATAGGAAGATTTTTATTTTATTCTAACACTGAATGACAGCAAATATTGAAAATTCAGAAAAATTTTATGAAATAGGTGATATTTTTTGCAAGTGAATACAAGCTTTAAATGAACTGTGTAAGCCAAAGAGATAAACATGTTGAATGGATGCCTAGAAACAGATACATATAAGATGAAAATACATTTTGATTTGAACATCATTTGTCAATTTAAAAGTGTTCCATCACATATTCACCAGCTCCTTTAGGTGGTCTACTGTTTCTTTTGGTTACATGGCATCTCCATCAATGCCTGGAGATAAGATTTTGGCACTTACCTAGTGATCTTCAATTTTCTGCAAGACTGAACACTCAAATGAGTTTGCTTGTTTTGTTGTGGGTTTTGTGGTTTATTTGTTTTTGTTGGTTTGCTTTGGGGATTTTTGGGGGGTTTGGTTTAGGGATTTTTTAATACACTTTTTTCTTTTCTCTATCTGTTTTGTGTTGTACTATGTTCCTGTTGGCCTAGGCAATTGGTTCGTTTGGAGCAATTTTAGGAGTTATCATCCTCAATAGTGAAAGTGTCCCAGTGCGGATAAATCCAGCAAATGGAAACAGCTGATGTAGCCGCATATGTGTATCCATTCCTTTCCAATATGTCCCTGTTCATAATACCTCTGGAAATCACTTCCTTTTCATTCTCCTGTTGATAAGAAAGAATCAAGAATAATTTGAAAGATGTCTTTAAGGAAAGAAGAGACTTTTCTTCCCCCTCTTTAAATGTTACATTTTCCCTTTCAAACTGGGTAGTAGTAGTGGGAAGATTCTGGGCAGAAGAGGATAATCTAATTAATATAACAGGATAGGAATTTTTCAGTTAACTGCTCTTATTTGAAAAATGTTACTTTACTGATGTAAAACAGACTGTTTAGTTGAAAAATACCCTTTCAAACCAATTTAAAAAAAAAAACCCAAACTTCAGAAATGGTGAAAAATATTTCAAAGTGTGCAAAAGTGTATTTGGTTTTAGATCAAATATTTTTTTTAGTAAAATAAAATAAAAAGTTGATAGCAGTTGAAAGAAAATTGAAATATTTATAAATGAAGAAGGAAATATCTATTGTAATGTGCATGTGTATATATTAAACAAAAACTTCCAAAAGCAAAGAGAAACAAAATTTTACCTTCTAATTAAAAATTTTTTATCTCAGATATTTTTATAAATGTGGAAAAAAGAATTCCTGCATACACCTAAGCCTTAAATCTACTTCTCATTTCTTTTATCTAGCCTTTATGTATAATTTTTTTTTAAAATACATAGTAAAAGAAAATTTAAATAGTCTGTTAAGTCAATGTTTGGTTTACATTAGTGGAGTCTTCAGATCACCTGATTTTAAAGAAAAATACTCATTTAAAATTGTTGTCTGTAATTGAACGGATTTGCTCTGAAGTGCAGCTATTTTCTTCAAGGACAGATTGAATTTTAAGCCTCTGTGATTATTTATAGAGCTAAATTTCTGCTGGTTTTTGCCTGATTGCTATTTACATTGATGCAGAGTCATTGCTACTTGGATGTACTGTCATTCTGAGCTGGTTGATATTTATCCTACTTTGCACACATATACATCACTATACATAGAGCAAAACTCTGCATAATTAGGCCAGCAATTTTACAGATATTGTTGGAGGAACACTAGGTTATTTTTCACTGCGATTTTTAATGATAAAATACATGTTACAATTTCTAAAATTTTCTAATATACCTTTTTTCACTGTGTGAAGCCCCTAAGACACCCAGTGACAGAAACAGCATTAGGCTACTGTCTTTTAAATTCTTACAGACACAGTTTACAGACATCACACTAAATTATTTTCATATCTCTCAGAAACATATCTGTTCTGTAGATGTTAGGCATTCTCCCACTTAATCATTTCATTGTTGGAGGGAATAAACCCAAATGAAGCAAGAAAACATTAGCTTTGATCAGAGCCTTTTTCACTTTTTTTTTTTTCTTGTTTTAAAGGTTTAGCTTAGTTACCTAAAGATAGGAATCCTTTAGTGTTTGAAATGTCAGAGATCATATGATGTATCCTAACAGCACAGTGAAATAAAATAGAAAACTATACCTTACTGGAAGGGCAGCTGAAGGACAGCTGGGACAGCTTAGGTCATCTCAAACATACCTGTATACTGATGTTTATGCAGCTCAAGACCACTACAAGAGTTTCAGAACTACACAGAAAAAGTAGTAGTACAGATTGTCATTCTAAGGGAATTGTTACCTTGGAATAATCCTGACTCTCTGAAGCCAGATCAAAGACTTCATTCACTAGAGATTTGATCTCAGTCTGTCAGGAGAGATAAAAACATTAACTTAAAGCACCTTTATGTGTTTTATTTCATAACTGGAGCAGACTTTAGGGATGCACACAGTCAGTTACTACAAATAAGTTGACAACCAGCCTTGATAACTCCATAAGGTGAGCAAATTCTTCTGGTAAAACTCTACTGTCCTGTTTTTAAGTATGCAGAATGTGGAGCACATCAGGATTTCAGTAGCTGTGCTCAATAACAGTTCATGTAAAGTTGCTATGGATCAGTTTTTCCACTAGGGAACGAAACAGAATTAATGGAAAAGTCTTGGGGCAGGATATGAGCAGATCTTAATCAATTTTTTTTGTGTGTCCTGCAGCTAGCGCTGTAGCTTGCAATCAAGACAGATCCCTCTCCCTGGTATACCAAATGTGTTTCTCCAGATTATCGGTCATTTCCAAAGAAAGCTGAGACTGTCTCTAAGTCTGGACTGTAGACTCAGCTGTAGTCCTCTTCCACAAGCTTAACTATATTGTGTGGGAGAGGAATGGCTGGAGAGCAGCCCTGCAGACAGGGATCTGGGCATGCTGGTCAGCAGCAGGCTCAATGTGAGCCAGCCCTGTCAGCCAAAAGGGCAAACCACATCCTGGAGTGCATCAAACACAGCATGACCAGCCAGTGGGAAGAAGTGACTATCCCACTCTATTCAGCATTGATGAGGTCTGACTGGAGTACTGAGGGCACTTCTGGGCCCCACAATTTAAGAAGGATGTGAATGTCCTCGAATGAGTTCAGAGCAGGGCAACGAAACTGGTGAAAGGGCTGGAAAGGAATATCCTATGAGGAGTGGCTAAGCATTTTGTGGCTGTCTGATTTGAAGAAAAGGAGACTGAAGAGAGACAGCTCTAGAGCTTCCTGAGGAGGGGAAAAGGAGAGGGAGGTGGTGAGCACTTCTCTGTGGGACCCAGTGATAGGACAGAAGGGAATGGTTCAAAGAATGAGCATTAAGAAGCATTTCTTTACCAAAAAGGTGGACAAACACTGGAACAAGCTTCTTAGAAAGGTGATCAATACCTCAAGCCAGTCAGTGTTTAAGAGGTGTTTGGACAATGCCCTTGATAATATGCTTTAACTTTTGGTCAGCTCTGAAGTAATCATATGGTTGGACTAGATGGTGGTTGTAGGTCCCTCCCAACTATAATATTCTATTCCATTATTCTATTCTATTCTATTCTATTCTATTCTATTCTATTCTATTCTATCAGAAAAACTGAAGCTAACACATCCTGGTAATTTTTGTATATATTTTCCAAAAGTCTGCAGACAGCTGGTATTCTTTTTCTTTCAGGAAACTTGCAGTCCACAAGGAAATTTTAGTATCTAAGGCAAATGTAACTAGTGTTATGAATTCTTGTAATATTTGAAGAATGTAAGATTTGAATTCTCACAAGATTTTGCAGACCAGAGAAAAGTTGATTAAGTGCCAAAATGTCTCTATATTCTCTAACTACTGATGTTAAAACATGTATCTCAAAAATATAGATCTATGTTTTACAAAGGGAATTCTGTATTCAAACAAAACTAGACTACTTGCCTAGGGCTTTGGGTACTGATCTGCTTTCAAAAAATCAACCAGCAAAATACCTTTGATGATGGTGTCACTTCAAACCATATTGACATTTTCAGTCATATTCAGGTTTTGTCATTGTTAACTTGTCCCCTCCCCTCCTCTCCCCTGCTGTCTCTCTTTTCTTCCTGTTCCCCTCCCATCCTCTCTCCTTTACCCCTTCTCTGGGGTTGGCTTTTTAATTTCCAAGTGTCCAAAATACTGAGATAGTGGTGCTGCAGTATAGCACGACACTGCGGATATGTGTTGTATGCCCAGAAGAGGCTCATGAAGTTATATGTATGTATGTAAAGGCATGCTTCTACAACCTGTGTGGATGGCTGAGTAGGACACAGAAAGACAAACATGACATAGCGTTGTTCATACAGCCTGGTGGAAGAAGAGCTTTCCCAAAAGCACATCTCTGCTCACTTCAGAGAGAGCTTCCGATAAAGCAGAGGAATTTGGGAGAAGCAGTGGGACTAACCTGGAATGAGAGTTTGGGAAAGTCAATCCTAGCTGGCAGTTGGTCGTGCAACATTGTTCTCTTCTGCTGTTTCCAATGAGTGACTACACCCCAGCTTCCCTACTAAGCAGTATTGTGTCTTTTCTCCAACAGCAGAGCTTTGATTAAATTAGAGAAAAGCCACACATGCCAGGATAAACAAAATCCAGGGAAACAAATAATCCTTTCCCACTGGCTCTTGTCCTCCTCTCCAGTCTACTCCAATTTTTACCTGAAAATATTGATTTTGCTAAATTTACTTCTTTTTTTTTTTTCTTTTTTTTTTCTTTTTTCCACTGGGAAAACTTTAAATTAAATATTTTGTGCCAGCTTGACATTTATTTGTGCTAGCTGAACTCCCTTGGAGCCTCATGAGAGATGTAGCTTGTGCACTTTATGCCCCCTTACTCCCTGTGGGCTGGGCTTCTCGTCTGAAGTACATCTCCTGTAAGGAGAAACCCAACACCTTTCCTCCTATCTATGTGTGCCTTTGTACCCTTTTCTCCTAAACTTCTCTTTTTTTTCACTGGGAAAACTTTTATTTTTTCCCTTTCCGCTTCTATCTAATATTTCTGAGCTTTGCTGCTGTCAAATCCACAAGATCTTTATCTTCCACCAAATGTATTCTTTGGATACTTTTTTCTGGGCTTAAAATGAAGATATGCTTTGCTCAGCAGATCTCTTTATAGGTCAAATATATCTTTGGTATTACCACAAAAGGATTTGTTGTATCAAAGAAAGTTTGAAAGAAGATTGGATAACTCTTTTCACTTACCTTGAGAATCACAACTTTTGCAGTAGCCTGGGGTTAAAAAAAAAAGCAAATAAAAAAGAAAACAAGTTAAAAAGTTATAATTCATTTGGATAATTTGGAATTTGTCCAGATGAGGTTTTTTGTTTCTGTGCATTTTAAAATCTTTTACAGAATCTCTATAGATTGATCACATCTGGGAGTGGTATCCCTGGTGGCAGACCTTTCACACACACACAAACTTGCATAAACCTGTTGAGATGAGGATATTTTTCCCAGATTAACCTCACAGGATTGCTTTTTCTCTCCTTCTGCCACATATGCATGGCATGGTTTGCTTTCTAGTGTCATCTGTGAGATTCCATTATGAATAAATGTGTATTCATATCCTGTTATAAGGTAAAAAGATTGGGAATGCCCTTGTCCTCTGTGTGTGTCTCTGTGTGTAGTGCACTTTTTGTATACATTTTGTGTACTTCCTTTTTAGTCTATGTAGAAGGATTGGAAATTTCTGGAAAGGAGGGAGGGTGGCAGGGAGGGAGGAAAAAACCAATCACATGACTATTAGCCCTTGAATAATAGCAATGTGGTGATTTGATTGTGGCTGGACATCAGATGCCCACGAAAGGCAGTCTATCACTACCCTCCTCAACTGGACAAGCAGAGAGAAAGTATAACAAAAGACTTGTGGATCAAAATAGGGACAGGGAGAGATCACTTACCAATTGCTGTCATGGGCAGAACAGACTTGACTTGGGAAAAGCAGTTTCTTTTATTACCAATCAAATCAGACCAGGGTAACGAGAAAATAAAAACTAAATTTTAGTACACCTTCCCCCAACCCATCCCTTCATACTGGACCCTACTTTACTCACAGTTTTCTTTGCCTCCTCACCCTGCAGTAGTGAATGGGGACTGTGCTGAGATCATGACACAATTGGCTCTGTTGCTACTTCCTTTCGGGGGGAGGATTCCTCGAACTTTTCCATTGCTCCAGCATGGAGTGCTCCACAGGCTGCAGGTGGATATCTGCTCCCCTGTGGACGTCACTGGGCTTCAAAGGGACAGACCGTCTCACCATGGTCTTCACCATGTGCTACAGGGGAATCTGCTCAGGCACTTGGATCACCTCCTTTCTCTCTTTCTTCATGGACCTTGGTGTCTGCAGAGTTGTTTCTTTCACATATTCTCACTTCTCTCTCCAGCTTTTGTGCATTTCCTCGCACCCCCCATCCCCCACCCCCCCTAAACTCCGTTACCTGAGAGGTGCTGCCACCATCGCTCATGGACTCAGGCTTGGAGCGAGCTGCCATTGGCTCTGTTGGACACACAGAACCACAGAATATGCCAAGTTGGGAAAGACTTACAAGGATTACTGAGTCTAACTCTTAGCCCTGCACAGGATCATCCCCAAAAATCACACCATGTGTCTGAGAGTATTGTCCAAATGCTTCTTGAACTCTGTCAGACTTGGTGCTGTGACCACTTCCCTGGGGAGCCTGTTCCAGTGAATGATTAACCCCTGGGTGAAGGACCTTTTTCTAATATCCAACTTAAACCTCCAGACCATTCCCACGGATCAGAGATCCAGGCCTACTTCTCCTCTTCCCCTCATAGGGAAGTTGTTGACTGCAATTAAGTGTGCCCTCAGTCTCCTCTTCAGTCTGAACTGACCAAGTGATCTGAGCCACTCTTCACATAGCTTCCCCTCAAGGCCTTTCATTGTCTTTGTTGTCCTTTGGATACTCTCTAACAGCTTAATATCTTTCTCATACTGTGGAGACCAAAACTGCACATGATATTCAAGGTGAGGTCGCCCCAGTGCAGAGCAAAGCAGGACAATCACCTCCCTTGACTGGCTGGTGATACTTTGTCTGATGCCCCCCACGACACAGTTGGCCCTTCTGGCTGCCAGGGCACTGCTGAATCATATTCAACTTGTCATTGACCAGGACTCCCAGGTCCCTTTCTGCGACACTGCTGTCCAGCATCTCATTCCCCAGTCTGTACATACATCCGGGATTGTCCCATCCCAGATATAGAATCCAGTACTTTCCTTTGTTGAACTTCACACGGTTGGTGATTGTCCAGTCCTCTGATTTGTTGAGGTCTTTCTGCAGTGCCTCCCTGACTTTGAGGCAGTCAACAGCTCCTCCCAGTTTTGTGTCATCTGCAAACTTGCTTAGTATCCCTTTCAGTACTGCATCTAAGTAATTTATGAAGATGTTGAAGACCACAGGGCCCAAGATGAAGCCCTGCGGAACCCCACCAGTGACAGGTCACCAGTCTGATGTCAACCCATTCACTATTACCCCCTGTGCTCGACTCGTGAGCCAATTGCTCACCCAGCACATGATGTGTTTATCCAGCTGACATTTTGTCCAGAAGGATCCTGTGAGAGACAGCATCAAAAGCTTTACAAAAAGATTGTATCAATTGGCTTCCCTTGATCAGCTGGGTGGGTTACCTTGTCATAAAAGGAAACCAAGTTTGATAAGCAGGACTTTCATCTCCTGAATCTGTACTGGCTGTGACCAATGATGTTATTGTCAGGTGTTTTTCAATACCTCCCAGCATAACCCCCATAACTTTACCAGGAACTGAATTGAGACTGAAAGGCCTGTTGCTTCATGCATGAAGCTTCTGGCAGCTTCTCAAAAAAGAGAAGTCCCCATCCTGGTACACAGTATCAATAAAAGCAAAAACCATCAAATTGTGCTAATAATAATGGAAAAAGGACTTAATTTTTCCAGTGCTATCCTTTATCCTGCAGTAGTATAGAATAAGTTTACACATAACATTGTGCGATATTTAAAAGCTATTATTATTCAGAGACACATTTCCTCCCATAAATCAAGACAATTTTTAGAGACTTCTCGGAGAAATATTCATGTACGATTGTAGTATTTTTTACACTATATCCAACTTAGGAAGTATGCAAACAAAATGATCTTCAGGTATTCGATTCAGGGCCATTAACTCTTTTCAAGGAGTAAAGAAAGAAGTAGCTGCACAGAAAGTAGATAAATGCACAAACTTTCTAATTCAACAAATATTGTTGCCAATTTTAAGAAAAAAACAAACCCCTTATTTTTGTTTTTCTATGGTGTCCATATATTTAAACATATGTGAATCACACAACAGTGTTGTCAGTTAAAAATTTGTATAAGTTCTCAGGGAAAATCACATAAGTGAGCTGCCTCTATCAGTGGAATAGGGTATGTGAGGTAAGCAGGTTATATGGGGCTATAGCTTTCATCCATCCACAAGGGGACAATGAGAGAACAGGAAAATGTAAGGAGAGTGAAACAACAAAGCTCAGAGGATATTATCATACAGGAGGAATTAATATATACCATAGAATACTAGGAACAGTTTGTTGAAAAGATATTTTTATCAGCAACAGGCAGAGAGAATCAACTCTTAGCTACCATTCAAGACTCAGAGAATACAGATAGAAGTTACCAGTATTGGTCAGATAAATCAGTGATTTATGCTAGTGACAATAATAAAATTGCACATATTAATTCAGATAAAATGATAAAATAAATAATAATAATAGTAAAGATTGTGACATCATGGAAGAGAGGGATGTGTTAAAAAGTAAAGGTATTCTATTAATGATGTGCTATGAATCCATAAGTACAAAGAACAGTATTTAATCAAAGAAAGAAAATATGCATATTTTCCTACTGAACCTTGTGAATAAGTCTATGCAGAATTTACCAAATAAAAATGGCAGATTTAGTTTGGAAAGGAGTGCTGGGTAAATCTAGGTTAAAAGTCATTCTTTAGATGTTACTCAGTTTAGCGAATACGCTTAAGTGAAAGTTCTGCTCCCAAGCCATTTCTGAGATTAATTAGGCAGATCTAAGAGAGCCAGAAAATTTTCGGAGTTTGTAATGGATGATATTTTAATTTGTCTTAGAGAGTTTAAATTATGCAATGAGAGATTTTGGCAAGATTTTCAGAAGTACACCAAAGACTTAGATTAATCTAACAAATGTTCTTAAGCATTATACATAGATGGACTAATGCTTCACTCTTTTATGCCCTCACTGTAACTTTGAGTAACTGCAAGGAGAACTGTGCTTTAATATCATCCATGTTGCACAGTTCTATATAAATATATTAAATATGAGACAGCAGAAAACTATGCTAATTGTGAACCACTACCCACAAATCCATGTGAAACTGAGTTACTCTCTCACTAGAAGCTCTTTGCAATGCCCTGCTAGTACAAAGTACAAAGGCCATTACAGACATTTTAAGTATAATATAGATTTCTGAGTAATAGTAAAAAAGTCTTTTGAATTTCACCTTTTGGAGGGAAAAAAAGTCAATCTTTTTCTTTTTTGAAATACATTTTATTTGTGCAGTAAACTGAAATGGAAAAGTCTGGAATTCATCATTAAAATCCATTTAAAACTGTGTGAATTCTAGACAGCAAACTAACAAAATAGTCTTTTCACAATGGGTTACAGAGAAATTATTTAAATAACTGCATGAGATGAGATAGCTCTATCTGTAAAAAACCAATTTATTTTAAGTAAACTATGAGCACAAATCTGATATTGCCATTTCAGCATCAAACTGCCTCTCCCCAGCTATTTACAGTGTAATTGCTATCCCAATTTCAGTGAAGTTCTGAAATATTTTTCTTTCATGCTCTATCCAAGAGTTGTGAGGGTTTTACAAAACTTTAAATACAGTTGCATTTGGGGAAGTAGTGTATAGGAAGAAAGCAACCAGCAGCATCACCCAAGGCCATAGGCCATAGGAAGGTTGTGTTATATAGAGTACAATCACTCCATCCTTGGATGGAAGGAGAAAGATATCTTTCCTATTATGTCTTCCCAGGTCTCACAAAATCATCACTGTCCACAAGCCTCCCTTGGCTCTGGAAATGTGTAGAGAAATGTATAATAAATATATTTGTACATGAAAAGTGTTTTAAAAGGCAGACTTCCTGTTTTCTTAGGTTACGAAACATAATTTAAATAAGGAACAAGTTGACTAATTGTTATGTATGGAAAGCAAATAGTTATCCACAATTCAGTACCATAAATATTTCCAATTAACATTTTAGCATGAAGCATATGGGTAAGAACTTAGGTTCAATTCAAGCAGAACACCATTTGGGATTTAACTGATACGTATTCCACAAAATTCTACTGCATGTTTAGCAAACAGCAGCAAAAAATGTGTGACCAATTTAATCAGTGTGTGCTTTGGGAGTGGCTATAAATGTGTTTCTAATGAATACCCAACTACCCTAGTGAAATCAACATTTATATGCTGCTTTTTCTCTCCCTCCTCCCCCTGCCTTCTGAACCTTTCAGTCTGTGGGTATTCATTGGTGAAAACAAAAACAAAGAAACAAAAGCAAAACCTACATGCAAGGGCAAGAGAGGAGCTCTTGCAGTTGAGGAGTCTGACAGAAAGGAAGGCAATTTACCTTCTCATCACCTTCAGCTGTGTTAAAGTGCACACATGCATGCACACAAACATTTACATTTGTAAACAGATGTGTGTGGAGTAGCATCAAAGCTTCTCTTGCTTTGGGAGTTTTTCTAATCTTTGTTCTAAGCTGTGAATGATGAAACAAGCACTAGGGAAACGCTCCATAGGCTCTGTTCCTCTGAGACAAATAGGGTCAGAGATACCTGTGATCCTAGTGGGAATGGGGAAGGGATTTATGTCATCCCTTTTGCTAGATCTTTTCAGAGGAGGACAGCTGTCTGTAGACTGATTTCCTACATTTATTGTGAAAAATTTGTCCTGGATCTATTACCAAGAAGGCAACAGCCTTTCATTCACTGTGATATGTCTCTACAGTCTTGTTAATAGAACAATATTCAATTTACTCAGAATAGCAGAGCACTGTTTTGAAGGTCTTCTGTCTTAGAAATGCCACAGCAAAAAGTGGTGGTACTGGAGTGGTTTCTGGTACTTGGAAAACAAAGTGTAACAGGTGCTGTGTAGCTGCATGCCAGAATAGGTAAAAAAGAGGACTAAGTAGTTGTTGAGAAATAGACTGCGCTTTTCATATTTACTGACATTAAGTAAAATGTTCTTGCTTAGGAGAAGAACTTAATCAATCAAAAAATGATTTTAAGTACCTTTAAAATCACTTGTTGTCTCAATTCTATATGCTAATGGAATGATTCATGTGGCTTTAGTACTGCAGGTTGCAATCAGTCTTTCCAGTAACTAAACATAAGCCTTTTAACTAGCATCCTGTAAAATCCACATTAAGAGGCTGCAAGCCTACTTCATTAATCTTTTCATTAGTCTACCATTCACCCATGAGACAAGAGGGGTACTAGGCATCTGTGGGCATTTTATACAGATTTTACCCCCTAAATTTCTAAAATGCATCACAGTAATAATTTCGTGTGCCTTGTTGCAAATGTCTGATAGCATTTCTATTTTAATCTGAAAAAAAAAAAAAAAAGCATATAAGCCAATAAAAGTTCTATTCTGGGGATTGGTTCATATCTAAATTTTTTCTAAAGTACTTGAACTATTTCCTTTTAGGAGATATGGGTTGACAGCTTGTATGACAAGTTTTAAACCAATGGGATTTTAAAAAGATGATAAATTAATCCTGAAAATCCGGGTTTATAACAGAAAGCCTTATAGGATTTTACCTGTATTGCTAGTGAGAGCTCTTAGAATACTAACACTTTTTAAAAAAGCCTTTCAAAATGTTTTCTTTTCAAAATTCAAACTTTAAAATAGTTTAGTTGTAACCAAGTGCCAAAGCTATAGCACTGGAAAGGAGAAAAATCTCTCTATCAAACTTTTTTTTGTTAAATTAACTTTATTCACCAGAAACATTTTCAAACCATATTAAAATAAAATTCTGCATAAAAAATAATTCTTTAATTTCTGTGCAACACTCCAACAAAAGATCTTGGGAGTCCTTGCCAACGTTCATGAACTTAGGCTCTCAACCATTATACGAGACATATAATTGCACTCATTTACAATTAAATAAACTAAGTCACACAGTGAAAGTGGCCGAGGTATTGCAGTCTTACTTCCTCATTCAACTTCCACTGTGCATTTCAGTAATTACTTATTAATTGTCCCAGAATTAACATGAAAATTATTTATATTCCCATTCATGTAGGAGATTAATTAATTAATCTACTACATTTATTTGGAAGATTTGGTTTTCATTCCATGTTTCAGAAGAGACACAGGAATGCACCATCCCTAATAGATACTAGGGAACATTAAGTGCCTTGACTAAACAGAGATGGCAAACAACATTCAAAGGTTGAGGTTCATTCCATTTCACTTCTGAGCATCCAAACTAAGAGCTTAACTGCCCTGTGCTTCTGTAAGTAGCAGAGGAAGATGCTGATTTAAGTCCCAAGTGAAGACCATCATCCACCAAGTGAATGCTTAAAAGGAAAACACATTCTTTTTTCCCCTGTTGATTAGCTTAGGTAGCAGCTCGATGCAACAAAGGGCAATTGCTTTCAGTTTTGCACTTTTTTTGTGATTAGAATACTAAGATGCTTTTTCTTCTTATAAGGTTATGCAAAGAATCCCAAGCATTTTATTGAGGGTTATAGAATCTTGCTGTAGTTCTGCTATTTCTCAGTAGTATAATAATTTTGTTCAGAGAGACAGCTAAAATCATAAACAGATGAGTAGCAACATGAAAGATAGGACGAGATGGGATAGAATAGGATAGGATATTTTAGGACAAAAAGGATAGCTCATACTATTTATTCCTATTTTTACCTTGTTTCTAAAACACATTAAATGTCTTTGTAGCTTTTTGAAGCTTTGATAGCTTTTGAATACCACATTTACTTCCTAGTCATACTAGTGATACAGAGTAGGAGTCTACTGTCTAGTATCCTTTTCAACCCTTTCTTCCCATTATGTAATTTCCAAACAGTCCCAAAACCTGTATCTTTAGTATTAAATCAAAGTGAATTCACTTACTCAAGCATTGTTCCCTGTCTCAAAAGACTGGAACCTTCTTAAGTACCTTCAAAGACTTGAACTTGCTTAAGTAACTGGAATCAAGCAGATAGAGAAATCTAATCTCCTACACATCTCTGTGGGTACAAATATAGTTAACAGCATAAGCTTGTGCATTTTTACTGTCCGGAAAGGTAGCACTGCTAGATTTATTCCATCTATAAACTGCAGAGCTGTGCTCATGTTAAGTGGGTATTTGATTGTATTCAAAAATTGCTGTCTGATCATCAATGTCTGTGAATCGATTTGTGGCATCACATAAAATTGTCCCTCACTACCAGCATTTTCACTTTTTATAATTTCCCCAAAGCGATAGTAGATTTATTTAACCCAGCTACAGTACTGGAGAGTACTGGAGAGATTTATCAGTGCTGGACATTGTACAGCTGCTAAATGACATTCCTGGATAACATGACAAGCCAAATCCATCCTTCCTTCCTTCCTTCCTTCCTTCCTTCCTTCCTTCCTTCCTTCCCTCGCTCTCTCATTCTCTCGCTCTTTCTTTCACTCTTTCTTTCTCTCTTTCT
>WEIV01015846.1:60915-74062 GCA_013390005.1 Calyptomena viridis
TTTCTTTCTCTCATTTTTTCTTTTAAGTTTTTCCTTCTTTGTTGAGAAAGACTAAGAAAAATGGAAATGTATGTGAGTGTAAATAAATCTCCAAAGCATCACACTGGGCTATTATGTTCCTTCAGTGTTCCACTGTGTTGACACTCAGGTGCATATTGTCACTTACAATACACTCAGGCATTCAGTGGATCATATGATGATCTGAATCTCATGATTTACAGTCCCTGTGTCAGTTGCTCCAGTTGACAAGGTTTTTTTTTAAGCAAAATGTCAGCCAGTGAGGGATGTCAAAGTGTTTGAAAGACTATGTCGTTGTTCCAGCCATACTAAATAAAAATGTTTTCAGAGTTCCTTTGACTCCTCTGCTGTCATCAGTCAGCATCTACCTGTATAGTGGCTTAGAACTTGAGGAAAGGCAAGATGAGAGCACAAAGAGAGGCATTTCTAAAGATTATGGGTCTAACATAATTATGCTTAGTTGTTCAAAGAGAACAATTTTCCATTTTCAGGTCATGTTTTACTATCGTATGAGGGTTTCTCTTTTCCTAAAACATTACAGGGAAACAAAATGTGTTCATAAATATAAATATATGCATTGAGTATTCATTTTTAAAACCACCTGGGAAAACAGCTTCAGCATTTCCCTATTAATGCACTTCTAAATATTGAGAAACTTATACTTGTGACTTTTCCACTAGAAATATCATTGTTGTACTCAGCACCCCTTCCACTATTGTGGAATCGTTAATCTTGGTCTAACTTTACAGAAGAAGAAAGAAGACATAATAATGCGTGTATATTTGCACGGAGAAATAAGTTTCAATAATATTAATAATGCAATTAAAATTATAACACACACTTCTTAGTTTCTGTCCCTCTTTCTGGTGTTATGCTTACTCTTCCACTGCTGTTTTAGGTCTTATACTACTGACTACTTAAAGTAGTTTCTTACAATAGCTTTGGATTACTAGAGAAGGAAACACCATAGTTTTCAGCTTGTCCTTCTCGCTCTAGCAGGAATATGAAGCTGGTGGCTTCTTCTTCATTCTAGGATCCACTTGGAGTTATTTTTATATGTTTGCTACCATTCTTTAACACCTTTACTTTGTTTTCATTCATCAGCAGCTCCATGTTATATCTAAATTTATTGTATGTGGTGGCTACTCTTTATTACTCTTAAAGCAGTTTTGCCCAGATCCAGATATGTGTTACTGTAACTGACCATGGATGAGTTTTTAACAGCCACGAGATGTTTATAGCTGCAGGTATGTTGGTGCCAGCCTTTTCCCCATTACTTTTCTTATGACAGTGCACCTCTGCAATGCTCCTCCAAGACCTTTGCTATCATACCAGTACTGTATTTCTCTACATTATTATCTTAGAGTCAAAAATCTCTCCTTCTGCATAGAGATTCCTAGTGCTATCTATCCTGTACAAAGATAAAGAAAAGTGAAACAAATTAGCCATAGATGTCCAGGCAGTTAGAGAAATTGTGGTCAAGATTAACCAGGAGAATCAATGCTACGGGTGGGTCAAGAAAAGCTCAAGCAGAGAAGGTTTGGCAAGCCATACTTCTGCAAACCCTGCAAACTCAGTGCAAAATGTATGGCTTGTTACTAGCAATGACAGTGCTGTGTTACAGGGCATACGTATTGCATGTGACATATATGACAGCAAGAGGAAGTAAGGCATTGTTTTATGCAGACAAACTGGGTGGTGTAGCAACATCAAATAGGGGTAATTTTTCATCTGTTTCAGTTTCACCAGTATGAAGTTGTTAGGAGATTGATGGGGAATTTGCAGCTGATTCCAATTACCCCAAGGATCAAAATACCAAGTTGCAAATATTGTACAATTTTACATGTGCTTAAAATCTTCCCACTAAACAGTTTAATGAAATCTTCTGTGAAACAAACCCAGAGGCATTGACGGGTACAGTTCTAAAATATTTTTACTTCTGTTCTGAATGGAAAGAAGTGCTTCGAAGTCTGGTACATTGTACCAGGGCTGTGATCTGAACGAAGAAGCTCCAGTTCTGATCATTTTATACTGATACCATTATTTCAGAGCAGCAGACACCATCTGGTGGCATTTAAACTATGGAGAAGCTCTTTTTTCTAAAACAAAATTAAAAAAGACCTCTTTTTGCATTAATTATGAGAATGATATGGGTTCTTTTGGTCTTTTCTTTCTCTTTTACTCTTTCTGTCTTTCTGTCATCCTGTGTTCTGAGTGCACCAATGGATATAATAAATAACCAAATAACCTGTGGATTGAAAGATGGCCCTGTGCATCCATGGTTTCTGATGAAAAATTTGTAGCATTTTTTATTTCTGCTTAATATATGAATTCATCATGATCCCTGATGAGATACCACATAGCATAAAAACATCCATCTTAAATAAGGTGTTTATGGAAATTCCTCGTATTTCCTATCTAGTTGTTGTTAGGTTTTATCAGTTGTCACTGAGCTCTCCAAGGATGTAAACATATCACTTGAACTAATTGAATTCACTAAAAATGAATATTCCTTACTTTAGACCCTGTCCATCTCTGAATAAACCTCTTACTGATAAAGGTGACAAGAACTGAGATGAATTATTTCTTAAGATTAAGTGAAACCTTCTATATAGCATTTAAACACTTTTGTCACAGCCTCAATCTGTGGGGTTTTTATGTTTGTTTTTTTTTCCATTTTATTTTCATTCTAGTTAAAATTGCAAAATAGTAGGCAACTGCAAAATGAATACTATTTTTAAGCCTGGCAGAGGTGAATTTGATGAATCTGAGTCTGAAATGACAAGAACTTCAGTCACTGATACAAACCAGCTGCCAGACCTCTTTATATGCAAGTCATTCAGTGAGATATCAAAACGTGGAAAATATAATACTGCTACCAACATTTCTTGTTGAATTAATGCCCAGGTGAGTTCTTCTGAAATGCTGCAGTTGTATCTTAGAAAAACAAGAAGCAGTAAAGCATCATACTTATTAGGACCCAATTTGCCACAGCAGCAGTCAACTGCTTCAGCCTCTCCCAGTGGCAATGGGGAGGGAGAAACTGGGGATAGGGAAACTTAGATTAAATTCATAGTGCAGTGCACATTAAGAATTCAATATTGACAGCTCTAATTACACACACCTTTCCATCACAAGTTCATCAGCTAAGAGGAAAACGCTAGAAGCAACAGTATCAACTTCTTGTGGAAAATAAATAAATAAATAAATGCAGAGCCAAGCACTCTTGAGTTTCTGACCTTTCCCCTTTCTGACATATCCCCAAATAATTTTTCCTGTACTATTTTTTTCTTTTTATTTTTTCAGATTGAAATAAATAAATAAGCTGTCTAGATGTTATCCTTCGTTCAAAATCTAATCTTAAAATGTTAAAGTCAGTGTGTGGGGTGTGATATACTCTTAGGAGATTTTCCTTCTGGCAAATTTTTAGAAACAAGCGATCTCCACTACTCTTCAGGGTTCTTTCAAACTAGGTGAAGAGAAATAAGCAGCCTGAGAAGGCAAATATTTTAGAATAGGTTGAACCATTTCATAGAAACTAATTATCTTTGTCAATAAAAGAGAGAACTTGGATCGCCAAATGCTGGTTGAGGTGAATTCTGCTCCTTCAGAATATACCACTAAGAACACAATAAATCCATTACTCAGCACGAGATCAAAGAGCTCCCTGTATGACATTAGAAATACTCATGTCCTCTGTGCAACTGCATGTGTCAGCCATAGTTCAAATGCAGTACTTTGCAGCATTGGAACAGATGCTACGGTCGGTTAATTTTAAATATAATTTCCACCAGCATAGAAGCTGATTGAAGTAATTCATCAGCATATCCCAAGTCAAGTAAGTGAGACAACTCACTCAGTCACATTACAATTCACAAGCTACACATAATGAAGAATGGGGTTTTGTTGTGTAAGATACTGTTCTCAGTAAGAACAGCTTATGCATTGTACCAACAAACAGTTTTTTCAAGTGATTACATGTAGGTAATTCTAAATCTCACTAGAGTGGGCACAGCTCCCTGTTTTATTTCTCTGAGTCTAGTTTTGTATATTTAGTTTGGTACAATTTGTTGGATTTTGAACCCTTACAAGACGTGGCTGTATATTTTCTTGAAGCATCATGTTTCCAGGGAGGTTAAATATTTATTTTGAGTTAGGCTATGAATTAGTTGCTGCAAAATCTGGTTTGGTTCTAGCATCAGTTTGAGGGTGTATAATTCACATAAGCTATAGGGCTGCAGCCAGTCCTTATGTAGTGAATTACCTGTAATATGGAAGAGTTCCAGGAAGTTCAAGGAAAGGATCACGGGTGCATCCTTCTCATGATCATGTGAGACCACTAGTGGGGAACTGAAATAGGACAGACACATGCCTAGCTTGGGACAAGTTAGGAAAGGTGACCACAGTCAGTAAGGACTTCCTTGTCTGATATTCCATTTTATAATCATTTATTCAGAATTTCATAAAATACGGAGGTATGGCAAAATTGTCATGGATGATCTCTCCAGTCACTTACATTTCAAATAATTTGGCCACATGGATAATAGTGGAGCACAAGCTTCTTACACAAGTTCATGGAAACCATGATGCATTTTCCTTGTTCATTTTACAACATTACTTCTGTTGTGCGTGAGTCAGTTTGAAAGATTTCTTTAGCAAAACTAGTAGCATGAATGTCTTAAAGAGGAACATATGAATAAGTCCTTATTGACATGTAAATCTGTATTTTATCTACAGATATAGCATGAAATGTATTTGACATTTTCTCTTTATAGAAACAGTAGACCATAGAACTTTGCAAGCTAGCAGAAATTTCTACCTTCAAAAATGTGCAAGACTTTGCTATATCTTTAGTAAAAATAATCCCTTTATTGGCATTATGAATATTTTAATATGTATATGATTCAGCTCCTTACACCTAGTAACAGGATTCAGTCATTACCGTGCAGACTGTTGTAAATATTACTACAGTCTTTACAGTATCTCCTACTGCAAGTTTCTTTTTGTTCTCATTCCAGACATTATTCATTACAAAGCACATTTTCTCAATAGGTATATTAATGCCATGCCATGCCAAAGACTATTCTGTTAAAAAGAGTGATCATAATACATTTAGTAGGATTGCACATTTTGTTTATCTGACAGTCTTTCTGTTACCTAACAGGCACAAAGTACTCGACAAGGAGCATTCAAACCATTTTCTAGTTAGGTTGTCTGGAGTTGCATTTCTGCCTTGTTTTTTTTTATTTGGTTTGGTTGGTTGGTTTGTTTGTGGTTTGGGTTTTTTTTTTGAATAATGGTATCCCTGAATGAATGTCTGGCAGACAAGAAGCTCTCATATGTTCTGGACATTTACAAATGCTGTAGAAATGCTGCCCCCTTTTCTGGGAACAGATTGTTCACAGAATTATGTCCTCAGTCTTCTATGTAGGTGCATGTATGGCTAGTCCACAGTGTTCCTTGCTTCCAGAAAAAAAAAAAAGAAATCTTTAATCAATAAATTTCCCACAGCATTGAAGTACCAGTTAGAATTTTTTCAGATGAAAGCATTTTCTTCTTCAAAGTAAGTGCAGCAGATCTGAAAACACATCTGATTTCTCTACCCCACATGTGATAATAAAATTCCCTAAATATTATACAGAAAGCCTAACTGGGTTCCTCATTTCATGTCCATCTGGGGTTGTGAGTAATATGATTAATTGCTAGTCTGGTTGCATGGTATAGAGCTGTTCTCTGGCTGGGTGCTTCGTCTCCAAAGTAAATATCATGTTCAAAGTTCAGTATTTCTTTTCAGAAAGTATTGTTTGAAAAGTATGCATTTGAGTGGGTTTTTAAAATCTTTTCAAAGTGTCCATTTACCAGAATAGAAAATACAAAACAGAACTGCAAGTTTGTGCAATACCGTCAAAGAAAGCTTTTTTCTAATATTTACAGGGGGATTTATTTATATGTAATTTGACTTTTAAAGAAGTTAGCTTAAGTGTGGGCAAGTCCCAGATTCAAAGCTGTGCAGCTTTATATTTATCCCCAGGTTAGATTTTGTTTCAAATCTTCGTATGATTTGTATGTGTTCTTATAATTATATCGGCACTGCCACTAAAAGCCATTTTTGCTTTTAAATATGCAAAATTTATCAGTGATTAGTAAACATCTGTTACCAGGTATGTCATAGAATATTGTCTCTTCATCACGCTAGGAGGATTGCATTTAATCTGTTCCAACAGCTCAAAAGATTAAAAGTATAAGGACTTTAGGAAAACTTAGTTTTCTCGTTTACAAATTTTTTCATCATGTAAAATAGTTCCTCACTAGATCGAATTTTTACATTGTGTAACAGGTTGACCTTGGCTGGGCGCCAAGTACCCAGACAGTGTCTTGCCCCTTCCCTTTTACCAATAAGATGACAGCAACTCGTGGGTGTTAGGACGAGGCAGTTTAATACAAGCGAAAAAAAAATTGTGCGCTCACAGGAAGCAAAGAAAAAGAGAATCTAATCTCTACTTCCCATTCCACGAGGTCAGCTCGCGTCCTGAGAAGCAGGGCCCTACACGTTGGTTGTCCCTTCAGCAGGCAGCCATCGGAGACAACCCCGTGCCCCCACCCCTGCTGTTCTTTTATATCTGAGCTGACGTCATATGGTCTGGAATATCCCTTTGGTCAGTCTGGGTCACCTGAGCTGCTTGTGTCCCCTCTGCCTCTCCCTCACAGCAATCAAAACATTGGAGTGTTATCTTCTAGCACTGCTAAAGCTGCTGGGGCTCGAATAGACCCAGTACACATTGATACATTATTATGTTGATGGATTCCACCTTACAATTCCTCTAATCTTTCAGTAACAGTGGAGTGATGCTTTTGCTCTCTGTAAAAAGAAGTAGACGAGGTAAGAAAGAGTTTTATTGATCCTCTATTAGCAATATCTGATGAAGTGTGTCTTGGAGATCAGAGAATGGCTCTACCAACATGATAGCAGTTCCAAAATTCTAACATTATGTTAGAACTGTGTCTGGGATAAATACACAGATGGGTCTAAAAAGTATATTTTCAGAAGGTCTCTGTGAAGTAGAAGACCTCAAGAAAATGCAAGACTGGATAAATCAATTCACACTAGTTGTTCTAGTGATAAGCCCAGCAGTAAATGCTATTTAAGTAAATGACTGAAATAGGTTTATAGTTGTTTAACTGTGAACCTATTCTCCATAATTACAGCATTTCGAGTTTTGAACCCTATGATGATAAATGCTCAGATACCTAGACTCTCTGCAGCATAACAAACACACCAGCTGTATCTAGTTTCATTTTGCTCCAGTGAGGAACTTAGGTTTCCCAATTCAACCAAGTATTTAATCACAGTCTTATGTCTTCTTTAAGTATTTTGTTGAATTTAAGTACTGAATTTGAAACTGAAGTTCCCATTGCCATGTGCATCCCCTTGAGACCCTAACGGAGTTAGAGGACTACAGTTGGGCCTCAGATTTCACAGGAGTGGACTGTAACACCCTGCCTCAATCTTTCTGAAAAACCTGCTGTTACTGGTTTTTCCCAACCAGCAAGTCAACATCACACAGCCACTCACTTACTCCCCAACAGTAGGATGAGGGAGAGAATTGGAAGAGTGAAAGGGAGAAAACTCGAGGGTTAAGATTAAGACAGTTTAACAAATAAAGCAAAAGCATGCACAAACATAGCAGAACAAGGAATCCATTCACCAATTCCCGTGGGCAGGCAGGTGTTCTGCTATCCCTGGAAAAGCAGGGCTCCATCACATGTTAACAGTGACTTGGGAAGACAAACACCATCACTCCAAAGATCTCCCCTTTTCTTCTTCTTCTCCTGGCTTTATATGCTGAGCATGGGGTATGGGATATTCCTTTGACCAGTTGGGGTCAGCTGTCCCTTCTGTGTGCCCTTCCAACTCCTTGTGCATCTCCAGCCAGAAGTGTGAGAGGCAGAAAAGGCCTTGACTCAGTTCAAGCAGTGCTCGACAGTAATGAAAACATTGCTGTGATATTAGTCCTATTTCCAGCAAAATCTAAAACACAGCGCCATACCAGCTACTGGGAAGAAAATTGACTTTATCCCAGTCATAACGAGCACACAAAACCTTACAGCTATGAGATATTCCGCTGCTAGATTCCAGACTTTTCTATTCTGCCCTGTACATTTGATCCCTGCATGGAATCCAGTATCACTCCATTTGCATGAAAGTGATTACATGTATTTTGAGTTCAGTTTCTCTGATCTACTTGAGGAGTTGGAGTTTTTTGTTTGTTTTAAGATGCCATGCTTGTTTGTTTTAAGATGTTTTAAGATGTTACTTCCTTAACATCATGTACAATTCCCTTACAGTTTAAGTTGCATTGGTCCACAAATTTACTCATTTACGATGGCTTTCCTTGTAATTTTAAAGTCAAATTTCTTTCAGTTAGTCCAATAGCATCTCCCCTTTCATTGAGGTTAAATACATATAATTATGTGTATTTTGATGGAATACACTTACCCTCACTAATGTCTCTAACGATATGTGAAGGAGTTTGTTTTCCTAGGTGTGGTAATGATGAACAGAGGTTGATTCACTTTGACTTCTTCTATAATGTCTTTCCTATGTATACCATACAGCTAACTTGATTTCTGTGCTGAGAGGTATTGGCTGAATCATGTCTTAACAATTTCCTGGCTACAGGACTTTAGAGAACTTACCCATTTTACTTTCCAAGGGAACCAGCTAATTCACTTATATGCAAAAATCCAGAAAATTGTGTCCAGTGTGGGGACAAATGGACTATGACTTGATAAAGAAGGTGGACAGTATACTTTTCAGTGAAGCTATACTTCTGAGCATTTCAGAATCCAAATTCCTACATTTCTGTGTTTTGGTTTGGTTTTTTTAATCTAAATAGCTTAGGATGTAAGTTTAGTGTGTGTATTCATTTCCAAGCTAAGTAATGGCAAGGAAATAATTTGAGATTTGAAGAACCCAAATAAAACCTCAATTCCTTTTGATAGGTACTTATTTAAGCAAAGCAGAGTAAATGTAGCATAAAACAGATTAAGAGACCCTTCTCTCAGGGCGCTTGGGATCTGATTAGACTAAAATTTTAGGGTTTGATCCACACAAGAAAATTTACAGGTAAGATTTTTAAGTCTTCTCAATTCAAATTTTCACATCATTTGTCTAGTCAGTAAAGTGAGATGCACCAAAGGATGTAAAAGTATCAGTATCTGTCCTATTTTTCAGGAGAAAGTGATTTTGTGTCTTCGCTACCTAAGTGTAAGGTTTACATCTGGAAAGGATGAGCAGAGATAAGCAGTTCTCTTCAAGTTAAGACACCATCTATCTTCAAATACCAGAAGTTAAGGCCTGGACCCTGAGAATTCTGGAGTGCATAACTTAATGTCCACCTGCTTGTCATCAAAACTTTTATGTGTTTCATATATAGTTTGCAAATTTGTTACCTGAGAGTTGGATATTACAATCTGTATTTTTTGGCATTTAGCTAAGCCAACATTTTAACTAAGACTGTTTTAATAGGAATAGCTGAATTCAAATCTTCTATTTGAGACCACTGTCTTAATAAGATTGAAGATGTTTCCTACTCTGTATGTTTCTGTCTGTGTCACAGATCTTTGGTAGCTACAATTTCAAGAGTTTGTTTCTGTTCTGGTATCTTTGCTGTAACTGTTCTTCAAAGAAAACTGTAAGTTGTTGATCTTCTTATGTTCATTCGTGCACAAAGCACATGAACAGTAACAAAAACTCTGTGGTGTGTTTGGAATACAAAAGTGAAGATTATTTCTCTGATAAAAAAGCAGTCACTTCTGCATATATTTGACAAGGGTCTAAAGCATGCAAACTAAATTTCATTTTGAAAACATCAACTTAATGTAACAGTCACAGCCAAGAATTGCATCCTTATTCAGTTTTTAATTGTTTGAATTTCAGAAATAGATTTGGCTGTTTCATTTACCTTTACTAAAATTACAACTCTATAGATCTATGCAGCTAAAAAAAACCCCCAAAACATTTCCTTTGTATGCACAAGTAAATATATAACGATTTAAAACACATATACTGATGTTCATGCAGACATAGGTTTCTCTGACTTATTTTTAACTTAATTTGCTTTCTCCTTCATTCTGAAAATGTCATAACCTTCCCTTATTAGCACACCATGGGCCTTTTTCCTCTGGTGCATGTTCTTTTCTTGAGGTCATGACAGGTCATACATTTCCCTCAGAAGATACGGCTATCAAAGCACCAATAATTTAACAGATATACATTGTGACTATGGAACAATTCAAGTGTGTCACTGTCATAATCCTTTGACGGAGGTCATCACCACCATGACTTGCCTTGTATCAAGATCAGAGTCCCTGAGTACTCCATTAGCAGTCATGTAGTTTGGCTTTCATGGTCCCTGATAGTATACCTAATAGCAGTAATTAACTATACTGTCAGAAATCCTTTTTGCATGCTTTTACTTTGAATGTTCAGGTTCAGTAGTAACAATATATTTTTCTGTTGATATTTAACAAGAAGAATAGTTTGTCTGAAATAAGCAGTATAAGATTCTTCAGCTGCTCCTTAAAGGTCATTTTGATCAATTATATTGCAAAAGAAAGGTGAAAAAAGAATGGAATAACACTTATTTTAAACCCTAACTGCAGTTTGTCATAAACTAGATTGCATCTGTGAACGTAATTTTATTTCCTTACTTATAAGAATAGGATTATATGTTGAATCATGCTATTTCCCTAAAACATATACAGGTGCAAATGGGAAAAAAAGGTAGCGAGTTATAGAAACATAGAACCATGGAAAGGCATGGGTCGGAAGTGACATTGAAGATAATACAGTTCCAACACCTCTGCCATGGGCAGGTGTGTCACCACTAGATCAGGTTGTCACATCCAACCTGGCCTTTGAACACTTCCAGGGATGGGACATCCACAGCTTCTCTGGGCAGCCCATTCCAGTGCATCACTACCCTACAAATAAAGAATTTCTTTCTATCATCTAATCTAAATCTCTCCTCTTTTACTTTAAAACTGTTCCACCTTGACCTATGACTATCAGCCATTCTAAAAAAGTCACTCTCACTCTTTATCAGAAGCCCCCTTTAGGTACTGGAAGACCACAATAAGGTCTTCCCAGAACCTTTTCCTCTCCAGGCTGAACAACCCCAACTCTCTCAGCCTGTCCTTCTAGAAGAGGTGCTCTGATCCTCTTTATGGTCTTGCTCTGGATCCACTCCAACAGGTCCACATTCTTTTTGTGATGAAGACCCCAGACCTAGATGCAGTACTCCAGGTCGGATCTAGGGAGGGCAGTGTAGAGGTGCAAGTATATTTTCATTGAGGCAATTAAATATCAGTAAGGCAATTTTTTTCCTTCTTTCTTTATTTTAATAATTATAGATTTCAAGTTTCAATCTTCCTGAATTCTATCTCACTAAAAAGACGTCAGCATGAATTCTTGCAAAATCTGAAATATTAGTACAAAATACCCCTCAAAAAAAATGCTGGCTTTGTTGAAAATAAATTCTTTACAATATTGCTGCAATCTGTATACTTTGGTCAGACTTTGCATGAAAAAATCTAGAAGAAAAAACCAGATCAAATAAGAAATTTTATGCACAATTAATTGGAGGTTTTAGAGTAGAAATAGACATTTGGTAGAAAAAAATATTCTAAATCAGATATAACAATAATATCTTGTAAACTTTTCGTCCTCTAAAGAACTGATGACAGTTTTCCTAATAGTTTAAAAGACATTCTTGCTGCCTTTACATATCTCACTGAATGTACATTCTACCTACTAGAGTCTGTCTACTTTGCTGTTTAGACGTTTTTTTATTTTCTGCTTGGGAAATTATGTTTCTCTTCAGGAGACGGAAGATAAAACACTGCAACAGAACTAGCACTCTGTTTGGTGCATTGGTGTTGAACAGCTCCCACAGTTCACACCAGAGGTGTCTGCATTTCAAAGCTGAGTGGAAAGAACAAGATAATGAATATAGTAATTGTGTGTCTGTGTGTGGTCATTGAAAACTTGTGAGAATTTATTGCAGTTCCTAGGTAATTTTGTTGGGTTTTTGTAAGAGGAGAACATGAAAACTGAAGAAAGTTCATGGTGCAAAATGGTATGAAAAGTGGAGGAGTGGGAGATGATTTTTAGATATAATGCTGATGTGTAGCCCACTGGTGGTAAAGACAAACAGTCTCACCAACCCAGGTGCTCATCTGAAAATTAAAACCCTTTCTGGGTTTACACAGAAGCTTGTGTCTCTTGTAAGTATCTTAACAGCAGAAAAAAAAAGGAAAAATTAGTATCTTCAATATGCCTTAGAACAACAAGTTGAAGACATAAAGTGTTCTAGACAATAAATATGTCAATCACATTTAGACTGCAAATGGATCTTGCTCATATTTGGTATTCTTTCCTTTTGCTTACTGAGGCCTGAGTTCTAAACCACTGTGAATAGTATGTTATGTTTGGTTTGGGAATATGCACATACACTCTCAGTGAGCATAGCCCCTTTCTCTGATTATTTCTATAGCACACAGGATCTGGGTTTCAATCTATAGTCTTTTACAGCATGATACTCTCATATGGTAGCTTGGCGAAATTAGTGTCATTTTACTGTATTGTATTCTAACAGAAATGTTCAGAAATTTTGACTCCAATCTAAGGAAATCACAATTAGGGTGGCTTTTTGACTGATTATTTGAACTTGCAATTGAGCTCTCTCTCAGCTGTGAATTTGCTTAAAGAGAAATGAAATTTTAGCATCAGCTATAATCACTTGATTCCAAAAGCTGAAGTTATAAGACAAAAATCAGAAATATATACTCACATCCCTCCCCCAACATTCCCTAAACAACCTGTGAAAAAAAGATAAAGTTGAATCGTAGGATGTTCTGATGTCTGTGAATGCCAGTCACCAATTTTCTTGTGGTTTTTTTCCATTTCTCTCTGCCACACCCCTCCAAACAGTACACTATAAAACTATCCTCAGAATCATAAGGGAAATTAAGGATTATTTGTTTCTTATATCTTTGTCCCTAAAATGAAAAAAGAGAAAGAAAATCTGTTTCTGTACATTTCTGGTAGAATACAATACAGTAAAAT
>WEIV01015846.1:74187-87590 GCA_013390005.1 Calyptomena viridis
ATTTGGAATGAAAACAATCAAGAAAATTCTGGCTTTTTTATTTTTTTTTCCCTAGGGAAGCATTCTATTGACCTAATTTTAAAGAAGAATTTTATGAGGATCACCCTAATTTTCTAGATGGTTAGAGGATAAAATGTTATTTCTCTTTTTCATGCTTTACAAATAAATCAATGTTCACTTTTCCTTTTAGAAGAACCTCGGTAAAGTGATATTTATATAGCAGAGCCTTAGAGCACATCCCAATTCCCAGGCCTCTGTGCCAGTGTTGGGCATGTCCTGAACCCACATGAGGAGGGTATATATACATGTGAATCACCTCTCTGTGCTGTGGTTTGAGCACAAAGAAATAGTTTGCACAAGGTTAGGCTAGAACTGTGATGTACAGTGGCCATGTCTATATTAGTGATTAAAACAGAATTAGAAGCTACACCATGTGGTTTAGGACTGTTGGTATCCATGTTACTTAAATCTACACCCTTTTGTTGGCAGATGTATCTTGGAGACACATTTAAAAAGTCAATGAGCAATCCAACAATTCAGTAGTGTCGATAAGCAAGGATCTATGTCTCAGGTTCACCCCCCGGCCTGTTTTTATTCAACAATGCACGTGTGCCGCTCTGTCTGCTCTGGATGGTCAGTGATCCTGAGATAGGTCACAGCGGGCATCAGCAAAAGCTGAAGATGTGGTCATACAGAAGAGGAATAACATCCTGGTCTGAAGCTCTGAATGTAAACA
The DNA here is from genome assembly GCA_013390005.1 of Calyptomena viridis. NCBI lineage: Eukaryota > Metazoa > Chordata > Aves > Passeriformes > Eurylaimidae > Calyptomena > Calyptomena viridis. The sequence continues at coordinate 74,924 of WEIV01015846.1, forward strand.
ACAAAAATACAATTGATTTGAACCTCAACATGTGCAAAGAGAACACACAGTTTCTATATTTTGTATTACAGTCACATCTGAAAGTCCTGGCTTGGAGTTAGTCTGAATGAGGGGCCATTGGCCCCTGAATACTGTGGGTAGGAGCAGTGTGATGGGCATGGGGAGGAGAAAGGAGACCTGAGATGAGAGCTTGGGCTCTTAAGGTATTCTTATTCTCACTTATCTTTAGGCACACTTGGGATCTGAGCTGTCAAGAAGCTGAAATGAGAGTCTCTGAAGAAATCAGGCAGAAGTTGAAACACTTCTGCATCTGATTAAAATACACTGAAGTTTCAAAAGCTTCAAAAAATTGAGGTGAAAATATTCTTCTCCTGTGGGTAGCTACATGGCTTGTTGAATGAATTTTTTTAAATAGTTTTGATGAGTCTGAATATTGTGTTTACAAGCCTGATCTGTCAAATTTTTCTGTGTGCCTTGGTTCAATGTAATCAGGGTTGTGATAAGCAGATGTTTTGGGAAATTCCAGCTTCGCTCAGCTTGCAGGCAGATCCTAGTCAAATTTTGTTCAACACTTCAGAGTTTTGCCTAGCTCTTGTCCCACTTGCCTCCTTGCTTGTGACTGCTTAAAAAATACAAATGGTAAGGCAAGCTCTCTGAAAAAGGGAGCTAAGGCATCCATTCGTGAGCAAGTAGTGATGTATGATGCAAAGATGGCACTAGCATATTCCCTGCCATTGTTCCTTTGCCCTGAGCAAAATGAGAGCATCTTGTGAATGTACTGAAAAGCTGCTCCAAATTATGTGTTAAATTATGCTCTAAATTACACGCATTTGTTAGATGTTGCTGGAGGCCTGTTCTGCCTGTTCTTCCAAGATGCTATCTTAGCACAGGTCAGTCACACCTAAAGCCTGTTTCTGTAACCTAACCCCCGAGTACTGAGTCAGCTCAATAGTTATTTTCTTTACAATGCAAATGCACTTCTGTGGAGTTGTGTTTTTTGGTTTTGTTGTTGTTGTTGTTTTTGTTGTTTGGGGTTTTTTTGGTTGTTTTTTGGTTTTGGTTTTGTTTTCCTTTAGTTTTGTTTTGGGGGTTTGGTGGCTTTTGTTTTTGTATTTTAAAATAAATATAGATAATAACATTGGCTTTTTTTGTGGTTGGAGATAATAAGTATTTTCTTTGTTTGATCCATTCAATTTTATTTTGAGCAACAGAGCAGTATTATGAAATCTGGACTCAGTATAAGTCAACGTAGTTAATTTTATGAAACACTTAAAGGATATGGTTACATTGCACATATTCCCTAAGTGTATGTGTCAGCTGTGACTTTCGGTACTTCTGTGTAAAAGATTTCAGGTCTTAAATTTTGGTATTACTTCCTATAATAAAGTGTTTTGAATTTACAGATAAGATGAAGCCAGAATTTTTAGATCATAGGTTATGCAATTGTAATTACCTTCTGAAGAGTCTCTCCCTTAGCAATCAGTAGGATTTCTCCAAGCTTAGATATCTGTTATCAACTTGAGTCATCACTGCAGTGGATCCCTGCAGCCATTCAGTGAGGACCTCTGGACCAGCTAATGAAGGCAGTGTTATCTTTGCTCTCGTTACCTGCAAATCAAGGATTTGTTTGTAAGAAGTTACAGTAAAAGGCACAGAAACATCTTATAAGTCAGTATCATAATGAAGAACAGTTTTTTCTTACTCTACAGTTCTGAAGTATTCTGTACTATTCTTAAATATCTACAAAGATCACTAGACATTGTTTGAAGAATATTTTTTATGAGCTTTCTAATTATAGTGTTTTCTTTGAAAGACAAATATAATCTCTTTTGTAATTTAAAGTCCTGGATTATACGACTAGGCCCAATAACAGCTGTGATTTATTTAGGGAGAGTTTAATCAGTTGTTGTGACATGGTACCAGGAACTTGATTGTGATTGACCATTATTGTTCAAAAACTGGTCAGAAGTGAGTCCGAGTAAATCATTTAAACAGTGCCTTAGAGCTGCAGAATCCCAGACAATAAGAGCCCTCTTGAAGCTGGCAGAAATATTAGCAAGCTTCAGGAATGGAGGGTTTTCCAGCAGCTCTGTAAATACCATCTTCAGCATGGCCAGGGGAACTTCGGTTATCCTGTTATTCAGTGAATTGGTTCTCAAAAATTGTTGAAGGTTAAAATAGATCACTTTCTGAGGCTGCCTCACTATTAGTAGTACAGTGTCAGTAAATTTTCAGGAAATTTAAAAAATATTCTTTATATAAAAATGAATTTTCTGTGGTTCTACTGGTCTGTATCAGTTGGCTTTGTTTCCTTTTCATATACTCAGGTAATCCAAGAGACCCTTACACTCATTGGTGGGTAACTAACACATATCCTGATCATAAAATTGATTTCATCAATGCTGTTTATATTAAATCAATATGTCACAGCTGATCTAGAAAACACCCTTTAAAACAACATTGAATCCAAGGCATCAAGTCATCAAGCAAATCAATACACCACTAAATTCCAAGGTAAATTATTTTAGTGTCTGTTTGCCTTTCTACTGGCTACATAGTGGCTTCCACTTTCAGTCACTAGATCTAGTTATGCCTCTATATCATGCCTGTACTGACAGAAATGTTCTTTGATGTAACTAACAAATGATAGGACAAGAGGAGGCAGCCTCAAGTTGTGCCAGGGGAGGTTTACATTAGATATTGGCAAAAATGCTTTTTTTTGAAAGGGTTATCAAACACTGGAACAAGCTTCTTGGGGAAGTGGTTGAGTCACCATCCCTGGAGCTATTTAAAAGACAAGTGGATGTGGCCCTTGGAGACATGATTTAGTAGTAGATTCTCAGTGATATGTTTACAGTTGGGCTTGATGATCTTTTAAAACCTAAATTATTCTACGATTCTACTCATAACAACGAAGATCCCTGAAGGATTTTTCTGTGTTTGCTAGCACATACTAATCTCTGTGCCATCATAACTTAACCAGTATTGTTACCACTACTGTAAAATGGTTTGCTGTGGGTTCTTACTTTTGAGACGATTCAAAATCATTATACTGTAAAATATCCTAAAATGGAGAGAATTGTAACATCAACATTTGTCCTATGCCTTTCAGAATCTATTTGTGTCCCAATATGCAGTGAGTGGACATAGACCCTCATATGTGCTGCATAAACAAGCAGTTTATTGCTGTGCAAGACAAGAGACAAAATATGGCTACAAATGATACCCTATGGCTAACCAATACATAGTAAAGCTATTGTTCTGCCATTACTTCATAAGGGCATTTCCAAACCAGGGTCTAATCATCTGGGCAGGATACACATCAATGCATCTTCGGGGTCCCTTTGTCCAATCATGGAAGGGCACACAGGGTTTGAGGAATCTGCAGGCCTTCACTTCTGCTGTTCTTCAATACACTGTATGTTTTCCTGATTTATTCCCATACTTTTTTGTACTATTCTCACAGCACAGTCTAATGCCTAGGCCCAATTCTTTTTACCTATAGGTTTTCAGCACATACTACAGTAATGTCATCATTCTTCTGGCAGTGACAAAATTTATCTTTTTGTCTCTCTTAGGTAATTTAACTGGAACAAACTCCCTTAACAACTGATTAAAAAATACTTTCCTGACCTCATATATTTTTGTCTAAGCCATAACTTTCACTTTTTTTTTTTTAATTTATAATGTGGACACCAGTATCACATATAATATATTACATACTAGTAATAACTTTACTGGTGTTGTAGATCAGCTTTCTACTTCTACTCAGTATTTATTCGCTTATGCATCCAAGAATCACGGCTGCTTATCCATATGTCATATTAAAGTAAGAGCTCATCACCATGAGCTATTTGGTTTCCCAATTACCTATTTCCCAAGTAATTTGTTTCTAAAATATTGTCCTTTATGCTGTATATTTTTTGAAATTGAAAATGGTAAAATGGAAAAATACAGACAGATAAGGAGTGAGAAAAAATCTCTGAAAAATTTTAAAGACCAGTTAAAAAAAAACAAACTGGAGGAGTGAGAATTGCTTTCATATGTAAGAGATAAAACTGTTTTCATGGTCACAGTGTCACTGATATACCCAAATAGAAAGATATGAGGCCTGGAGATTAGAGCAATGGGAACAGAATAAACAAGTTTTTCGGTAGCTAGGTAGGAAGATGTTTGATGTGGTGCTGAAAGAGACTATAACTCTTTAGAAAGGAAAATTGAACTGTTACAAGGAGAAGGGTACAAAATCTGATGAGAAGTAGCCAGAGAAACCATGAGAGAAGACTGACAAACAGGAGAGGAGAGACCTGAAAACTAGAAAACCAAAGGAAATGAAAGCTATTGAAAGCCCGAAAAGCTAAAGAACCCTCATATTTTGTTACCTGGTGCTGGTCAGCAAAACAGCTGTATTGCTCAAAAATAAAAATAAGTCCCAGGTAAAGAAGCTGTACAACACAGAATTCTAAACAGCTTGGTTAAAAAAAGGCATGGCAGCCTAGTGAAGGGAGGCAATCTTCAGTGTATGTTCATTGCTGAAAAAGGAAAAAAAAAAAAACCAAAACACAATGAAGCATTTGATATATCTTCACAAATCTGTTTTATAATCTACTATAGATATTGCAAAATGCCAGTCATGTTGTTCCCAGAAGACACCATGTCTCATATGCTATTGAACACATCCAACTCTTATGCAATACCTGGTCTTTGTAAGAAAGTAACTCTTTATTACCCAACGGTTAACTTTTTGAGGTAACATTTCTGTGTTAATATTATTTTAATATATGAGCCAGAGCACATTATTTATATTTTCTATGAGCACTGGAAAAAAATGGTCTTATGTATGCATATTGTTACTTGGAATATGTCCAAAATTAGCTGAACTGAGGGCATGATTTATCATTTTCTTAGTGAGATTGAGTGTTTGTGCATGTCATTTCTGCACCAAGCATTACATCATCTTTCCACTGCTTAGTGAAATGCAACTTTGCAGTTGGGATGAAGTGATTTCTAAGGAGCTTAGCTCTTAAGTGCTACCTTTTAAGACTTGAGAAGATACTTGGAATTTTGAAGTGATTTAAACATTTCTTAAAGAAATCAATTTAATGACAGTTGCTTTCTCCTACTGTGTGTTACTTCAGCCACTTTCATTCATATCATGAGGGATACAGTATATCTAACATGAACACATAACCATCAGTATGAACTGGAATTCCATGTTGTCCAAGAGCAGATGTTCTAGGCTACACATTTGAAATAGTACCAGAGACTCTTACATGGACAAACAAACTGAGGCTCCTTTAAAAAGCCAGTGATGCCTGGAGACATGAAGATATGACCAAATCTAAGTGATGATGTTGAGGTCAAATGAATACCTCAGCAGTCTGTTTTAGCAGCAATCACTAGTCCTCCACCATGTGTAGTAGAAGTTTAAGTGCTGTAGCTGGTAGGTAGACATCTGTATTGAGACACCTAGAGCATCTAAAATCTGCAGATACATTTGGAGAGTGCCTGACCACCACACCTAATGCCCTTTGAGGTATCCTAGTGTATCCTAGCTATGCTTCATCTGCCTTTTCAGAAAGTGGCCTGTGAGCATCTTTCATAGGCCTTATTTTTCCATTCCTGTTCATTTTAGGGTGAATCTAGGTTAAAGTCTTAGCTTAGATCACTAAGGCACCTTTCGAATGTGCCTCCTCATTGTGCCCATCTACTGTTTGGGTTTGTATTATGAAACTGTCCTAGAGTACACAAACTTGTTTCCATTTGGATTAAATTTAAAGAGACTATGCATTCAGTAGATCTATTTGAAACTTTCTATCCAAAAATGTGAATTTTGCCACCAGACCAGGTTATAAAATTCTGAAATGTATGCTCACACCCACTGTTTCACTCTAGAGAGTTTCCCTGTAAGACCATATCCTGGGCTGCATGAAAAGATGCAAAGGAGATGATTCAAAAGGGAAATGATTCTTCCCCTCCACTCCACTCTCATGAGGCCTCATCTGGAGTACTGTGTCCAACTCTGGGATCCCAGCGCAAGAAAGACATCAACCTGTTGGAGTGCGTCCAGAGGATGACCATGACAGTGCCTGAAACATTGGTACAGTGATGGTAGACATGACAGAAAATCATCAAGCATATCTGCTCCTTTCTGTAGAATCAACTAGAAACTGGAAGTTACTCTAGGGAATCTATAGGGGTACGTATGTCTTTTTTTAGGTGAAAGAATTAAAGCTGCCACTGACATCCTCACTGTTTACACTATTAGAGTCTATATACTGTTGTAGTGTGTAATTAGTATGTATTTGTATATTATGTATCTCTGTATTATATTGTTCTGTTACCTCCTTAAGTTGGTGTGCTCTGTTAACTCCCCTGCCCTTCACCCAAGTTGGTTTGTCCCCTCCCTTCTCCTCCCTTCTCATTGGCTCAACTCCCCTATAAGAACCAAAGACCGGAAATACTTGTGGCTCTTCCTTGGTTGCTTTCATAAGCTTTGGACCCCCTGCGGAGCACATTGCTCCCAGGGAGAAATAAACTTGTAATATTTGCAACCATGAAGAACTGCCGGCACTTCTTCATCCTCCGTTCACTAGCCTAACCCTCGAGGGCTTGCAAAAGGGGACACACAGCCCTGCAAGCCCTGAAGCACCTTCTGAGACGGACCTCCCGACTTGGAGGCTTCCCGCCTAGAAGGGCCCCCTCCTATCCGTGCTCTGTGGCCAAAGCTAAGCCCGGGCTGAAGAAAGAGCAGGGCAAGCTGTGGGAGTGGCTATATATATACGTTACTCAGATAACTCTGAGCGTAGTAGTACCTCTGAATATAACTTTAGGAAAAATTTCATTGAATGCAACAAATAATTGTTTATGAACAGGATCAGATATTAACTGTTCATGCCTCTGACTTTTTCAAAGTCATTTTCAAAGACCTATTTATCAGTTCCTTCTCTTCCATTCATCACACTGTGTTGATGGAGACATCCAAGTGACAATGTATATTTCTGTATATTTCCTCCTACTGCTTGTTATTCCTCTATCCATTTCCAACTCATGCATTTCTACTACATTAACAAAGACTACAAAATAACTTTCAGCAAAAAGAGACCTTTAATAAAGACCCGTGTTAACCATTTTCCGAGAAAAAAATTGCTCGTGTTACTAAAATTCAAACTTAAAGTGCAATTTCCCGTAACTTATCAAGTGCACATTGTCTTTGTTGGAGATAATTTCTGTTGTCTGCTACTTCCTGCCAGTATCTTGATTTACCTTGAGAAACTGAGCAGTGGGAATCTGCTACTAGAGAAAAGCAAAAGGAGTTTTCATATCGTAACTTTTTTTTCTGTAAGATTCCTCTTTTTGAAGAAATAATGTGCTGGTATCCTTGCTGACAACTGTATTAGCAATTAAAAGCCAAACATATGTTTATGCTCATATGATTCACATCGTTTAGACTACTTGAGTGTTTTTGCACTTCATAGACTCACTGTGTCTTCAGGCATTTAGTTCCTGATTCAGCAAAATACTTATTCATACTACGTGTAGAGCATATAATTAAGTGTATTGACTTTACCAAGACTAATGCATAATAAGGGGTGTGTGCACTGGTCAGGACTCTTGATTCAACAGGTTAGTTATATGTGTTGCCATACATTTGTATGACCTTTAACAATTTAAACTAAAAGTGCTTATGAAGCAGATGTGAATATTTCAATGACTTAGCAGCATTTTTTCAGTCTAAGAAACAGAAATAGTTTCATTACTGGTAAAAACGATGTGGTCGTTTTTTCATCCCTGTTTCTATTTTACTCACATTAATCTTTTGTACAAAACTATAGTGGTGGCAGGGGGGGTTCTAAGTTGCAGGTTCAGTTTTACTTGCCTTTTTTCTACTTCCCATCTCCCAGGACAGCGCTTTCATTAAAAGAAAATGAAAATATGTGAATATGAATATATTCTTGTATGAGAATATGAAAATGACTGGGATTTTTTTCTGAAACCTGGCAGGTAAAAGTCAGATTCATAATGCTAATGCCTAGATCTTACTCAGAAATGCAGCTGATTTATGACTAGGCCCTCACCAGGAATGATAACTTCAGAAATGCAGTCAAATCTCATATCACAGACTTTGTGGTTTTGCTCAAAACTTGTGAGCGATAATAATTCCAAACCTAAAGGAGCATTATGAGGATAATTGTGTTAAAATGGGTTATTCATAGATCCTATCATAGTTAAAGCATTTAAAAGTCTAAGAAAGATGTGTATTATAGTGCTAATATGAATGTAAACTTAAATGCTAATGTAAAATGATTATAAATGTATTAGATCAGAAGATAGTGTCTTACCTCCAGTTTAAACCTAGATTGTTCAAGACTGCAGAAGATGTGAAGAAATCAAAGTACAAGATTCACAGAGCCATGATGTTACAGCACTTTTATACCCTTAATTTACAGAGGCAGAATAGCAGATAAAAATGAATATGTCATTCAATATATGAAGGAAAAAAAAAAGTTGGGTTGTTTAGTGCTTTTTTTTAATACCACTATTCGTCATTGAATGCTTAGTTTGAAACCTAAAAGGATGATTTACCACAGTGAAAACGGTAAAAACTGAATACCTCAGTTTTTCTACTAGTAGAGTTCGTTGGTATCGCTGGGCAAAAAACTTTGATTTTGATCTTTGAAAATGTTACCTATATCCTCCATGTCAGTGTGAAATTAAGCATCTCATCTTTTTGCTTTTGCTTTGTCTTCTTGCACTGCATGTCTAAGGCAGGAGAAAACCTACTCAGAGAAGAAGTAGTAATAACTAAACTTGTAAACCATACTGCTGTAGAATCACTGAAGTATACTGGTCACCCAGGGCCTTGGTTCTGTCCTCAGGGATGTTGACTGCCCTTGAGCAGTTTTTCCATCTGCAAAACAAAGGAAATATCTCTCATATTGCTGTGTAAAGCTCTTTTCAGAGAAAACAAAAAAATATGTAAAACCTAGGCATTATCATGTACATATATTTGGTGGTTTTGCAGCTTACCCTGTCTCTCTTACCCTTAGCCACATAATTGTCATGGATTTAGAAAACTTTTCAACGAGCAGAATTCTACTTTGCCTATTAACATTCATGCTTCTATCAAACTTCTCTCGTTTGCATTATATAAACTGTTTCTCACAGCTTATTTCCCCTTATTTGAACAAACAATGACCTTTGTAACAGTGAAATATATTTGCAGGAGGAAAGTTATTTTATGACAGAAAGAGCCAATTTTTTAACAAGTGTAACACCAATGTTTTTTTCCCCTAATTCTTCACAAATAGGTTATGCTGTTTGTGTTCTCTCAGCAATATATTCTGCTCTTTCAAAAGATGACAAAATTAGGTCTTTGTTAGTGTATTTCAGACTTGTCAGGATATACGGTAACATATGAAAAACTGCATTTTATGTAGATGGATTTAGTAACATTTTGATACTTATTTGAACTTTGAGAAAGAAGTAAGTTTATTTGTGTCTGTCTCAAACCATTTGTATTGTGAATAACAGTCCATGATAAATTTCCAGGAGGAGGAGACAGATAAATAGGTGCAAAGCGAGTGTTAAAAAAAAAAAAAAAGATATGGTAAGGAAACAGAAATTCTGGTCCAAGTTTATTAAAAGTATTTTTCGTGAATTGGTGAATTTTATCTTTTATGTCTTTATAGAGATTTGATACTATTCCAATGAAATTTGTGGATTTCCCTCAATTCCATTCCAGTAAAACTTTGCAATTTCTTCCCAGTTATTTTGCTAGTAGAAATGAACTTAAGTTCTATATTAGAAGAAATAAACACTTTCTCAGTAAAGAAGTAGCTGAGCACTCATCCATTGATAAAATACTGTAAGTGTAACTTCTGTTTTTTAAGTTCTTTCACGAGGACAAAACTCATGCCTGGAAAAAACAACCCAAACAAACTGACTTAATTTAAATAAGGTGTTTTAGTGTGTAGAACTGAAGAGTTTGCAGCTTTCCAGGAAGCTCACAGCTAAATTATCCCCTCTTGGGTTAATATTTTGATTATTGCAAATACATTTAAATATACACATTAACTCAATTATATTACTGTTTTTGTGGACTCCTAGGGTATGTGACTGGCATTATTGATTGATGTTTATCATAATGTGGTTGTGCATTATATAGATCCACAATCACTAATCACCTGTCATTGAAGACCTGGGTTTTTTTCTAAAGGATGCCGTCAATAAGGTGAAAAGTATTTGTCATAAGCTGTGAGTTTTGATCTAGCTAAGCTTTCCTGAAAGTAAATGAGGAAGTGAGACTTTTTGGAATATGCCATGGATAATTTGTTGTGAGCAATTTTAAAGCATTCATAGACTTAACCTAAATTTAAAATTAATTTTGGTAAACATACTGAGGTTATGTGAAAATTAATGCATTTTTAGCAGATAATTCTGCTTTCTTGAACAGAGAATCACTTGTTGGAAAGTGAAGGAGAAATTGTTATTGCACTTTTCTCCTTGCTTTTCTTGAGCACCATATATTCTAAAAAATTATAAAAATGTAGTATGAAAACACACGATGGGATGTTGTGAGTAGACCATATACTTGTTCACTCATATGGAGGAAAACAAAAACGAAAACTGGAGAAAATACTTCCAAGCATCTCAGTAGTTCTTCTCGTGGTGAATTTATAATTTTACCAAAACAAGCATCAGTGAAAATCAGCATAAATGGATTCTCATTAAATGGACAAATGAAGTTAGGCAGCTTTCAACTATTGAGTAGTGCAATGATGTATTACCATCTAAGTATAGAACGTCTCTAAATTGGAGATTGACCCTGTTTGGATCAGGGATCTGGACCATTTGACTACCAGAGTTCCCTTCTAACTTGAGTTATTCTACTGAAAATTAAAAACTCTTTAAAATATAGAACCTGGAAAAGATTGTGGCGTTTTTCCTTTTTTTTTTTTTTTAAATGTCCCACTAATAGTTATTTAGTTATGGTACCTAAATGCAGCTTTGAAAGTGATAAGACAATTATTTCTTTAATAGAAGCAGGAGGCACAATACATTCTTCAATGCTACATCCATTTAAGAAAATAAATTTGTTTTAATTTGGATTCTGTTTTCACACGTGTGTTTCTAACACAAGTAGTTGTCATTGTGTGAAATCCTGTAAGAAATAAACCCCAGTATATCTATCTATCTATCTATCTATCTATCTATCTATCTATCTGTCTGTCTGTCTGTCTGTCTGTCTGTCTGTCTGTCTGTCTGTCTATCTATCTATCTATCTATCTGTCTGTCTGTCTGTCTGTCTGTCTGTCTATCTATCTATCTATCTATCTATCTATCTCTCCTATATGCATATAGATAGATACATATATCTCCAATTAATTGGATATAAGTGTTCTGCTAGCTTTTATTCAATACCTAGGGTTATTCTACTCATGTAAGTCATATGTGTTCCAGACTGGTATTTCCAGACAAGTCTCTTGAAAACTGTGGAAGATTAACATTTTTTCCAATTGGAATGGATTAACTGGTGGGACTGATATAAAAGTGCCCTAAAAGAGGTTATATCTATTTAGCTGAATCTGTTTCTAAACTACTTCAAGCTGTGAGATTTAACTAGCACAAATTTTTAAAATTAAACTAGGATATCTCCTATTATACACATTCATACAGACCTTTTGTGAATATATTAAACTGACAGGTAATCAGCTTAGGCTACACTGAAAAAACCCCCCGATTTCAGTGAAAATTGTTCACTTCCTATAATTCATAAAATGAATGAATAATGGGGGTAAAAAGTGGGGAAACATTGTGGTGTACTCCATGCATGATAAAGGAGTAGAAGGGGAATTAAAAATTTCCTGGTGATTACCTCTAATAAATCAGGTCTTTGCAAAGGCTATGCTAAAATATGATGCAAAAAAAAGGCAGCTATAATTTTTTCAGTGTTCTGAAACTATCATAATATTAACATAATCCTAGGACACCACCATCAACTGAGAACACTGTGTTCTGTGTAAGTGAACATTATACACATGAAGAGTTCTGTACTTAACCTTAGAAATGAATTATTAGATTCTGTCGTGGTTTTACTGAGGCTGGATGCCAGGTACTCACCAAAGCTGCTCTATCTCTCCCCTTGACAACTGGACAGAGCAGAGAACACGTATCAAAAAGTTCATGAGTCAAGATAGAGAGCACAGAGAGATCACTCAACAATTACCCTCATGCGTAAATCAGACTTGACTTAGGGAAATTAATAGAATTTATTAACAATCAAAATCAGAGTAGGATAATGAGAAGTAGAACAAATCTTAAAAAAACTCTTCCTCCTACCCCTTCTTCCTGGGCTTAACTTTATTCCCGATTCTCTGCCACCTCTCTCCCTGTGGTACAGGGAGATGGGGGTTAAGATCAGTTCATCACATACTGTTTCTGCTGTTACTTGCTCCTGAAACAGAAGAGTCCTTCCCCAGCAGTTCCTCCCATGGGTGACTGTCTTCCACAAGCTTCTCCAGCTTGAGTCCTTCTCACAGGTTAGTTTTTCATAACTGTGGTGGTTTTTAGTGGCCAGGGGTTTTTTTGTTAGCGGAGGGGCCTATGGGAAGGCTTCTTTGAGAAACTGCTGGATGTTTCTCCGTTTCCAGCAGAGCCAATGTCA
>WEIV01015846.1:96672-108229 GCA_013390005.1 Calyptomena viridis
GTAGGGGGGTCTCAGAGGCTATGGTGGCCAAGGGCTCCCACAGGAGCAGCATTAAATAATGCTGTTACTCTGTTTTTCCTTCTTCGGGTTGCTTCCCAGTTCCCCACACTCCCCGAGGTTTGAACTGTGGAGAAGCAAGTCTCCCTACCCTGGCGGCAGCTTACAACACCAAAGACTGTCATCTAAGCACTCGAAACCAACATCCTCAACTACCATCACTTCATTCCTGCCTGGACTACAGCTTGTAAACACAATTGTGGACTGGAAAAATGACTGGACTTATGGGCTGTATTCATTTTATTTATGTTTTTTTAATTAATCCTGTTATTATTTATTATGCTAATTGCAAGCAAATACTCCGAACTTTCTTCAAATTATATAAGACAAGAGAGGGAACCTGGTTACACAAGACATGGAAAAGGCTGGAATTCTGAATGTCTTCTTCGTCTCAGCATACTAAACTTCAGGGAAATGCGGGAACAAGGAAAACATCCTTGATGGAAAAGGATCAGATTACAGAGTACCTAACCAAACTTGACATACATAATTCCACAGGCCCTGGTGGGATTCACCCATTCTTGATAGTTTTTGCTTTATCATGCCATGGGAGAAGTGTCTGAGGACTGGAGTAGAGCAAATGTCACTTCTGTCTTCAAAAAGAATAAGAAGAAAGACCAAGGGAACTATAGGCAAGTCAACCTCACCTCAATCCCTGGGAAGATGATGCAGCACTTAATTCTGGAAAACATTAAGGACAAGAATATGATCAGCTGTAGACAACATTTGTTTCACCTAAGGGAAGTCATTCTTGATCAATCTGACAATCTCATATGATGAAATGACTGGCTTGATGGCTGAAGGGAGATCAATGGGTACTGTCTACTTAGATTACAGTAAAGCTTTCAACACTGCCTCCTGTAAGCTCCTCATAGAGAAACTAGAGAAGTATGGCCTGAATGAGGAGATAGTAAGGTGGATTATAAACTGGCCGAGTTGCTGGGCCCAGAGTTGGTGATCAGGGTAGCAAAGAAGGTAGTCTAGTTAGAGGTGAAATAGCGATGTGCCCCAGGGATAAATATTGGCTCCAGTCCCGTTTAACATCTTAATTGATGAGCTGGATGATGGGGCACAATGTACCCTAAGTAATTTGTTCATTATTTCCCTAGTTTTGCTGCAGCATGCAAAACTGGGAAGAGTGGCTGATACAACAGAGTGCTGTGCTACCATCCAGAGGGACCTTGACAGGATGGATAAATTGGCTGACATGAATCACATGGAGTTCAACAAGGAAAATGCAAAACCCTGAACATGGGGAAGAACAACCCCAATGAATTAATATATTCTGGGACATGCCCAACTGGAAAATAGCTCTGCAAAAAAGGCCCTGGCAGTGCTGCTGGACATAAAATTGAACATAAACCAGCAATGTGCCCTTGATGCAAAGAAAGCTGATGATTGCCTGGGTTGCATTAAGGGTGTTGCCAGCAAGTGAAGGAAGATGATTCTCTCCCTTTACCCAGTGCTGGTGAGGCCACACCTGGAGTACTGTGTCCATTTCTGGTCTTCCCAATACAAAAGAGACATGGACATACTGGATCCTGTCCAACAAAGGGCTGTGAAAAAGATGAAGGGACTGGAGCATCTCTCCTGCATGAAAAGGCTGAGAGACATCCAGCCTAGAACAAAGAAGGCTTAGAGGGAGTTTATCAGTGTGTATAAATGCTTGAAGGAAAGGTCTAAAGAAGACAGAGTAGGGTCTTTTCAGCAGTACCCAGTGACGGGTCCAGAGTCAATGGATATAAACTACAACACAGGAGGTTCCTCCAGAACATCAGAAAACATTTCTCCAGAGATCCCTTCCAACCTCATCCATTGTTTTATTCTGTGATTCATCCTTTGTATCTAAATAAACAAGCCTAAGTATCCTGAATGGGTTAGGAAACTTTGTCACCAGGATACACAGCTTGCTTCATTTAATAACCTCACTTTCGAATTTGTCAAGTTTGTAATCTTTGTGATCAAGTGAAATGATACTCAGTTACGATTGCCTAATATGAAGTGTTGTGTTAACTAGCTCAGATTCTCCATCCTTTTGTTTTTATTTATTCTAACTAAGAGCACTTGCACATCTTACAGGTTTTGTATGTGAAAGAAATACATTTACATAACTGAATTTATTATCTGTGATTAATTTGATGTCTGCCCCAGAGTTCATGTTTCCTATATCATTATAAATTAGATATGATATTCTCATACTTCCATTGCAATTGGAGGAGAAATTTTAGACTCTGTAGGGGATAATAGAGGTATCTTTGCTTTCAGAGTAGCTAGCACAGACATTGCAGCATAGACTTCAATGCATAGTGTATTTTGAAGCTTGAGTTTAAGCCAGTGGCAAGACAGTCTAATCTCTAAGGGTCCCTGAACTAGTTAAAGGAAAGGTAACTGAGGCATGTTTGACCCTGTTTCATATTCATGTCTCTGACTGCTATGTAGCTGTCCCCATAGAGAATTATGGATCTAGTCTGTACCTCCTTCCTTACCATCTACAATCATTTCCAAATACAGCTCAGCAAATTACTGTCTGTATTTACAAACATTTATTAGTTTTTACTCTTTGTCTCTCTATTTCTGTCCCTTGACGTGCTGGAAATTGCTGGAAATTACATGAAAAAAATATAGTTACTCTGTTGCGCAGTAAAAAGTTGAAAGTTTAAAAGTTGCCATAGCATGGTCATCTGCTTATTTAAGTGCTTATTATCATCACAAAATCACTTTAATTCTGATGAAGAATATTCTTTTCTCTACCATTTAGTAGACAAACAAATAGGCCAACAAAGAAGTTAAGAAACAACAGTTATTTCAGATAGCCAAATAATTTTAAACACAAAGAATTTAATCCTGATAGAAGTTAGTACATGTGAATAGATTATCTCCTGTAGGTTTGCTAAATCCTATATAATGTGTTTGGCAAATAGATCTCAAATAAAGTAAAAGAGAGTTACTGCAGTAGTAGAAAAGCATTTTTTTTGAGTTTGTAACATCTAGGAGTTTTAGCAGATCCCGTCTACCAGACAAATGTAACAAATACATTTGTCATAACTGACAAGTAAAAATCTTCAGATGGACTACACCTTTAATTTGCTGCTGAGCAACAACAGAATGTTGCAGCAGAAAATTTCACAATAGCTTGAATTTCAAATTGATATTAACATTGGAAAGATCTTAGGGCCTCAAAGTTACTATTTTAGGGGTGAATTTATGTTCTGGAATAGAGACTCTGTGTGGTTTAATGTTGATTGTCTAGTCTTGTGATGTGATTGACAGAGCGAGGCAGGAGTGCTGTAATTCTCAGGCACCACGGAAGACATAGTGTTATCCAAATCCCAATGGAACTCCACTGAATTGATGAAATGACCGGGAAGGCCTAATTAAAGCTGTTCAGCTCAAACGTATTGATGTATTACATCTATTCTGGTTTGGTTCAATAGGTCTACTCTATAAATGCTGGCAAGCCTGTAAAGCAAACTAAACAAATTGCATAAATAATGCTGGAGGGTAAAGAGACACACATGGAATTAAAGCTGAATTGTGCAAAATGCAACAGGCTGCCCTGTGAGCTTATTTTTGCATAGTGTAACATAAAAAAATTACTTATATCTCATCAAGTGAGAAAAGAGACAAGTTCTAAGATTGAAGATGGTTATGTATTTAGCAAGCATGACATTTTTGATTCTGTCATTCAGAATGTAATTCCTGAAAATTAAAATGTTCTTCAGAGATTACTTCCCTTCCTGTGAATAAAATATCTCTGAATAGAATATCCATTATAATGAACAGGAATTCTCATGTTGTATCATTTATGTCTGAGTATATTGGGCAATAACTTGTTAAAATCTTATATTTTTTTAATTATTTCAAGAGAAATATGTAATTACAAATAATTTATATTTGAGCTGCTCAGTTTTAGCAGAAAACTGATATAGAAAATAATTTGGCATTTTCTGCTGGTGCGTAGTGAATTCAACAAAATATATAGAATGAGAAAGACCAGTTCGAGTCACAAAATGCCACTGTATTCATTTGCTTGTCTTCGTCTACAAGAAGTAGGATAAGCCTCATTAAAATGTTTCAAACATCAAACTTTGATTTAATACGTAAACTTTTAGAAATGTTAAAACGTTTTTGTTTATTGTTTAAAATAAGTATGAGAAATTGTTTTCTTCTTTATAATTTGGCAATGTATAGAAAAATAAAAAGGTATTAAAAAAAGTTATTTAGCCTGAAAATGAGAAAAAACTCTTTTAATTTCAAATAGACCAGACTAGCATTATAGAATTCTAAGTATTAATATGTACAGAAAATCTGGGTGAATTTATAAGTGTCTTTTAAAGACAGGATGCATGAAGATACTTGACAAGAAATTTAAAAATAAAATTAATAAAAGGTATGATTTTTTTTCCCATCTTGGGGCATGCACTTCTTGTTTCAAAGGGAAATCTCCCAGGTATTTAAGTTCTTCAGTCTTTTGGGGTCTTGAAGAAACTGGCTACTTTTCACTGGATAAAAAACTGGCAGAGTGGCCTGGGGCAGAGAGTGGTGGTGAATGGAGTTACATCCAGCTGTTGCCCAGTAATAAGTGGTATTTTTCAGAACTGTGTTGGGGCCAGTTCTGTTTAATATCTTTCTCAATATCTTTAATATCCTTCATTCTGGGTGAGGGGCTTGAGTGAACTCCCAGGCGTTTTGCAGATGACGCCAAGTTGGATGGGAGTGTTGATCTCTGTAGTGCTGGAAGGCTCTGCAGAGGGATGTGGACAGGCTGGCTTGGTGTACTGAGACCAGTAGTACGAGTTTCAACAAGACCAATTGCAAGGTCAAAACGCTTGGGTCACAACAACTCCATGTAATGCTACGAGCCTGGGGCAAAATGTCTGGAAAGATGTTCCGTGGAAAAGGACCTGGGAGTACAGGTCGACATGAGCTGAACATGAGCCAGCAGTGTGTCCTGGTGGCCAAAAAGGCCAATGGCATGCTGGCTTGTATCCAAAACAGTGTGGCCAACCAGATAAAGGTCTGACAAGAAAGAGACAAACTTTACTATTACACACAAAATAGCTAAACAGGATTTCTGAAAGTACGGGCTGATGAGAAATTTATAATATGTCTGTAGAATGCATAAGGAAAGTCTCTAACAACAATACTGAAAGACGCTTTGGAATGATAGTAAATAGTCATGCTCCTTTCCAGATATTACTGTGTATACTCAGTATGTGTTTAAGCTGTATATTTTTCTGAGATAGGACACCTCTTACTTGTCTTCAGTTTTAAGAAGAAGAACTGTTCTGAGCCTTGAAGTAGAAACATTCTGTAATTCAAATGGAAAATAGGAAAATAATTCTTTTTTTGTAAAATACTAGATCCACCTCTCTAAAAGCCAATAGGAATCTTTAAGGAGTCTTCACCCTTTTTTTTTTTTTAATGATTGACTCAAGATGATACATTTCTTGTACAAAAAAAGACTTTTTGTTTTTTAGTGGCTCTGGTGATTTTTAAGGATTTCAATAAGTTTTTATAGTCATGACAAAGACTTTTAAAAGGGGCTAGCAGTTTTGAATGCCTCAATATTTGAGTACCCAAGCAAATATAATTAAAGGGACTGTTTTTCAGCTGAGATTGCTTGGCATCTTTCTGGATAAGAGCTCCTTAAAATCACTTCAAACAGGGACCAAGTTCATATGCTATCTCCTTTCTAAAGAGCTTACATTTTCAGTTGAGTCCTTCCCTCTTCTCGCCTCTCTTCTTCCCCTTCTTCTACTCCCTTTACCATGGTAGTGTTGGTGGCAAACGTTATTCTACTACTGCAATATTCAGTGAGAGTCTCCCTTTTTGAGTACCATCTGTGTTATGAATGGAAATAAATTCTCTCCTTTTAAAAAAAAATTCTTCTAAAAAACATTCACTCTCTGACACAACTTGATGGATCAGTTCTTCATTCAGCTGCTCATGTGGAAATGTGCTTATAGCACATTTTGTTTTGAAAAGTTTCCTAAATAGCTCAGCAGGGGTCAGGACTCTTAGAATAACACACATAATTATTAATAAAACTGATTAGCAATTTTTCAGTTCTGTTAGCTGGATGCTATAATTGTATTTGTATCAATATTCAAGCTGTGTCAGTTCTGAACAATCCTACCTCCAGCTGAGATCACAGAAAATGATGCACAACCTCAAGCTAACATATTCTTCATCTCCATATAAAGTACAATGACATTACAGTACACACTAATGTAAAATTATAGAATAACATTTTGAAAGGTACCATCTGCCTTTCCTTTAAACCTTTCAAGATGTACTGGTACATAAGCATGGCAGGGAAGGAAGAGGAGAAAGAAGGCAGATCTAGAATTTCATTTAATTCAAAAAGTTTTCTTAAAATTTCAGTCAGAGGGCTTTCATGCTTCTAGCCTTGTCTAAAAAAGCCACTCACCACATGACCCAAATTTAATTCAAGCTATTCGTTCTAGCTCTAAACAATATGTCACTTGGAGGTGTTTTGCTGTGATGTTTATATATTCAGTTTGAACTATTTTTCATTTCCTTGTAATACAGCTTAAAAAATAGGGCTGTTTATGAACATCATAGCTGTCACCTGTCATGGAAAAATTGTTTCCAAAGTGTGGCCAATTAGATTAATATTTATATTTTTTCACATTTATTACATCCTCATAAAACTAACCAGAAAGTTGTTTCCTCGTATCTTTCTCCTTCACGAAACATGAGTCAGAAAGTCACTCTCATTGCCTAGTTGCTCAGGTCATTCCCTAAGGATCCCCTTCCAAACAGGGAAATAAAACTCCACTCTATCATGTGGAATAGACCACCAATGCACCATGTAAAAGTTTGATAGGAATGTCTTTCAAATAACTACAGTTGCACAGAGAGTGTCCATTTTATATTGACAGTGATTTGGCAATGATCAGAACAAGAATTAACCTTGCTTTGACAATGTGGTTTGTTTGTTTTGTTTTGTTTTGGTTTGGTTTTGGTTTGGTTTTTTTTTTGTTGGTTTTTTTTTTGTTTTGTTTTATTTGCATTACAGGTCAGCAATTGAATGATACCTGTCAAAATGTATACAATCACATCTGAGTATATAATTATTTCTGCATGTCAGGCTTTGCTTGACAGTATTTTTGTCTGAGAAATGCCAGCAGCAACACTGCTTCCACCCACTGTTCTTATATAATTCTCTCTCTCTTTGCTTTCTGGGGTGATGAAGACCAGCAGGGACACAAGCCATTTGTTCTGTTTTTGTTACAGGCTTCACATTTCTCTAGGTTAGAGTCTGCTCAGTAATATCACATGGCGCAATGTAACCTAGAACATGCCATGGATTCATCTTTGCTTAAGAAATCTAAGGAGATATCATGACAATTTTTTTAATTGATTGAAATAGGCAGCCACTTCTGCATGATGCAAAACTGAAATACAAAAGTAAATTAGAAAAATAAACCAACACCTCAGAGTTTCCAATAGCTGTGCTATGGATTTTTCTTACATTATGGAGATGTTTCATGCTAGCATAACCATGAGAAATTACTGGCTGCCTAGTTAAGGATGCTTCTATAAGTCTCACTTTAACCAACAGTCAGTGTGGGCCTTTGGTTTACAGTAAATCCATGTGGAGAACAATTACATCCCTGTCACACTGATACACAAAAGAACTTAGAGAATACATGTGAACTGCTAACAGTTTCTCAAGAGATTCAGGTAACTTACTGAAATACTTAACACTAACTCTTACAATGCATATTTATTTCTTCCTTTAAAAGCTCATTCCCCAAAGCAAATACATTTAAGCATATTGGCCACTGGCCAAATCCAGAACTGTTTATTCTACCAACTAATCCTATGGATTTTCCTGGAGTGGGATTCAGCCCAGCACCATCCATGATTAACATTTGATCTGCCAAAAAACCCCTTCAGTTGCCAAAGTTAATCACAGTATAATCTTCTGTATTTTTTCTTCAGTCCCAAGTCATCAAAAGCAAATATCAAAATAGACAAATTGATTACAGCTATCTTAAACAAGGTAGGTAGACCTGTGTTTCATGTAATTTTATATAAATAAAGTTGCAGTCCATTTAATTTTTTCTTCACAAAACTTTTCGTTGCATTAAACAATGTTTTAATCCAAAGTTAGTTCCACTGAAAATAATGGCACAGATCACTGTTTGGACTTTGATCTTTTTCAGATGCAGACTCATTTGATATTTATTGATAAATATTTTTTGTAAAATTGGATTTTGTGAATCAGATGCTTTCTACTCATTGAAAATATGTTAGTGAAAATGGCATAATAGACTCCAGAGATTTATTTGATTATCTGAATACAAAGATACCTCCTATACTTTGAATGGCCCTTAACTATCCCTTCTGATCTCCAGCTGCTGCTCAAGCAATTCAGAAATCTCAGTGCCAGCCTTGTATAGGTGTCTTATACCTATATATGGATATCTGCACATCCTGTGTCTTAACCACCAATTCTGTGCATTTCTTAAATAGTTTAGGACATTTCAGATAGCTCAAGATGCCTGTGTTTTAGTGGGCTACCCAAGTCATATGTTTCCATTGCTTATATTGGGAATCTGCACACCCAGCTCACATGTTGATAGAAAAAATGTGCATGGATATCCAAATTTGGCTCTAAACCATATTCATCTGTACTATAAAAGGTATTCTTCTAAAGACTATTGTAAAGAGTTTTAAGACTGGGTGAGGAATGAAATACTGCCTTCACTCCATAGTGGGAACTGTGGTATTGAGGTAAGGTAACTCGATCCAACTCAATCAAGCTTGTGTAGTTTCAGCTGGATGTGTTACTGTCATGGTTTAGAAATGGTATTCCCAATTTAGTGTTTCCACTGATACACTCCAAACCATGTGGCACTTGTTCACTCCCCGCTTTTTTTCCTCTCCCCTAGCAGCCTGCTGGAGAGGAGAAGTGGAGGCACAAAAGGTAAAGATTACAGACTGAGATAAGAACAATTTACTAGAAATATCAATAAGAAACTAACAGTAATAGTAAGAATATTAGTAACAAAGTGTAGAGGAGGGGTGAATGATTCATACTCAAGTGCTCACACACTGCAATACTCCAACCTCTTTGTCATGCTACCTCACCAGATTGGACCCTGTCTCCCTGCCCCCTGTGCATGATGTGAAGTGTTTTAGAATAACCTCAGGGTTCTTGACAAGCCCCTCCTAGCTACAGCAAAAAATTCACCCTGTCCTGACTGGAACCGGGATAGTTAACAACTCTAATTCTTACTTCCTTCCAAAATAATTTGGGCCTTGATTTAACAGAACTTATAGTCTCTTGTTTAATATTTTTCCTGGTTTCATCTTCTTCTTAGTAGATGGTACAGTGCTGTGTTTGAAAAGTAATGTTGATAATACACTGACATTTTAGTTGCTGCTAAGTAGTGCTTACTCTAAGTCAAGGACTTTTCAGGTTCCCATGTTCTGCCAGTGAACCGGTGCACAAAATAATGACAGGGAGCACAGCTGGGACAGGTGATCCAAACTGCCTAAGAGGATGTTCTATTATATAGAATGTCATGTTCAGTGTATAAACTGGGGGGAGTTGGCTGTTAGGGGTTCAATCACAGTTCAGGAACAGGCTGTGCATTGATCAACAAGCAGTGAACAACTGTATTCTCCATCACTTATTTCTCTTAGGTTTTATTCCTCTTTTGCTCTCATTTTATTCTATTATTCTTACTTTTTTTTTAATTGTTAAACTAGTCTCATGTCAACCCATGAGTGTGACTTTTTTACTTATTGTCCTACGTGGTATTTGGTTGCTGGCTTGAGTTAAACCACAACAATATTTTACATGTGATTCAGTTTGATGCATAATTTAGGACTTTTAGATCAGATTAATCTCACCCAACTGGCTACAGATTCAGACATCTAAAAGTATGTATTCGTGGTGTACAGTGCTATATAATACACATAATTTGGTGTATAAAGCCCTTTTGTAGAGTGATAGAATCCTTTAGGTTGGAAGAAGTTTCTAAGATCATTGAGTCCAACCCTTAACCTAACATTACTAAGTCTACCACTAAACCATGTCATTAAGTACCGCATATACACACATAAGTAGATGTGGCTTCTTACAGACTAGAACTTGATTTAATTACCTAAACATTTACATCTAAAATCAATGGAGTTTCCCTAAGTTACTCTTCCAGGCTTAAAACTGGTTCTTGGGAAGACCGGTAGTCTTCTGTATATTCTGGGTCTTATAAGCAGGTAATTTATGGATACCTCAGCTATTCTTGGGGATATCCAATGGCACACATCCTTATGTGTGAGTAACAGAATAAGCAAACAATTGAAAAAAGAAAAAATCTGCAGAGAATAACTAAACTCTCCTATTTCGCAATGAGATTAATTACATTTTGAAAAGTCTCTCTTACTCTGGTCCTATGACAAACCTGGACACATAACTTAAGTGACCTGAATCTTTCCCTTATATGGTAAAACATAAGAAATCAATCATCTTTGTGACAGCATTTTATTTTTTTCTCTCAGTAAGAAGGACTTTCGTTTTAAATTTCTATAGCAATTCATGAATAACCATTAGTACCATCTGGCAAGTTTTCAAGATGACTTGTTTTACTACACAATGCTTGCACTGGCTTTGATACAGTGACCTGCCTAGTGTTGTTTTTGACCCAGTTTAACTGAGCAGAAACAGTACTAGAAATTGCATTACTCTTTTACCCAAGAAAGCATTTTTATAAGGTGAGACAAGATAATAACATATCATGGTCTGAGGTTTGGTACATTAGAAATAATAATAAAATCTTCTCTGAGTCTAATTTAAACTCTTATACCTTATTATGAATGATTTCATTTTATTGCAAAAGTGATTTGTAAAACTTAGAAAGTTGAGTCCATAAGCAATTTCCTATAAATACCATTGGACTAAATTTCAAATCAGCATTTTTTTAATGACAAATTATATTGTAGAAAGAAGGAACCGAACCCTTGTAATTTATTTTAAAAACAAAAATAATTAACTTGTTTTAGCAATACAGTATATGCTAATGAGCATGTGATCCATCCAGTGTTAAAGTCATTGATGCATCTCTTTGAAAAAGTTAGACAATATCCAGGACTGTCTTGGGGTGACTTTATNTTTAAGAGAAAATCGTATTTTATTACTGCCTTGAGGAAGGTCTCATGCATGGTTGCTTTAGTTCCTCTGAACAGAAGAAGGATCTCTGGAGTCTTTAGACCCATTCTCTAGACTCTTTCAGGATGACTGAACTGTGATTCATCATATTTACTACAGTGTTAATGTGCCTGTTCCACTTCAGGGTTGAGATACTACAGCAAGTTCCACTGTGTTCGGTGGGAGATTTTGGTACGGCTACATGCAAATACTGCATGAGAGTAAACATTAATGTATACCCTTTGCAACTGTTACACCAAATCAAACTTAATTGTCCTCATTTATTTTTAGATAAAAAGCATGGAGCATGAG
>WEIV01015846.1:115314-142409 GCA_013390005.1 Calyptomena viridis
CTTCTCCTTCTTAAATACGTTATCACAGAGGTGTTACCAGCTGACTTTGGCTAGCTTGGAGCTAAGAAATTTCCAGCAGCTTCTTAAAGAAGCCTCTCTCATAGCCCCCCCCCCCAAGCTAATAAAAAACTCTGGCTACTTAAAACCACGACAGCTGTGTTTAGCAGTGTATAAAAGGTCTTCCCATTTCTTTAGTGCTGCAATTTTCAAGGAGCTCTGAAAAAACATTTTAATCTCAAAGGTTACTTAACAAGAATATTATACCTCAAGTGGTGTTTTTTCACAAGCATTCTAGGTGAAACAATGAGAAATCCAACAATATTTAAATCAGTAAGTGCTCAGCTGTAGAAATTGTTAGACTCTACTAGTGATCTCTTAAGCATGGGAATTGTCCTATTGGGCTTCTACTTAATTATTTCTACCTTATTATTCATATTTTCATTAAGATAGTAAGCTGTCTTTTCTATAGTATGTTCCATATCTTTTCTCTCTGGAACTGGGATTGTATTAAATTACTGTACTTTACTTCATCCAGGATGTTTTACAGTTGCATTTTAATCACTTTAAGATGTTTCATTTTTGCATATCCTGTTAATGAGACTGACATATTTTGTATCATGTTGCATGCATATATTAAACATGTGCTTTTGGGATAAGCTATTTGGAGTCAAGCTTGGCTGAACATATTCAATCAGTGGGACCATCTTATAAAAGAATAATCTTCTAGGGAATAACATCAGGTCTTTACATTGACACCCTGGATTTCATAGAATGGGTAAACAGTTGATCAGGTTTTGCTGCTTATGGAATAAACAGAGGTATCCCAGTATAGCAGGATTATACATAGATGTGTTTCACAACTTATGGATAGGTAAATCCAGCTGCACACATGTGTTTCTGGTGGCTTCATTGTTTGTTAGTTTCCCTAAACATAGTTAGACAGACACCACTGTAATACTTCCAAGTTATTTACAGGGAAACAGGTAATTCCCTACAGTAATTCAGCAGTTAAACATCCTTCCTTATAGTCCCTACTCTTAGGAACAGAACTGTTGTTACTGGAAGACATTATTTAGCTGAATTATGCACTGAGGATTGGACAATTATTTCAGATAAAAAATTTGTCTGGCTACAAGTAGTGTTTTCTAATAGGAAACACTGCTGAAGTGGGTATTACAAAGAGTCAAGGGCACATATGGGCTCTTACCTTTGTCACTTGCTCCAGTTGCCCTATGAAAATTCACTGAGCATTCATCAAATCACAGAACACAGAAAGGCTGAAGTTGAAAGAGACCTCTGAAGGTCTAATCTGAACTCGCAGCTCAAACAGGGCCACCAAGAATTGACCAGGACTGTGGTGGGCTGTGAATATCTCTAAGAATGGAGAACACACAACATCCCTGGGAAACTTGTACCAGTTCTTGGTCACTCTCACAGTAAAGATGTTTCCTGATAATCACAAAATATTCCTGTGTTTCAGTGTGTGCCCATTGTTTCTCGTCTTGTCATTAGGCACCAGGGAGAAGAGCCTGGCTCTGTCTTCTTTAGACCCTCTTTTCAGCCATTTACATACACTGTTAAAACCCCAGTGAGCCTTCTCTCCTCTAGTCTACACTGTTCCAAGTCTCTTAGCCTTTCCCCCACACGAGAGAGGTTCCAGTTCTTTCATGATCTTTGTGGCACTGTTTTTTTTGACTGTATACAGGATGTCCACATCTCTCTTGTACTGAGGAATGTGGGACTGGACACAGAAGTATAAGTATGACCTCACTAGGGCTGAGGGAAGGGAGCGCCTACCTGCCATCTGCTGGCAACACTCCTCCTAATGGACCCCAAGATATCATTGATCTTCTTTGTTCCAAGGGCACATTGCTGGCTCATGTTCAATTTGTTGTCTACCAGAACTGCTAGGGCCTTTTCTGACAAGGTGCTTTCCAGCTGTGTTGTCCAAACATGTACTGCTGTATGAGGTTGTTCCTCCCCAGGTGCAGTACTTTCCACTTACGCAACTTCACGAGGTTCCTGTCAGCCAATTTTTTCAGGCTGTCAAGATCCGTCTGGATGGCAGATGGATACTCTGGTGTATTAAACCACTCCTACTAGTTTTGTGTCACTGGCGAACTTGCTGAAGATACACTCTATCCTATGATTCTGATGAACAGGACTGAAGCCAGTACTGATCCCTAGGGTGTAGCATCAATTGCTTGCTTCCAACTAGATTTCATGACATTAATGACCACATTCTGGGCACAATTCCCCCAAAAAGACATTCCTTCCTTTGTGTATTCATCTACAGAGGTGCGTTATGTCTTTAACTTTTCTTCAGATTTTGATAACTGATGTACATTCCCCTACTGCCTTTTATATTCCTGTTATAAACCAAAATAACACCAATAAACATGCTCATAGGGCATGATCTGAAGGAGTTTGCCTATAGAGACAAACTTAGACATAAATATAATTAGCAATACAGAACTAGATATGCAGTACTTTTCTTAAGTATATAGATGCTAAAATTCTATTAAAGATGACTAGAAATATGGCATTTATACTTTCAATAAATCACTTTTTATTATATCAGTGTAGCAATTACATACAGTACAGCAAATATGATAACAAATTTAGGTAATGCAAAGACTTATCAATATACAAAATGTGGGGTTTTTTTGTATGTTTTGTGTTTTGTTTTGTTTTTTTTAAGATTGAGAGTATAAAAGACCTGATCATATAACCTGTACTGAAGTCTATAGTATGTACTATAGACTATACATGTATATTGTTAAAGAGTTTGAAATAAAACCAAATAAACAAAGTCTTTTCTTTATACGTTGACATCAACAAATTAGTATTATAGTGTCTCTCCTCTATACCATAAATTCATATAGATCTTCCAGGATTTATTTTTAGGAAGGACTTGCACAAACTTTCTGCTTCTTTTATCTCTGAGAAGGCCTTGGACTTGGGAATTATCTCTTGAAAAACAGGATCCTCACAGAAATGTTGTTTGCACAGGCATGGAAATGGCTTCATAAGTGTATCTTAAATACTGCCTCAATTGCCTCCAGTTATGGTATTCATTTTGTTCGAGAAGTTCCTAGGTTAAGTTTCTAAATACTTTTGGTTCTTATGCTTGTTATTTAAAGATATTCTTTAGTCTTCAAAAAGCAGAGTTGAGAAGTCAAAGTTCAGAGTATTTTTTTTTTTTAAATATTCTTCCTTTAATTTTGGGAACATTTTAAAATGCCTGCAGTTGTAAATGGTTACACTTGAATCAATCAGTTAAAAGCAATGTTAGAGCCATTGGAGAATGGTTGGTACTGCAAACTGTATATTATCTATGACCACTTTAGGGTGAAATGAAGTATCCGAATTTATTCTGAAGAAACTTATTAAACTTATTTCTACACACTAGTTGTAAGTATACTCTAGGCAGCCGGCTGCGATGTAATGTATATATCATTGATACAGAAATTGAGACAAAAACATTTCATATACCTTTTTTTTTTTCCTAAGAGTTCTTTCTATTTTAGAGGGGTGATTGTTTTCCCCTGTGCTGTTATTCTGGAGACATCAGCGTATTCTATAGTGTGAATGCATAAAACTAACAAAGGATCATTATGTTCGAAAGGGACACTCCCTTGTTTGAAAATACATTGCTCTGAAAATGCATTGGAAAATATAGATTTGTTGCTGGGACATGCTAGATTTTCATTCAGTAAGAAGGGTTGCCCTGGAGATTTTCTGATTTTGCATCTACATCAGTTATTTCAAAAATAGGTACAACTGCCCTGCTTTGACCATGTCTCTGGACCTATATGATCACAGCAGCGGCCTTACTGTTACAAGGCTAAAAGTATATTTGTTCAGCTATTGCCTGTGTGGGTATATGTGGAAAGAGGAAATGTGAACTCCTTTAAGGTGTGGTCAGGGACCTTTTCAATGCAAAAGGGGATAATGAGAAAAGGAGGAAGCCATAAACAAGAACATACAGAGGAACAAACCTGATTGACAAATGAAAGGGGAAGGAGTCGGACCTGGTCTGTCACACAAATTGATGAGGATTTGTGGAAGTGTGGGAATGCTTCTTTCAGCACAGTTATCTCATCAGAGACCTTGTCAAATGGGAAACTAAGGAAAAAGGGGAAAAGCAGGTACAAAATATACAAACCTGACCAGTGAATGTAATGGAGACAAAGAGAAAAACCAAACTTGGTCAGTCATGGTAACAGATGGGTTATCAAGAAGCTGCAGGCAAAGTGGGATTTCACAACTAAAACCAATGCAACCCTAAGGGTCCTGGGTATTGGAGGCCATCAATTGGACTATACCAAATGATCAGGGAATGTGCAGGGGAAGTGAACTGGGGGGAACAAAGAAGAGGTAAACAGAAAGGGATATAAAATGAGCCAGTCACATGTAAAGAGGTTATCCCAGTCTGACCAGCCAGAGAGTATGATGCCCCCAGTCCAAGCAGAGGTATGAGGTGGGAGGGTCTATGCTGGCATTCAGAGGGACCTGAGGGTGTGGTATGTCCATGGGACAAGTGTGTGAGTGCTGTGTCTGTGGAGTGAGTACCCAGAGATTAGTCAGGGACCCATGGGGCAGTTAAGGTGTTGGAATCCGTGCAAGGGTGCCGGGTGTGTACAGGGGCCATGCCAGTGCTTGAAGAACTCATGAATGTGCATGAACCTGTGAACCCGGGGAGTGTGGTGTGTGTGCTGCGCTAGTGATCTGTCTCTGCCAGCCCAAGAGGTTGAGGGAATGTGTCTGTCTGTGTCTGGTGTGAGTCCTGAATACGGGGACTGCTAGAGACAGTGCCTCGTCTGTGGCTCTCTGTGTGACCAGACATGTCTGTATCCTATGAGAGTATGTTTGTGACCATGCATATGTGTCTGTGACTGTGTCTCTGGGATATGTGCTCTGCATTGCTGCTGGTTGAACCCACAAAGGGGAAAATGGAAGCCACATCCCTAAGCCAGGGCAGAGACCCTGGGGCTGGAGGATGTGTCTGTTCCTGATATCAGTTAACATGGCCACTCTTGAAGTATACATACCTCACTCACCTTGAGCATGTCCTAAATTAAAAAAAAATAAATAAATTTTGATGACAGACTTTTTTTTCTTTTGTTGACAAAATAGCCTTACAGAATTACTTACAAATGATAAACCTATAAAAACCCAATCTATAAAGTTCCTAATCACTTCTCTATTATATTGTATGGACTAAAGATGAATTTATTTATAGGTCAATTGATAAGCTTGAGCAATTAATATCCTGGTTGCATCTGGTTTATACTATTAATTATTACAGACCACTCTTGTTAAGGGAACTTTTCTGAACTCGATCACTTCACTGTTACTGTAAAATAGTTGTGGAAAGTCAGAGAATTTATTTTCTGGATGAATATATAAATAAAGAAAGACTCAAGTTATCTATTTATCAGCACCTAATTGATAAAAATAATCTCATCCATGATGCCTGTTTTTATAAAGCAGCAAAGAAGAACGGCTTTACTTTTATTCTAATTTTAAGGATAAAAATAATTTATGGTAATTCCAATGAAAATAAATAGAAGATAAATGAAGTTCCTTTGGCATATTTTGAGAGGGAAGCTTTGGAGGGAAGGAAGACAGGTAAAGGAGATGTTGACAGTAATGGCAGATCTTCATGGTGAATGAGAAAAACATGTACATATTTAATACTCTAACATATCAGCCCTAAAATATACATATATGCCCAATTTATATCCTAAGGGCAATCAGTGCATTTTCAGCCATTATATGAAGATATACAGATTGTAGAAGTTATTTTGCTACTGAAAATATTTTTGAGAACATCTGGGCTATTTTCATGCTTGGAAAACTGTGTGTAATAATTCAGTGTGACTCTTTCATAGGTTCCTTAACTAAGCATGGATCCTTGTAAAAGTCTTGTGGGTCTACTGTTTTCTTCAGCACAATCATAGGAAGATTTATTCATGTACACCTCTTCTGTAGGTAGAAAAAGATACCCTCCAAGGGAAAGGCTAAGTAGCAGGTCCTGTCAATCACTAATATGGGCCAGGCTTTGCTCATACCAGTAACCATTTTATCATGTTTCGGTCTATGCTGTGAAGAAAGAAAAGCTGGGCTGCAGTCTTTTTGGATTTGGGCACATCCAGCCATTGGATGGCTTTTAGGTATTCTGCCAGAGCACCTTAGTTAGCTGAACACTTCAGCTAGCTATTGATAAATCCTGATATACTTGCCCTATGATTAGTTAGTGCTTTAGCCTTCCAGCACACTGTGGATGAGTACATTTATGCTTCTTTTGTCTGATCAAATGCAAACACTGGTGAAAAGTAATATCTGACACAAAATCAAAGGCTGCTTCCACTTAGTACTGGACTGGAAAAGGAGGAAGAAATGAATGCTGTTGCATATTTAGCTCAAAATAGGGTGGCATAAACATTGAGAAACACTGTCAGGGTAGAACTCACCACTGAACTGATGACCAGCAATAACTTCCCTGACACAGCATTCTGACTATAAACTATAGTAATAGTATAGTATATAAAAATAATATGGACATTTTGTCAGCAGTGCAGAACGAGTCAGTGTGAGCCAGGCAAACTCCTGTTGTGTATTAGCACAAACAACTTTCTATGGTGTTTAGGTACTTTAGTCTGTTGATATGAGAAAAAAATATATGTCATGTTTTTAAAAATGTTCTTTATCTTGAGTTTCCTTTCTCAGCATATGGTATTTGGTCAAAAGCAAATTTGTGTTTTTGCGTCTGTTGTGTTCTGACATTATATTTGACACACTTTTTAAGAACAAGAGATTGTTTAACTATCTGCTAAAGAATATTCACTCTACTTGTCCCTATTGTTGCCTTAAGTGACTTGTGTGAGTTGTTTGTATTGGAAATATTGTGTGTTTTCTCTCCTACACAAATTCTACTTAAGTCAATAGGTTACTCTGAATGTAGAGTTTTCTGGATGAAGACTTTTTTCCTTGAATAGTTAAAGTCTATTTGCCCAACATATATGCCTTTAGATCTCCCCTTTTCCATTTGTTGCATTTATCACCCCTAGAGTTTCTAGTGTTGCTCTCTTCACTAAAAGTTTCTGTAAATCCATCTAGTTCCTGTAGCCTACTACTGTACAGAGTACAGCTACTATTGTATTCTGGTGAGGGAGTAGGAGAGTGATTGAAGTTGCCATCTCCTCACCTGTTGGCTTGTATGTGTGCCCATCAGTCACTTCCAGAAAGACTCACATCTTAATGACAGCTGCCAGTAAAGTAAAGTTTGTTTAATTGCTTCAGGTTATTCCTAACAGCAAAAAAACTTCTCTAGAAATATGCATATGTCTAACTTAGGGTGTAAGAGAGAGGTTTTCTCAATACAGTAAATGCTACTTCCATGGTTGGCAACTTAAGAGAAAGGCCTGAGTATGTTCATCTTATGCTCGTTTAAAGGTAATTTCTACATCATTTAATCTTATTAGCTGTTTCATAATTAATAGATATAAATGGCAGCACTGAAATGTATTTTGAAGTAGTATATGAATCTGGAAGAATTGATATATATTTTTAAAATCTAGTTTATGGTTTTAGTTTAGGAGAGATTAATTGCTCCCCAGTAGTGCTCCTCAATATCTATAAAGGGAGTAGGGGGCACCAAGTGATCAGCTCAAATGTAGATGCTCTAATCTGCAGACACAGTAAGTGTCCAACCTAACTTAGGTGAGTGTTGTCTCATTAGATTTAATGGAAATGTAGTGAATAATATCATAGAATCCTACAAAGGTGCACTGTTTAATATGTTGTCCTCTAGAATTTTCCAGCACCTTTCTGAAAACCTGTTTTCTATATACAGTTTCTAACTTTACAGTTATTTATTCTAGTTTAGCTGTAAGACTTTGCATTTGTCTTCTTTGACATTCATGAATATCATGAGTCCATTCCTACAGCTTGTTGAAGTCACTGTGAATGGCATCCATCCATCATATTACCTTCTTGTGGTTTCATGTCCATCATCAAGAGCATTGATGAGGCCTTTCATCGATCTCTGAGGAAAATTATTTTTAGATGATTTCCAGATTGATCCATTGACCACTATCCTCTGAGTTCAGTTTTTCACCCACTATCACCCACCTGTAAGGGCCAAAACAGAGTCAATGAAATTCAAATGACCTGAGTACTGTAATGCACCTTCTCAGTGAGGAAAGAATAGACTTAGTTAAGGGCTTCCCTACACCTAGAAAACAATCTCCAGTGAATTATTTAAAAACTAGGAGGAAGGGCTTCTGGCATTGAAGATACTAGGAACAAGGTAGTTCTAAATTTGACCCTGATCAGCAGCCAGGAATAATAATGGAAGACTTATTAAAATATTAAGCAGTGCCAGAGTCACTTAGCAGTATGCTAAATACAAAATGGCTTAAAGCCTAAAAGAAAACATGGCTGAAATTATAGACAAACAATTGAACCTTTATTTTGCTAAAACGGAATGACAAATTCTAATGAATATCTTTAATGATTTTACAGTGGGACAATTCATCTGTGAAAGTAAAGTGGTTATAAAAGACACTTACTGTGCAACGAATACTAAATGCAATCAGACATCCCTATAATCAACATCAATAAAAGTACCATAACTAATTTTACTGCTTCAAAGAGCAGTATAATAAAATGTATCAAAAGAAAGAATCTGTGCCCTAAAGATATTGCTCACATATACAAAGATGTGTACACACATATACATACATACATTTTCAATTTTGAGTAAAACGCTTACAAGGGTAAAATGAAGCTATTTACAAAGATAGTCTTATCCTATACCTAGATATTTCTTTTGAGCTTGCAGAGGGGAAAAAAGCACACTTAAATAAAATAGAATAATTTTTAGTGGATTTGGGATGATACCCAGAAGTTAGATAAACCTTAGTTTTTATCCAAAAATAATCCGTTTAGATTGCATAGTCCAAGATCCCACCAAAGGTTTCAAAGATTTATGAGGGATGTACAGTACAAAGGAACTATATTTAATAATGGAATAAAAAAGAAATGGTGAAGAATAGGTACACTGGAGAAAGAAATGGCTTTTTCTGCTATGAGTTTCAGCAAAGGGATTTGAGGAAGTGATGCAGTGGGATTTCTAGGACTATGACATGAATCAAGAAAACAGTATATGAAGAAAAAGGATAAGTGAGTGGTTAAGGGGTACCTTAGATAAATTTAGTTTTGAAATTTCTTATTTTGAATTATGTGTTAGCATTTAAGATTTGTTTTGTGTAAAAACCAATACCTGGGAGAATAGTGCTTTGATTTTATCTAACAGAGAAGATATTCTAGCTTTTGTTAGGATGCAAAAAACTGCTTCTGATTTTTCAAAACTACTGCTTTTTCTTTTATGCTATCTCAAGTCTGAATGAGAATTATCATCTTTGCTTTCTTCTTTCCCCACAAAATGGTGAAAAGCATTTTTCACATTTTCTTATGACAGCAATAAATGTATTCTCCTTTCAAATTTACTATTGTGACAAATTTAAAATTTTGGATATTAAAGCTCAGAAATTTTCTATTTTAACAAGGTAGCATTTTGTCAAGTCATTAAACAGTTAAGTGCACATTTTTCTTGGACATTCTAGAATTGTTTCACATTACTGCAGTGACAGGACTTGAGAGCCACACAACTGCAGCTGGTGTTTGTCTTGGTGAGAACATGTACATAATCCCCATTGAATGCTTCTGCACAAGCATGAAAGCTGACCAAAATCATCTGCAAATATTTTGCTATAAGAAAGTAAAAGAAGAGCGATCTTAGGTAGGGGAAAAGAGGTTGATAAAGTTTTGACTTTACTTCAGATGGACTAAGTGTGAGTAAAATTGCAATAATTTGCTACAGAAATATGTTAGCACAAGTTAAGCTGTTTGCATTAACCAGGAAAAAGGTAGTAGTTCTGTCTTGAGCCATAGTGCTTTAGACATAACATCAGAGATGTGAAGTAGGCACATCCTTTAATGAAAACTCTAGACCACAATATAGCTGTAGCATCACAATGGTATCTTTAACATTAAAATTAAACCCTTACTGAGAAAGAAGTGAGTTTTTTCTCCTTGTTTCCTCAGTTACTTTTTTCCTCTCCATAAGCCCTTAATAACATCTGTTGCTAGTTGAACAAATACAGGAAAGACAAATATGAACAGTGAATCCTTAATGTTTTCATGTTATTACTCCGAACTTCTACTTTATGAACCATTTGAACAACCATTGAATTCATAGAATAGTGCAGAACAGGCTTTCTGAGGGAGGCATCCTGCCGTTGGCATCTCTCCAGGCCTCTTCAATGAAATACTAATTTCGAACAAATTTAATTGCCCCCTTTGGAGTTTTGGCTTTTGCTTAATTTGTATAAATAATTTGGGCATCTAATTAGCTCTCACTTTGTATCACATAAAATAATTGGGACTGCTTTGTCAGGCAAAATCTTCCTTTCAAAATGAATTACTCAAATGCAAGTCCTTGCTTTTAGTTCAGGAATTACATCACTTCCAGATTCATCATCTCATTTTTCTAAGGCTGTCTGATGTTGATCAGTATGGACGCCTCCTCCTTTGCTGCTGGATACAGACACCATTGACTTACTAATATGTCAACAGTATTTCAATCCAGATTCAGCTTTTCTATGTTTATGCTTCACCACTGCAGCATCTCAGTACCTCTTAATCTATAATGCTCTTTTCCCGGAAGCTGTATGTTCTACAAAGGAGAAAACAAAAAAAAAAAGTGAAAGGAAACATGTTTGATAAGTTCATTTTAAACTTGAATATTATTTTAATGGAAGAAGAGTAGATCAGGTGAAACCAATGGAGGGATATTCTTTCCCATTGCAGAGCTTGGGAAGTATGAGCAAAGAGCATGTGGACTTATTCTGGGAAGATCTAGGAAATACAAGCTCATACAGAGGTTGAGTAATTGCTGAGAGGAGGAGTGGCCTTGGGCAGCCTTAGCAGAGGTTGAGCATACAAGATTCAAGCTGTTGCAGAGAGCCTTCCTGGAGATTGGTCAGGGCACTGCAGAAATATTGTGCCTTGTAAAATCACTGAGATGACAAGACACTTGTCTGGAGCAAAGACTTGTATGAAAAGAATGTTTCCATTTGGAGAAAATGCTACTTCATTTTTTATTGTGTCTCATATAACCAGTTCAGGAACAAAGCAGCTAGCATCAGTGTTTAGTTCTGTTTGAGATTCCAAATTGGAGGTGTCACAAGACCTCCAGGATACCCAGCCTCCTAGAGCCACAGGTGGGGCTAGATAGGATGCCCAAAACCATCTGAAATTAGACAAGACACCTCGGGTATGCTTAGTTGCTTAGCAGCCTTTGTTGCTTAGGCAACTGAAACAAGACCTGGAGATTTCTGGACCTTTTTTTTCTTTTGGACTTTTTTTTTTTTTTAATTTCCTCTGGGAATCCCATTAAAAGGAGAAACTCTAGGCAGATCTACTTTCAGACTCTGTCTGGGTTTTTATGGTATAAGACAGAAATATTTTATCTATCATGGCTTCTAGTTTCTTTTTCACAAGAGCATTTCTGGAAAAGTATTGTGTTATATCTACTTAATCAGTTCATCCTAAATGGCAATAGATATTTATTTCTATCAAGACAAACCAAAAGAGTGGGATTCTTGAAAATAAATTGAAAGAATCCAGACACTATAGCTTGCTGGTGCCCAAATTTTTGAAAGGTGTGCACTTCAACTTCATGTCCTTCAAGACTATTCAAGTACTTTATACTATATTAGTCACTAGACTAAAACACAGGAATAAACAAACTAGCACCCCAAAAGTAGACCTCCTCATTAGATGAGTTCCTCATATCTGTATGACACCTGATGCTTTACTGGCTAATGTGAAAAGTTTAAAAATAATTGTGACTGATTGTTTCATAACCAATAACTTCTTCGCTGTCAAGCTGTCTCCATTTTGAAGTCATATTCATGGAATGATTCTTTTTTATAGAAGTAAACTAATGACAAACTTTACATGGTAGCAGTGAAAATTATTAATATGATGGAAAGAAGTACGTATATCCTTACAAACTGTATTCATCATATAGCCATGAAGTGATGCGACCCGGGCTCCCAAATAGGAGTTTTAATTCCTTTATCAAAGTCCAATACCAGATAAAAGAATTGGACTTGCAGCTTTTCCAGTTTCTCTTGTTGTTTATTAAGTTGTTATCTCATTTCAGCGTGCTGTCCTGTTCCTGGACTTAACACTCTGAAACATGTGCTGCAAAAGCCATGAAATGGCAACTGCAGTAAGGTTTTAAAGACTTTTTTATCCACTTAACTGTTACAATGTACTATATTTATAATTCTGTACCAATAACCATCACCTGTTGCTAACACGTTTTCTCTACCTCAAATCTATTCTACCAATGTCTTTGTGCCACCTCCACAGCAGAACATGGAGCAAGAAGAGGAAGAAAAGAGAACCCAGGGCAACACCCAAAATCCTCCATCTTGTCTTCTTTTACCATCCATACTATAAAACCCGAAACTATAAATTTTCACCTCTGTGATAAACTAAACTATAATCTAACTTATGTTTTTACTACTTTTAATTAATCCATGACTGTTGGAAGCTTTTTCCATGGGCACAGATCAAAGACTGTGTCCCCCTGGGGTCCCAGCAAGGGTCCCAGACCCTCCAGGGTAATCTGAGGGGTCTTCTGGATATCTTGGACTCCAACAATGAAGGAGTCATCATTATTTTAGAAATATGAAGATGATGGTCACCATAGCCAGACCTTTGAGTAACATTTGTTGGCAGAAGACAGGCATAAAGAGTAATAAAAGTTTAGTAGGGCCAATGTGTGACTGTGTTACAACTTATCACTTGATACCATCCTGTGGAAAAATAAATTTAAATCAGAACATAGGAACACAGGGAATGCACCAGAATCAAACATATTTCAGACAGTGGTTAGAGCCAGATACTGCACTGTTGGTCAGAAAATGCCTTTAGCTGATAGTTAAGAAGAAAAAATACCCATGGTAAAAATCTTGCTAATCCTAGACAGTTAGTAGCTGTCTTATATCTCAGAGCCAAAGTCAAAGTCTATATCCTCTAGACATTTTTATCCTAGGTAGTGGAAGTATAGATATTCTCAGAGTAAGAGAATTTAGATAAATGCCAGCATTCATTCAGTTCCTACAGTCTTTTAAAAAGATGAGCAGTTTGCAGTGTGATATACTGAAATGCCAACTGTCACATACTATTTTCTATACATCCTTACCTGGTCTTACCCTAAGGAACACTGTCCTTATTCCAATTTCCACATCTTCTCAATATTGACACACTAATAGTTCTTCACAGAGCTTTTTACAGGTCAGCTCACACCATATATATTCCAGAGAGTGTGTTCCCAAAATGAATAAGCTTTCTGATTCCTTTCCTCCTTAATATCTGAAAGGAGGCTTTGGGGTTACTACAGATCTCCTGGCCCTATGATACGTAAGACTCTCAAGTTTGCAGTCATTCCTAGATATCATTATTGAGTATAGTGTGTATGTCACAAGGGAACCATCACTTCATGTGCAACATTATGGATCTTTCTGACTTCTGAGATACCTACTCTTCTTAACTGACTTTACTCTGTCAGGTTTTCCCTTTCTTTCCCACATTCTTCCTTCACAGCTTTAATGGAGGTCTTTAGTGGTCTTGGAGCATTCTTGTTACAATAGTCATAAGATGTTTAACTTCACAAGCGATGAATTGTTGGAACTTTTTTAAATCGAACTCTATTTTGTGCATACACAACAATAAATATTCTGTAATTTTAATTTCATGTAAAGTCACAAGTGTTACAGTAAAATGTATAGGTTGTCAATGGGAGGATTCAGACAAATAAAATAGTTATGCTGAATACAGAATTAGATCCATGGAAGACACTGTGTGCCATGCTGGCTTTGAAAACAGTGAAATGATATTTTTTTCACACACAGGGTGAGTTGTATAATTTTATGGTTTTGGTGGAGTTTTTCTTAACTAGATAAGGCCAGAAAAGTTTTCAATCCTTTTAAAATAATAAGATTATATTTAAGTTTTTACCTTTCCATATCTTGATCTAAACATAAAAAGAAATATATTATAAAATATAGAGTATGGACTCTTTCAGTGTCTATATTCTAAAGCTCCTGGTATTTTTTGACAACCTCCAAAAATTCATGTATAGGACAAATGTGGAAAATATAGATGGCATCCAAAAGGTTCTAAAGAAAATGCATCTCTGTAATAAAATAAAGATTTCCACTGCCTTTAATGTTTGAATATTAAATGCACAATTCAAAATCCTTAACATCAGGTCTCCCAAGCTACGTAAGTTTCAGAATTCTCAGGCCTCTCAGAAAAAAAAATCCTTACAATTGTCACTTCCTTATAAAATAACATTGACACCTTAAGGATGGTCTTTTGTTTGCATCTGGGGTAAAATTACACAGAAGAAAAGTGTATTATTCTCACTAAAAATCCAATACTTTCCTCATAAGAACGATATAAAGACATGACCTAAGGCATTGCTAAGTGTCATGGATATTTTGGGAATCATTGTCTGCTTTACAAGGTATTATATACTTCCCACTTACTTTCAAGATTTCTACTTTAATTGTATTTTAAACTCCCCAGTATTTCGTTGTTGAGTTATCCCAGTATAAGTAAAATATCTTCATAAAACTGAATTCTCTGTTAGGAATACAAAGTTACAGCATTTGTTCTTGTTTGGTTTGATTACAGCTGGATAATTAAATTGAGATATTACACATAAGAAACTATTTCTTATAGAAAAATTTAATTTCATACATGAGAAGTTGCTTCTTCCCTTTTTTGTCCGCTTCTCCATGTATCACTCAAGCAGTAATATTTTTGTGGGGAGATTTTTTACATGATAGCTATTACTGTGGATTAGAGTGTCCTAGACTCACAGTATACAACACAAGAAATTATGAACAGCAATGTTGTGTCTGGAGATAATAAACATAAAATTTATCTCATCTAGCTTTAGCCATATAATAATTTAACATCACAATCAAGCAAGCTCAAGTAGTCAATAAAGAGTAGGGAAACTACTACAGGGATTGTCATTTCATGTAAATTGTCCTCAGCACGTGTCAATCTCTTTTCATCAACTAGAGAGGGACAGTTTGCTTAGATTTAGTGCACAGCTTTTGGGAACTAGAGCTAAAGGAAAGGAATCCTTCAAGGCAACCAATAATATTTTTGTGTGAGGGATAAACCGTTATTGTGGGAGAAAGTGCACAAAAGCTATAACTTGCTTTGTAATTTCTGCATGTGGATCTGCTCTTGTGGTGCATAGACAACTGAAAATGAATCCAGATCAACAGTTTAGGTTCAAAGTACTTATTTAAATAAGATGAATTTTATCCCACACATCTGAATATACTTCACAATGAATAAAGAAAGGACTAAAAGGGAATAGGGTAAATAGAAGAAAGGTCATTAGGGAACAAAAAGCAGTTAAAATCTTTATAAGATGAAAAAAATATGCCCAAAGTATATTGGTGCATATGCAAAACAAAACTAACGAAAGCTGTTTTCCCCCCTTCCTTCCCTCCCTGCAACTGAAAAAGAAACAATCAACCAAATCACAACTGTTTTTCTTGAATAAGACTTGGGAGAGAAAAAGAACATTTAGAAACTTTAAGGAGCAGAGAACAGCTATGTTACCTGTATTACCACATTTCTGAAGCATTATACAGAGTTTTTGCATAGTTCTCCTGGGGGAGCTGCAGAGTTCAAAACCTCTGCACTGTATATTAAATGTAAGGGTTAGTTTGAAGCATTTAATGTATACATAAGAAATAGCTTTCCTTGCTGTGCTTTTATGTTTGATGTGCAATGAAAGTGGTGAGAAGAAAATACAGTCAATTGAAGAACTATGATATGAGGAAGGAAATTTTACATTAATTTTTCATTCAGATATGCACAAAGTGGAAAAAAGTTAGGACAAAATATTAAGAAGATATGATAATAGACTATGAATAGAATAAATCGGAAAAGCTCAGTTTGCAGGAATTAAATGCTAAGGTATATGATATAGCAACGACAGAGGAATGATAGCAAGAGATATAATTCTGACATGTACATATCCACATAGCTTAGGAAATATTATGAAGCAAATCCTTTTCATAAAATGCTTCCAAAATGCCTATCATGACAATGACAATTGAAAGACAGAGCTGTTCAACAAAGAGAGAGAGCGATAAAGTACAATGAAGAATGTGGAGAGAAGAGGATATAGAGAAACAAGAAAACTTGAGGAGGAGTAGGAAAGTAAATGGACAAAATGTATTACAGCTGTAAGAAAAAAGGAAGACAACAATTATCAGAATGATTTTTCCACTTTACAGTTATTTTTTTTTATTTCACTCAGAAGTTTTTGTGGTTATAAATTAGTTGTGATTCAAAGGGATAAATATCACTCAAGAACTTGAACTAGCATAAACATTTTTCAGTGTCTTTGAGTCGGATTACTTTAATTTCCAGGCTATGATTAGGACATAGTGAACATTGTGCTGGGTGTAGGTGATTAAACTCTGGGACAGATTTCCCAGACAACTGGTTGAAGTCTTCATCCTTGGCAATAAAAACCTGACTGGGAACAGCCTTAAGCAACCCTCCTAGGCTGACACTGATGGATCAGGGAAGTTCAACAATACAATCTCCAGAGGTCCCAGCCAACCTTAAAACCGCTCTGTGATTCTCTGAACATTCTATCACATCAAGGTGTGAAAGAAGCAGGAACTGCTAAAATCTGCCTTAGGATATTCATTCTTGTTCTCAGTGATTTATTATGGATCTTGGTATTCTAATTAAGAATAGGTAGGCAGCAAATCATGGCTATTCTTTGTTTTGTAGATTTTTTTTCGTATAAAATAAAAAATGTAGTCTGTAGTATGTATTTTGAATAAGAAATGTAGCTGTCATAAATTATATCACTTTTCTGCAAGATGACGATTTCCTATTGAAAGCATAGTAAGACATTGTTTTCAATCATTTTTCTCAGTCCATAAATATAAGGAAAATATTGTTATCACATGAATATATAGCCATTGTTTCCTTCTGAGATGATATGTCAGATCATTATTTTTATTGTTTGCAAGGTATTCATTTTTCTTCTCTGTTTTAGTAGTTCTTCTTTTGGATTTTAATTTTGAAAGAAAGCCCACTGAGATGTATGAATATATAAGGAAATATTTCTAATTTATCATTTTGAAGTTAGTATTCAATTCCATATTGATTTTATTCATTTGATGATTTTTTCTGTCCTTCTTTTCTTTCTTGGAAAGAAAAAATATATATAAGGGATGTAGCTTATTTATTTTCCTAAATATGTATCTTGTGTTTCTCTACTCATCACCTTTTTCTTAAGGTACAGAAACACACTATTCCTATGAGGATGTTTTCATCAGCAGAGATTTCTTTATTTAAGATGAACTCGTGACTACACATTTGATTGAACAGCAGGTGGTGGCACATTTGTTAAAATGGAGAATTTGTTGTATTAATAAGGTAAACAGAGGTATCCATTCATTATGTGCAAGGTATTGCCAGTTCACACATACCATTCAAATCCTGTCAGCCTTTGGTTTGGAATCAAACCTGCATATTCTATATGGCTTGGAATATAAAGGGAGAAAAATGATGGAAGATGGACCATTTTGCAGCCATTAAAAAAAATAATCCACTGAGAGAATACTTTTATACTTCACCTTTTTCAATAATTGTTCTATTTATCTTTGATGTCTTTTTTGGACAGCTGTGAATAGAAAAATCCTCACCTTTTCAAAAGGATTGGAAAATGCAATATAACAGCTGTGCGAATTAGGTCAGTCCTAAATGAAAGAGCTGGAATGGAGCTGTGCTGAGCGTAACAGGTCCTACTAAGATGCAGTGCTACCTTGAGAACATTGCTTAATTAGAAAAACAGTTTCCTGGACTGGCATGGTTCTAGTTCGCTTCAAGAAATCAGAAGCTTTGAATCTGTCTTTACCCATCTCTGGGAATCCTTAGATGTCCCAGATGACTGGAAGCTGGTGAACGTTGCCCCAGTTTTCAAGAAGGGCAAGAAGGAGAACCCCAGAAACTACAGGCCTGTCAGTCTCACTTCAGAGCCTGGTAAGTTATGGAAAAGATTATTCTGGGAAGTATGAAAACACCCGAAATGCAACACAATCATTCGTCACAGCCAGAACAGCTTCAGGAGAATAAAGCCCTGTTTATCAAACCTGATTTCTTCTTATGACAAAGTGTCCAATGTTAAGACAATATCTGCCAGGGAAAGGTGGGAACCTTCCTGTAATAGAAAGAAACTTCTCCACCCTACTATACTCTTCGAATCAAGAGGCTTTCAGTCATAAATGTAGAAAAAGGGAGTAACAATTCTTTACTAAAATTTATATATATATAATAAAAAAGGAAACAAACAATAACAAAACAATAACAAGAAACATCACCCCAACAAACCCTCCTGCCCCCCACCCCCTCATGTATTTTCCTTCAGTGTGGTCACAGCTGTGGGGGAAACAGGCAGGTCCTGTGAGCTCACCACACATATGGGGGTTCCCCTGTTTTGCTACTGAGATGGGTGAGAGTCACCTGTCCAATACAGGAACAGTGGGAGATGGGGAGGGACAGATGGGCTGGCTCTGAGTGAGGACTGGTGCAGGCAGGGCTCTCTCTTTCCAGGATTGTTGCATTTTTGCTTGGGGTAGCCAGTCAGATATTTAGCATACGAACTATTCAAATTCCAGTACCCTGCCACACTGAAAGATGTTAGTAACCAAACAGGGCACACGGCTTGAAAAATAGAGTTAGGAAACTGCAGTTCTGTTTTCGTAACTATGATGTCCTAAATCTTTTGTCTTATTATATTTTGCCTTAAATTATCTTATTTCTGATCACTCACATTAGTTCCACTTGCAAAAGATTGGTGGTAAAATGTGAATTTCAATCTCTCTCTTATATACTAAGTATTTGTTTGTAGACATTGACAAAAATGCTCAGGGAAAAAAAAAAGTTAGTTTTCACAAAGTAATTTAGTTCTAATCAGATCTTGGCAATTTGTATTTAGAAAAACTGTGGGCTTGTCACAACAGGGCACAGACATGCACAAACAGTAACTTGTATGATTTATGATACCCTTAGCTCTTAATCTTATCAAATGCATATTTTTTAACTTGTCTGCAGATCATAGATATAAAGAGTCATACTAAGAGACACAATTTTATTTGACAATCAAAATAGATAGAAAAGCCATGTACTTTCTAGCCTATGATTCCACTGTGCTTGTTAGTATACCTTCCCAGAAAAATCTTTTACCATAGTTATTTTCTAGCTTCCCAAACTTCCCAATCCATATATTTTAGTATTTGTGTTGTACTTTAGGGAATAAAGAGTAAAAGGGAAGGAGAGCCCAAGACTGATGTTTGAAAATATGAGAAAATTGAAGATAATTTTTAGGGAATTGTTTTATTTTCTCATATGATAAAAGCCAGGAGAGCAAAAAAGCCATATTCCACTAACCATTCTGGAAACTTTTAAGCCTATGCCGCACAGATAGGTTACACATTTTGTTAAATTAATGCAAACTTTTGAAAAAATATCATTGTACTTCGAGCAATTAATTAGAGGAAAAAAATTCAACAAGAAAAAAAAAGAAGGGAAAATATGACTTTTTCTAATCTGCATATACAAATTTACAAATTTACAATCAAACGATCCATGCAGCTGATGAAGTTTCCTGAGGAAACTTTTATTCTCTTTCTTTTCTTTATACTGTGAATTTTTTTTCAGTTTTAAGGAGAATTAAAATTAAAATTAAAATCATCCCTTCTAGATGATATTTTCTTAGTAAAGTTTTATTTATAAAACCTTTTAAAATTGATGAAATCCAATCCCATCAGAATTATGACCTTCAATCAAACTTATTTAATCAGCATTTGCATATCATCTGCAAAAATCTGATGTTAATTGTGGCACAGATGAGATCCAAATACTCACTAGCATAGATAAAAGCTTACATTCTGATGGTTATGAGATATATACACACACACACACACATATACATACACATCTATACTTTCAAGACATTTTTATAAACTTAAAACTAAATTTTCTGCTCCTCTTCTCTCCTCTGGTTGCTCTCCCTTGTAATTTCAATGAAGAGTAGAAATTTTGCTGGAGTGTAATAAATGACATAGAAAATCATGCAAAGTGGATGCAGAGGGAATGAAAATCATGAGGTTGTAATAATGAGGCATCTTTTATCCGTAGCAGGCAAAGGATGGAACACATCAGATCAAAGGAAACAGAAGAGTGGATAAATTAGCAGAAAACCAGATTCCTTTTACCCCAGTCCAGAGCAGAGCTCCAGCAGCTGATCAGTCCAGTCTGTGCAAGCAAGCAGAAAGATCTGTGAGAGTGAGTGACTCTGGGTTGACAGATGTCCAAAGGGAAAATGGCATTTCCCACTGTCTTCATGACTATCTGGATATGTGAAGTTATCCTTGAGCTCTATGTTATATAAATATCTTTATACTGTTTCTAAGAAA
This sequence comes from Calyptomena viridis, assembly GCA_013390005.1. Lineage (NCBI taxonomy): Eukaryota > Metazoa > Chordata > Aves > Passeriformes > Eurylaimidae > Calyptomena > Calyptomena viridis. The sequence goes on from WEIV01015846.1 coordinate 135,939, forward strand.
CCAAAATTAATCATTATATAGAAACTAAATAATATATTTCAGGGTCTTACAAATTTTGGGGTATGTATAGGCTGCTGAACAAAAGATCGCTGGGGAGTAAGCACTTAATTCCCAGTTGTCCACCATTAGTAACTGTCAGCTCACTCCCTCGAATTGCTCCAATGAACTCCTTCAAAGACAAACCCTAAGCATGCTACCAGATGTCATTCACTTCAGGGACTACTCCTGAATGGATAATGAATTATCCTGCAGTGGATTTGTTTCCCTTTTTCCTAGCAGGCTTTGAACAACCTTATATCCTAGGATACCTAACACATACCTTCAGCTTTATGCAATAAAAACAGCAGTCTTATATGGTGCAACATAGCCCTCTCATTATTTTTGAGAATCTGAATTGAAATAAATACCAAAACCCCCATATTTTAGTTCTTCATGGCTTGAGTCAGAATAGCCACAGACACATTTAATAACTAGTGTATAGGCTGCCAGTTTTCTCTACAGGGAGCAGGCTTGAGAAGAATGTGAACATGAGGCAGTCTGGGTTACCAGGCCTCAGGAGCAGGGGACAGACTGTTCTTCTATTTAGCATAAGACAGTGATGGGGTGATGATTTTCTCTCTCCTCACTGACGAACACAAGATAACTTACCAGACACACATGTGAATTCCTCAAACCACAGTACCATGGTATTTTGGTCTTTTACATTTGTTAGGCTGCTATACCATTTCACTTGCTGTGTTACAAGGTAAGTTTCATTCTAAGCTTCTCTTAAAAGGAGTTTCGTTGTTTTCCTTCTCTGTTTATTTCTTTAGATTCTCCGCTTAATTACAGTGAAAAAAACTTCTGTCATATTCACCTCTGACTCCAATTTCCCATCCTCTGCCAGCATAAGGGATCTGATTTGATACTTTTTGGAAAGATATCAGCAATCAGTTATGCTCCATTGAAACCACATCTGGGCTCACCTTTGAAGTTTTCCCCAATAGTGTGGTCCTTGAAAAGCTGTGCACTTTAGTTTACATAGTCCAGCCAGAGAAATTGTAATATGGGCACAACAAAACAAATATGATTGTGTTTTTGATGGGTAATCTTACACTGTTTGGAGAAAGCCCTATGGCTAGCATATGCTGCATTTCCCTTTACAGGAAATAGACACATTTGACAGCATTCATCATTTGAAGATACTAGGCAGATCTGTCTGCAGGACCTCTCCCTTAGTGACTTCTGTCACTCCATCTGCAAATATTTGGAGAACATAAACTATCCCATGAAACACACAACTCAGATACATATTGGAATTTTATGGAAACTGAGTTTTTACTTTATGTTTACATCACAGTTTTCGGTAATGTGTACACCTGATTGTGGGCTCACTGCAATTGTATGAGAGGTGTTTTGCAAAGTCCCTGTGAAATTTATGATACAGGTGAAACAAGCAATCCCAACAGTTGTTAAGATTGAGAGGATGCACCATGGTATGACAGTTTTGAAATCCTTATCAGCTACAAGTGGATTCTATTCCTTGCAGTGGAAATTAGAATGGAAAGGGTATTTCTTCAATTTGCAAGAATCATTCAGTCCCAGATTTTTCTGAAAGCAGAATTCAGTAGAAATGCTGTTTCAATCTTCCAGCTGTATAGAGCGAAACAGGTTACCAAATGTAGTGACACTGATGTACACTGATATAAAGAACAGTTTCTTCCTAAAGCACATGAATGTTTGGCTGAAATTGTTTCAATTATGCAACCGTCATTTACTCATGCAGTCAGCCCAGATTTATCTTGAATAGTTCTACCCTGCCGTTTTTGTAGTTAATTTTTGAATTGTATTATTGTAGACTTTTTTTTCAAAGACAACAGTAATTTTAACAAGTAATTTCAAACTTTCACCAATAACTTGTCTATTTTAAACATGTTTTTCTTTTAGGGTTTTTCAACTCTCGTGATGATAGAGAGTGAGTTTTTCAACTAACCAAGATTTTTTTTTATTATTTCCAATTACCTTTTCTTTTGTACTGTTGGAGACTGTGAAATAGTGCTCATTAACATGTCAGTTACAAGTCCATACTAAGAGCTTGTTTGAGCTGTGAAGGCCACAACACCTAGTTTAAAAAATCAATAGTGAATATAAAATAATAATAAAAACTTATTAAATAAGAATCAGAACGTTCTTAGCCTAAATCCTTTGGGAATTTTACTTTTCTGAATGGTTGTAGCTACTTTCCAATTATGTCTGATGTAGAGAAACACCCAAAATTCCAAAATTTGCATAATATCAAGAATGGACAGGAGTGAAAGATGATTAATTTAGTTGTAACTCATGGAAGTTCGACTCCTTCTGAATGCCACAATCAGTTATTAGCATATGTAGAGCAAGTTCAGTCTAGGTAGCCTATTACTAATTAGTTTTGTTCTGCAATGAGTCTGTGATTTTGAAATCAATGGGGTAGTCAGTGGTGCTCAACAAAAAGAAATTTTTGTTTCCATTACTTAACAGTGTCTGTCAAGAATAAGACAATTGATAGTGCTTTTGATATTTGATATTTGTGCTGTCAAAACTGTATTTTTTGCCTGTGAAAAGAAACCGGAGGCATCCTACTTTTCATTGAAAACATTTCTATTGGCCAACTTTAATCTTCACCAGGAAAGTGAATTATACTTGAATATTTGGTGTATATAATGGTTGGTGTAAAGTACTCTTACGGCATTGTTCCTCTTTTTCTTCACCCATTTTAAAACTATGAAAAGAAGGGTCTCACACAAATCCTGTTCCTAGAAGAGAAAATCTTTCATGGAAATGAAAATATGCCACTGGAAATAATTTAAAGTGTATTTAGTGAATTTATTTTCTGATGGAAATAAATAAAAAAGGAAGGAAAAAAGCATAGTTATACAGAGGTATCATAGCAAGATCGGAATGTGGGCTTTACCATTTTTGCTTGTGGTCGCTGTGAGATTTCCAGAGGAGACAGTTTTACTGCTTAATAAAGTCAGATAGAATAGATAAAAGGAAAGCAGACATTTTTTTTTTTTTTAATATAAGATTTCTTGTATTAAAAGGTTGTGTTTAACTCAGATAGAAGAACATCTTGGGATGAAACCTAGAATGTCTTTTTATTCATGTGTCAATAGACATCAATTATTCAGTGTTTAGAAATTCTCAAACAACATTAATTCTGGAGCCCAAACGAAGAAAGCTTTAGAGCTGTAAGACTGAATTCAAATTAATAGCTTAATATTTAGTTGTAAAACCTCAGAACAACAAGCACCAGGCACTTGCTGATGCTGTAGGTTAATATGTTACCCTTTAATTCCCTACAATTCAAGGCTCAATTCAGATCATGAATGGTTCACAACTGAAAATGAGACTTATAATTTTAAGCTAGTCAAGGCCAATATTTTTCCTCTGTTTTTTTCATATCAGCCATTGTGAAAACATAAAACTGAAATATAACCCAAACACCACCAAGATCAATAGACTGATATGAAGACAGAAGGACAAAGACAGAAAGAGTAGTGTACAGGTCGTAGTCAAGCAAGAACAAAAGTGTTTAAAGTTTTGTGAAGAAGTTTAATATGTTAAAATCCATGGCTTATCTTTCATGTAACTCAGAATGGGACAGGTCAGAAATTACATAGACCACATACACTCTTCAAACTACACTTAATTGTACACTTCCTGTGGAGGCAGGTTTTTTGGTCCATGATTTCTCAGAAGTGTTCCAAGTGATGTTCTACCATTGAGCTTTCTCATCTGAAAAATGTGAAATGATTCTACAGTAAAATTTTAGGATTCTTCTCTCTTAACAATCCTAAAAAATAGAGGACGGTATGAGGTTTGATTTGTCATATTTGTGGTCATAATCCAAACAGAACAACAGAATGAAAGAAGCAATATTTGCCTGGAGGATACAGACATAGCTACCTGGTTAGAGGACAAATAGATATTTTTGGAAATATGGCTTACTTGTAATTTAACAGAATTTGGCTATTTATATGTTATGGTTTATTTTACAGAAAACATTTTCCCCTTTGTTTACAAGCAGGGCTGCGCACAGGGGTGCAGGCCCAGCTCCCCTTCCCCCGCTGTCGCCGGCTCCGCGCCCTGGGCCGGGCGGTGCCCGGCTGCCCAGTCCTCAGCACTGCCAGAGAGTGGAGCCGCTGGCCTGCTACAGCCCCTGACATGGGGGGGGGGGGGGGCGCTCTGTGGCCGCCCTGAGCTGGGCAGTGCCCAGTAGCCTCATCCCCAGCACTGCCAGGTAGTGGAGCTGCTGCCCCACCACAGCCCCAGCCACTGCTGCCTGCACTCACTGCCCCCTTGCATCCTGGGGTGGGCTGTTCCGTTCCACCTGCCATGGTGTGCGGCATGGTGCTGGTGCACAGGGGCTCGTTCATTGTCCCCTTGCAGCGCTCGGGAGTGTTGTAGCCACGGTGCGGGTCCCACGGCTGCGGTGCCCTGGGCACCACTGTGCTGCCACTGTGTTGGTGGGGTGGTGCAGGGTGTCCATGTTGGGGGAGGACAGTTGCCACGTTTGGACTGAAGCACAAGGCAAAAAACAAAGAAATTTTCATGGTTCCAGACTGGAAGTAGGTGGGAGTGAAGATAGACCAATGGGACACTAGGCTACGCCTTTCTGGGGAGGGAAAAGCATGGGAAAAAAGACATACACACATGTGTGGGCACAGGGAATGCTTGGCCAAACAGAAGGTATAAAAAAAGGTGAAGCCCAGGTGCCATTGCTCTTTTTGGCTGCGCTGAGTTGCTGGACAGACTTGCTGCTCCTTGGGACCTTGATGATGACATCTTTCACCATGTGCTAGCTAGACTGGGACCTAAAAGACTGTTTCCTGAACACCGTGGAGCTGTGGCATCAACTTGAATCCCTTCCTCATTGCAAATTCCTAGTTCGGCTTTAAAAACCCACCCTGCCTTTCCCTCTCTCTCTCCCCTTCTCACTCTTCACAGCACAGACTCTGGGGCCCCTCTCCCCATCTCCATCAGGGTCATGGGAGCTCCAAAACCCAGTCTTACCCCCGCGGGTCCCCAGACCCCAAGGGGAGGAGCCAATTCCAGTTTGCTCTCCTGAGGCTTATCCAGCCTTATTCTCTCTATCTCTAATTTTCTCTCTCTGTTCCCTGGGAGCATTTCCCCCAGGAAGTCCCTGTGGGAGCTCCTATTTTCACCGACTCCTCTTCCCTCCAACACCCCCTGTATCCACCAGGAGTCATCGCAGCTCTGAAACCCCTCCTACACCCTTCACACCTGCTTGCAGGCAGGTTTTGCTTCAAGCCAAAAAGCTTGTGTTATTTCACCAAGAAGGACTATTTTGTTGTATGCTGGCTACTCGTGTTTTCTTATGTCAGATACTCAATTTAATTTTCTGGTTTTTATATTGTTTTGATAGGGGTGTTTTTTAATACATAACATATATTTTTATTTTCTGTTTTAATAAAAGTTTTTTCTATTTTTATACCCAAACAAGTCTCAACAAAGTTAATATCGAATTTATTTTAATTCAAATTCACTGTCCCCTTTAAACGGTGACATCATATTGATAGTGCTCAGTCATTAGCAGATAGAGAGGAAACATATCTTTTAAAATAGGAGTCGGATCGTCTTGAATTCCTATACTGAATTTCTTGTTTGTTACTAATGAAAGGAAATTTTTATTTTCACAGTATATATTGGTAGATCTTGTGGCCAAGAGCTGTAAAGAACTTTGCAAACAGAAGCAAGTATGAGGGGGAAAAATCCCAACAAACAACACCCCAAAAATATAGAGTAATATTTGTATGTGTTAATCTTAAAGTCTATCTGATTTTTCATTTATCCTCACTTTATCTTTAAGTACATTTTTCAACCTTGAAAATCGACCTTGAAAAATGACCAGAGACAAAAAAAACCTTGGGATATGGCTTGGGATAAAGAACTTTTCCCAGAAACATAGGAATCCAAACACCTCTTTTATTATTCTCCAGAGCTATCAAAAGCAGATTAAAAAATAGGAAAATATTTATGCATGAAATAAAAATATTTGTATTGAAAAAAGTGCCTTAAAATATTAAATACTTTTAGTACCCTAAAATCCTTCTTAATCTCAAACGGCCTATGAAATATTTCAAATTTCACTTCAAATTGTGCCAGAATGTCAAGCATTGTTTTCTCAGAAAAATCAATTGCACTCATTCAGAATAGCCTTTTTTATTTATTTTATTCTACAATTTTTCTTTACTTTTTTTTTCCCCAGGCAGACTTTAAATCTATGCCTTTTCTAGAAAGTTCTATTTGCATTTGAGAGTTTGGGACTGCAAAGGAAGATAATGCAGATACCTGCAAAACACCAGGCAGTGGAAGGACTTAGGAAAATTTCTTTTTCAAAGCTGAGAATGCTAAACTTAACGGCGTGTACACATACCAGGCCTGAAAGAATGCAAAACTTTTTCCTGTCTGAGCCTTCTTAATAGCTTGGTT
>WEIV01015846.1:142433-155295 GCA_013390005.1 Calyptomena viridis
GGCTCCAAGGTTGTCTCTGAAAAAGTTATCTTTTCAGGGAGTTAACTGCTCTGCAAGGCTGGAGAGGGAGAGACATCCAAGCTGTTTGTGGGAAAAAATGAAAAGATTGCCTCTTCCAGGCAGGAAAGACTTCTAAGTGAAATGAGCCCTAAAACTCCATGTAAAAAATGGTTTTCTGCACTTATATGAACATTCAAGGTAGTGTCTACACTCTCTTCTTTCAAGAAAAGTTAATGGATGGAGCCTTCACTAGTTATGTAAACTCCTGAGAGTCATATGTTTAACTCTTTGAAAGGAGTATAATTTTGATCAAGAAACTCACAGTAAAACTTACTCTTTAGATTGCCTAAACCACATATGTACAAACTGTGACAAGAAAATACTAACAAATGTGTTCCCAATAGAATCTGAATTTTACCTAAGAAGATGAACTGCTATTGTCATAGGTGAACAAAGCATATTTCTCCAAAGTATCCGTTCATGTGTTATCCTTGTCATGGCTCTCAGAAACTCTTAATGAGCTTCTCTTTCCAAGACATAAAATTTGAAGATAACAGGTAACAAAAAAACCAGGCAGATGCAGAAGCCGTCTGAAACAAAGGTGGTAGAACACAGGAGGAGAAAACTTTAAGCTAAATCCAGATTGGGAACAAATATTCTGAGTTTAGCTTCATTATGTTAATTAGCAAGACTGTAGAGAAAAAGGAGGAGTTATCGCCATGATCAAGTTGGGGGAAGTTAAAAAGGGGGACAGTAATAAGATCATTAGCTCTTGTGTAATAGGGAGAAGAGGTAAGCGCTTATGGCCTGTGAAACAGCAATACATTAGCAGGAGATGAGATGTGGGGTGAATTTCAGGGGACCATAAAACAAATGTTCCAAGGGTCCAATTTTTGTGTAGAAAAGTATATAACACAAGTCTGTATTTTCTACTTTGTCTGGTTGCATGTGTTCATGAACAAATATCTTTACATTGCCCATGGAATTGAAACAAGATTTTTAAACACAGATTTTATAGAGTGTGTATCACTACATTATCACATAATGAGATTCCATACAACAGATGGTTCCATATTTCACAAGGAGTATATTGTCTCCACCAAATTACTACAGGTTAGTTCCAAAACAATTTTAACTCCCATTAATAAAACTGATTTAGTGTATTTTGTATTTATGCTCTTTTGGGGAGAGTCATGAGATTTAAATGTCTGACTAGTCTATAAGTCTAAGTGTTCAAACATTATGATCCATCCTGGGTGATAAAGTGAAGCAGTTTACAAAGCAAATAGCAGCTACATCCACTCTAGTAGTCAGCTAATAACATGAACATGTTTGGGGGCATGGCATTTTTTCCCAGAATGTGACACAGAAGCACAAAGTTCTCTTGGGGACCACAATCAGCTATTTATTAGTGTCAGAACAGTGTATAACAATGTGACTTTGTTTATTCCAGGAATGCCTTTGTACTGTACAAGCATTGCATAGTGTTATTTGACAATGAAGAGCCTAATATTTTGCCCGACTACAGCTACAAAACTTTCAAATCAAGGTACTTCAGTCTTGAAAATGAATGAAAAGCAATGTGAATGATTCTGTTCTAATGAAGTGCAGGGCTTCTCTTGGGAATAAAAATATGATAATTCATATAACTGAAGCATTCCATGTAAATTGTCAGCCATTCAAGTTAAAGAAGTAACTAATGAATAACTGCATGAAGGATTGCATGATGATTAGCAGTACAATATTTAATATCAACTGGAGTTATCAATCATTTCCCACTGTAATTACCCAAGGCATTGAATAGAAAATTGCTTTTAAAGAACATTTCAATAAATGAAGTAGTAATTATTACAGGTAACTTGTAAAAGAGACTGTTGCCATATACTCAGAAGTGTCCAAAAAAGTTTTCCAACCTGATGAATATTTTTAAGATTTTCCTTTTCTATATTAAAATGAAACAAGTGTTTTCTGAAACATTCATGTGCAACATGAGTGAGAAACACAGAAAAACAGCCCTTAAACTCAACAAACACCCTACAGTTTGTGAACTTCTCATTAATGAATAAAAAATTATGCACATGATTAGCCATGGGCACATTACCTAAATGACACAATATTCACTGCCAGAGATAGAAATTCAAATATGAGCTGAAAGATTACTAGCACATTTGCCTGTATTTTTGATAATGCAAAATTTAAATACATTTTTTTAAAAAGTGTTGTGTTCTCACCTCAAACTATGTATGTATATGTATATTAATTAATTTCAACAATCTGTGTTAACATTCTTATTTGATTATGTTATGCAATTAGTCAGTGCATGCTAACACACTTAAGCAACCAGAGCAGAGCAAGGCTACTTTTCATCATGCATCGGTAAAATGAAAAATTATTTTTCTTGTAGTCTGTGAAATTATACTGATGAAAGACCCTTTGTATGATGTCTCTTAATTTTGCCTTTCACAGGTGTTCTGTTTGATTGAGTTAATCATTAATTAGAGTTGGGATTTAAATTTGAGTTTCTTTTATCTCAGGTGATGTAATTGACCACCTGATTAACGGATTCTGAACTGACAAAGTGGTAAAGCATATGTTTCCCTTTGGTTTTGGATTGAAATTTTCCTTGACCTAAGAGATTTTTCACAATATAATTTTAAACCAAACAGGTATTTTTGCTTTAATTTCCAGATTTGGCAACCATCTCTACATGAATAGTTTCCTATAGATTTTTTATTAACAGCATGTAGTGATGAGTTGGGCAGGACACCTCTGAATCAGTAAAAAACCACTCTGTTGATTCATTTGCATTTCATGACATTTTTACAGAGTATGAAAGTTAATTTGACTCCATGTCCTTAGAATGTGCTATTTGTCTCTCAACTAATTTATTTTTTAATGGCTGTCACAGAATCATAGAACAGTTGAGATTGTAAGGGACCTCTGGAGATCATCTTATCCAACACCTTTGTTCAATCAGGGCCACCTAGAATGCAGGAGGATGTTCAGATGGTTGTACATTTTTTCACATATTTCTTCATATATTTTTAATTCTCTACTTCCTTGAAATAAATCCAGATGCCCTTAAGTGTTTGGCTGTTTTTCCCCTTATTCATCAGTTCCAAGGCCAGACAAAAAATTATGAATTAAAAGTATTAAACTGGAAGACAATTCATGCTTCACTACCTTGAAGAGGTAAGTGTTCTTATATGTCTTACATGATCTCTGAAGAGAACGGCTAGAAGGAGTTTCAGAACAGAAGCCCAACTCACAAATTCTTATTTTTCTGTGGACTACAGAGAGACCTAGGCTACCCTTCTAATATGCAGATTTTAATTTGATCCTTAAATTAGATGAGATTAATATCTTTCATTGTGCTTGAGAAATAAGTTCTTGGTTATGACAGTGTGAAAGGAAAGACAGTTTATGCCTGTCTCAGTAATTGCAATGACTAAGGTTTATTAAAAAAAAAATGAAAAACAGCAAACAAAAGAGAATATATTGATATATGTAAGCCTGATGTCATGCAAAGGAGATACCTCTCTGCAGGAGAGACTTTTTGCTGAGTGTTTTGCTACATTTTCCCTAAGCAGTCAGTTACCAGAGAATCTTCTTTTTCAATTTAAGCACACAGGCTTTTCATAGTGTTCAGAAATGTATTTTCAGAAGACTGTCAGCTGAGCCAGGAAGACAGCTAAGCTAGTCAGGACCAGAGCAGGACATAAAAAACTCCAGAAAGACTGAAGAGATTTAAGCTGGTGTTCCTTATTCAGACCCAAGACTATACGACATTCACACAAGTCTCAGTTGGGAATCATTTCCTACGGTTAGGCATATAAAGCAAATAATCCCCCAGAGCTAGTCATGTCCTAGTAGCTGAACAGCAGTTTTTATCCTAAACCAAGGATTGGTAGAAAAAGCAGCCTAAAAGACTACCTATGCTGACTCATGTGAAACAAAACAAAAAACCCAACTAAACAAAAGGGGAAAAAATCATCAAAACAGAAAAAAATGAGCAGTCTAGATTAGATCATGTTTATACTACTTTGTGCTACTCTATTCTCTACTATGTATGTCTTGGAGTGGACTAGATAGAGTAATCCTAAAGAATAAAGTGAGTGAACATGAGAATAGGATTGATGATCAGGGATCTAGTGCTCCAGATTCAGACTTTTTAGTAGAGAAACAGTCAGAATCAAAATGGACATGACTGCAAGAATCTATTCATGATAACAGTGAAGGCCACCCTTCTGCTCTGAAAATGTAGCTGTTGTACACCATGATTCAGACTAGGAGTCTTGAAATGCTTGTTATCTGTGTAATATCTGTATTATGTATAAATTATTCAATTGATTCATTGCAAATAAAGATGCTCCGGTGCTGGGATGTTTTGAAAAACGCCAGTGTGGGCTCCTCTCTCCACGGGCTACAAGACTCTGCCTCCCACGGGGTCACAGCTTCCTTCCAGCATCCACCTGCTCTGGCGTGGGCTCCTCCATGAGCTGCAGGTGGATCTCTGCACCTCTGTTGTCCCCCATGGACTGCAGAGGGACAGCCTGCCTCATCATGGTCTTCACCACGGGCTGCAGGGGCCCTGCTCCAGTGCCTGGAGCACCTCCTCCTCCTTCTTCTGCACTGACCTTGGTGTCTTCATTGTTGTTGTTCACAACTTCTCACTGTGCTCTTCTCTAGTGGCCATCTTCATCTGCCTCCTACTTTTTTCCCTTCTTAAATATGTTATCATGGAGGCGTTACTATGACTTCTGATTGTCCTGACCTTGGCCAGTGGTGATTCCAGCCGGGAGCCAGCTGGCATTGGCTCTGCTGGAAATGGAGAAAGCTTCCAGCAGCTTCTCGAAGAAGGCTCCCCCACAGGCCTCCCTGCTACAAAAAAAATGGCCACAGTAATCCAATACAGCTAGAAAATCCCTAAATGATCAGAGTTTTAAAATAAAACATTTCTGAATTTATTTATTTATAAACACAAATAATTTGATTTACAGCACGGCTTTTCTAACAGTTGTGTCAACACATATAAGGAAGCAGCAAACTGCAATATTCACCTTGAAGTGACCAGGCAGAAAGAGACAGAACTGGGCCTCCGAAATAGTCCTTTTGCTAGAGGAAATATATCACTGAAATATATCATCCTTACTGCATTAAAGCCGTAGGATGAGGCAACACAGTGGTGTTGAATGAATGGCTGTGAGACAGCATATGCAAACACTCTGCTCTGGTACATGAGGGATTGCTTAATGTTTTGCAGTATAATGCATACAAATTCAGATCTAGTCAGTTTACTGTCAGTAAACTGGAAAACAAAACAAAAGAAACCTCATAGCCTCTAGTAGCAATTCCTAAAAAGAAAGAAAAAAATCTTTAGGGTGGACTGTCAGTTTACATTGCAATCTTAATAAAAAAGAACAGTTGAAAGGAATCAGGCCTCAAAGTAATAACCATGTCAGAAACTTCATTGTAAATCCATATCACAGAATTATTTTGATTTATGTTGGTAGTATAGATAGAAATACCAGAGAGAGTGTACAATGAAATTTTAGCAGAACAAAGTCTCAGAATTTGGTCTCTGCACAGTTTTATACTCAAAACACTTGCACAAGAGGGCCATAAACCTACTTTAACGGAAGTTACTAATTTGCCTACTGTGCATTGAGTCACCTAATTGTTGTTTATGTTGATGTAATTGCTATGATAAAAGTAGTAAAATGAACTAAACTAGATTTTCAGAGCTATAGGATGATACCCTTGTTAAATTAAGAGATGATCACTGAAAACAATCTGATTGGTTAATAAGACATTTCCCAATGTTAATTCTGCATAATAAAGCGTGTTTTACATCATGTAAGAGACAGAGCACAGGTGGAATGATGCCTAAAATGATTAGAGCTGTTTGAAATTTGATTACCCAATGCATCCCTTCTTTACCATTTTCTGATTTCTCTGTTCATAATTTTGTCTCTTTACAGAATATCATAATCGAGCAGCTTTGAAAGAAAAAGTCTAATGCTTACAGCAAAGTGATAGGGAGAAGAAATACCCAAATTCTATTAAGCATTTGAATAACTCTTGGTGTGACGTTTTGTTACTAAACAAATCTCTCTGTGCCTCGGCTTCCATATTTGTAAAATTATAAGTCCTCTTCTTGCTCAGCACATTCTGAAGTTTCAAACATCACATTTTTTACTAACTGCTTTGTGAAGATCCTGAAATGCCATTCTAATATTGAAGAAACATAATTTATGCTGAATAAAACAGCTATGTTCCTCTAAGGAGAGAGAACTAATGTAGTACTTGTAGATAGTCATGGTGCATAGTGAACACTGAATCACATGTTGCAATAAGGAAGTGATGGGAAGTTGAGCAAACTCTCAATAAAAAGTGTAGAAAAGGCCAGAATGCTATCCAAAAACATGCTATACCTTACAAGGAGAAGACCCGATTCAAAACAAACAAACAAACAATCAAAAAAGAGTCTGGAAGATTGGCCAAAGAATACAAAATGGAAGAATATACCAAGAAAATCCTTATCAGGTTTGAGCAGAGAATGGATAGAAAAAGAAAGATGTTTAGGTTGTTTTAAATTAATGCCTAGGGGGAATTTTTCGATTTTGTATGGAAAAATAAAGAGTTAGAAAAGAGATACCAGCAGAAAAAATAAATTGCTTTAAAACTAAATTTGTGTATCAGCATTCTATCAAGTTCCAAAATAACATATAAAAGAGAAAATTTAAGTTGTGGTGCTAACATCTGCTTACTCCAGCTACAAGAAGATGGCTATCCAGCCTGATATTTGAGTCTCTTTTATAGATTATCATTACTAATGATTGGTTTATATTCTCTTGAGTGAAGAAGGGACTTCCTGAGTTTGGATTATAAAATATACAAATAAATATATTAAAAAAATATAAAATATATATGCCCGTACAATAGGGACTATCATTGAATATTTTTCACTTCCATTTCTGTTTAGTAGAGAATGTGTGTTTTCAGGAACTTACGAATTTATGTATGAAGAATTTGGGGTATTCCTTATTACCTCTGTGTTTTACCTCAAATACTACAGGATTCTATGAGACAAAACTATGACAAAAAGAATGCTATATTGATTCTTCTTTTAATTACCAGGAAAAGTGAAACTTGTTCAACTGGAATCAGTAGGGTCTTGGAGGAGGAGATGCTGAATCAACCCTGTTCTCTTTTCCTCTGAGATTTGTTCTCTTCACCCATCTTTGAAATGCTCATTCAATACCACTTGCAATTTTAGAGAAGTTCTGTATATAATTATAGTTTCCATTTTAAATATCAGTTGTCAAGTTCTTCCTCTTATAACACCCATGCTGTTACTTTAAATGTAATGGAATGCCTTGAAAGGCTCAGACATCATGGCAGTCATTGACATCATATATTAATTTTAGCATGAATGACTCTCTGACTTTAATATTTTGTGAGTGAAATACATTTCTTCCTTACAGTTTGGACTGGAATCAGACTTGTCCATCTGTAATAATAGTTTTCTTTTTCTAGAAAATAAGTAGTTTGAATCTGCATATTAAATAATATTAATTTTGTTGCTTGTGGTGGCAAATATTTTTTCAAGCATTAATGAGATGTCTAGATTATTGCATACATTTTAGGAGGAAGTATATTTTACACAAGTTTTATTAAAACCATACTAACAACATTTCATTTAGTGTTCTTTTGCACTATTGAGATTTTCTAAATTGAGAGACAAAAAAATAAGAAGGCAGATGGACAGACAGACAGCAAAAGGTCCATTCAGGATCAATCTGAGAAACATCTCAGGCTCCAAATTCTAAAGATATTTGCCTCTTGAGTACTGTAAAGAAAATAGAAAACGAATAAAACCAACCAAATGGGACAAAAAGGAAACAAAGGCATCAAAAGGAAAACTGAATTTATGATAATGTCTGTTAGTGCAAAGCCTCTGTTGGATGATTACTGCATGTTATCTAAGTACAGCAATAAATAACAACCATTAGCAAAAAAAACAAAACAAAACAAAAGTCAGACCATATCAATTAGGTTCTTACTGTGCACTTCCGTAGCAAGGAATACTTAATATACACAAATTATAAAGTGAATGCATGTTTGACTTATTTTGGTCCATTTCCTTTGAAATACTCACTTAAATGTTAATATTAGATTCAATAAACAAAGGACACCCACAACAAAGATGAAAGAACATAAAAGGCCTGAAGTTGACAGTATAAGTACCAAATCTGATGGAGCACAGCAGTTATAGAAAAATAAAACATGTTGAAAACATCATAATTATAGCTGGTTGAAGATCAAAGAGTTATATGCAATAAAAGCAAATATAAGCAATTGGATAAGACACATTAAAAAAATAATTCTGCTGTAAACTTGAATGATAGCTATGGGATAATATTTAGCTGACTTTATTCAATTAAAATTAAATGGGTTTATGACATTGATTTTTTAATTTATTTGTTCACTTCAGCTTTAAAATTATTATGCTTTAAGTGAGCATATTTTAGATTTACATAGGTTTTATAATTTTTATATATATATAAATATACATAAATGCACACACATATGCATATGTATGCACATACATGTACACACTCATATATACACATATTTGTAGGTGTACGTATGCATATTTCCTGAGATTGTTTAAGTGGAGATTTTATATGACATGTTGTGAATAATTGTTAACAACTGAGAGAAAATATTTCATAATCTCTAGAGCCCCTGAAAGGTTAGATATATCTATTACACAGCAAGTTTCATGAATTTCAAGTTTTGGGGTTTTTTTCCCTCTTGAGGAGATATCCTAGATGATATTTGCAAGAATGTCCACAATAGTAGATATCTTCACCAACACAAAGTCCACCTCAGGGAGTATTGAACATCAAGTGGATTTCTTCTGGCTTTAAAAATCATTCCAAAGACAAAATGAGCTACATAAAAGAAATGTCTGTTTACTTTCTCTAGCTACATAAAAGGTCCTACAGTGTTCGTGTTATTATAAAAGTCTAGATCATCCCTTTGCAGCCCATCTGCACAAAAACTAAGATGACCTACTGAGAATATATGGCATCCCATTTCTTTTTTCGTAAAAACCACTAACATAAATGTGACAGAGATATGATCCTGGACATTCACCACCATGTGATTGAATTTAGTGTATGGATAGGTTCTTGCCATTTTTGTCAGCAGGATAAGAATGTGGGACCATATAGTTTCAGTGGAAAGACTTTCTGTGAAAGCTGTCATTAGAAAATCCAGATGTTGCTGAAAGAAGAGGATGTTTCCTAGAAGCTCTGCCTAGTAGATCAGTTATAAGATTAGGATAATAAGTTACCAAAAATTCAAGTAACACTTGACAGTGTTCTAATGAGGACTTGAGGAAAATGAGAAAGATAATATGGACATACCTTGTGAAAACTTGGAGTTTCCGATCCCACAAAAATACTTCTTGTTCAGTTTTCCAAACTCAGAGATATGGAGAAGGTTAGAAATCATAATCAGCTGTACCTTATGTTACATCCTTGAAACTAAAGTTCCCTAATTTTTTGTTTGTTCATTTGTATGGTTGTTTTCAATTTCTGTTATTCAGATTATTTTAATGTAACAAAATAAAATAATAAAAAAATCACCAGCAAATTCCAATACCATTGACAACAAAATAATTTTAGGATTATGCATTTATTTGAAAAGTGCGTGTAGAAAGTACTTATTTCCCTATTATCTCCATCTTACAGAGTGCATTCTCTTATCCTGCAATTGAGATCCCTCTGTTTTCCTCTAATCCCACACCTCAAGTTGTGTTTATAGCCAGCTGGCAAGAGTGGTTGTTAGAGTTCCAGTGAATGACAGGTCAATTGGATGTTTTGTTCATGCTAGCCCAGATCAGTGGTAGGAGACAGAAATAGGTTTAAACGTTGTCCTTT
Source organism: Calyptomena viridis (assembly GCA_013390005.1). NCBI lineage: Eukaryota > Metazoa > Chordata > Aves > Passeriformes > Eurylaimidae > Calyptomena > Calyptomena viridis. The sequence goes on from WEIV01015846.1 coordinate 152,387, forward strand.
GGTAGAAAATCTGCAGAACATAGCAATGTCAAGAACTGCAGAGGACTGAATAGGTACAAAGCTTCCTAATCATTCCTAAACTGAAATATTTTAGGATTTCCCAATGCAAGATTATTTACATCTTTTTATGCTGAATATTTCAGAATCCTATACTGTGAAATGTAAACAAATTAGCATCTGTAGCAAAGCATCACAATTTAGGGAGCTGTTCTTTTATTTATTTATTTTTTCTCTACCTTCTACTTCCTTGGGAGCTATTTTTTATATTTACAATGGATAATTCTGCTTGATCTGAAAATATGATTCCAAACACATGAATACTTTGAAGTACTACTACTACTACAGTTACAAAAGATTAGGTTTTTTCCTTATGACACCTACAAATTTTAATATCTATTTTTTCCCACTAAAAAGCTTAAGGTTAGTTTTGAGTAGGAATAACAAAACCTTTTTCTACTAGCACACATGGAAAATATACTGAAATTTAAAATGGGTCGCACATGGCCCAGAATACCTATTTCCATCACATTTCTTTACAACCTCTGTTTAGGCAGTATCTTAAAATTGTCAGAAAAGTTTCAAATATGCTGTAAATAACAACCATGAAGTTCTGAAACTGGTGTTATATATGTTATGCTTTTCTGATAATAGAAGAGGAGTTGATAGCATCTCATGTGTTTCTCAGTTGCTGGATGGCATTAATTTATACTATTTTTTTTTCTAGTGAGTCTGTGTATAGTTGTTCACTAGACAGACAATAAAATGTGAAGTTGCTACAGATGTCAAATTGTTCCTTTAAGCTTCTGCTCTTGAGGACCTAGTTCCTCATACACTCAGTAAAGGGGAAGGGCAAGATAATTATTTCACTACCATTTGAATACAAATCAAATTAATTTTGTGCCTTTTTTAATTTCAGTCTCGCAGGAATAACTCGTGTGTGCTTCAAAGAGTAAGTTGGGAAAGTTTATATATGAAAAATGCTGTCTTTTCTAAAGTAAATTTTTCTTCCGCAATCTTGTGGAACTGCTTTTAATACCACTTTTTATAAAAATGTGTTAGAAACTCTGCCTTACAAGCAGAACTAAAGTTTCCAGTCCAAATAGAGAATCAACCTTAGGAAAACCAAGAGAGTGGGTGGGACGGTGAACACTTCTTAGGAAACATGACACTTTAATTCAAATTTCTGCTCTGTTTGCTGCAAATCTGTGGCTTGAATCTTTGCCTTCTACATTGCAGGTGGGTGCTCTAAGTCAGTTTTAGAAGCTTTCTGGAGTTTTTCTTCTGTCTCATACAGAAAAAAAATGGAGAAAAAAGAGTAACGCTATAGTGGCTCCCTACACTACATAACCCCATAATTCTTTAGTGAGGTCCAACATTCAAAATGTAGAATGTTCTTTGAATGTGTATTACTGTGAAATAGCTTGACACTCTGATCCATACAGGGCCCTATTCTCTGAACAGCCACCCAGTTCACTTTTGAGATCTCCTTTACAGAACTCTNTGCTCTCTGCAGGCAGTGTTGATGATGTTAAACCAACTCTTTCAGTTCCTCTTGGCACTACATCACCAACTCCACTTTTCCAGTGGTTTTTAGATAACCACCATCTTTTCCTGAGCACATTGCTCAAAGACATGCAACATGCTTTTGGAAGCATGCTGGAAAACATAATTCTGATCAGTCTCTATATTATACTTATGATCTTTGGCTAATACTAACAACAATAGCAACAACAAAATTATGTATTCTTTAGGGACATAGAATGTACCATATATCACTCCTAAAGAGATTCAGGGCAAGTGCTATGCAATCAGTCCAGCGCGTATGGTGGACTGGCCTTCAGCCATGGGAATGTGAACTACCCTGCATCAACTGAACAGCAGGACAACAATCACTTCTCAGCAGAGTTTAAGTACAGCCTTTGCTTTGCCTGAGTCAGAACAGGGGCTCAAAATTAGTTCTCTTTCATCTCACTTGAAAGCACTAACCAGTGTCCTAACAATGGGGCAGCTTCTCACAAAAGAAGGCTTATGGCTGTGTCTCACAAACATGAGTGCTGTGAGAGTCCAGACTTAAGACAAATCTCTCTCCCCTGTTTCATACTGGCACCTGGATGTCTCAGAAAACATTCTCCAGCATAACTCACAAGTTTCTAGTACTCTCCATGTGTCATATAACTGTAAAACCGTAGTATAAAAGGGAAGATTAAAGGATTAAAAAAATATATTTTGTATGAAGGGGTAAAGTCTCCACTGTAGAAGCTCCATTACAGAACTTCTCTTTCATCCCTAGTTGCTGGCTACTAGTCCTGAAAAGTCAAGGTATTTAAGTGTACTTCTTGCTAACACCATTTCATTGCCATCACAGGTGGGCAGAGATGACATCCTGAAACAGAACTCCCTGTTGATGATACAAGAATTTTTTTCAGCCACATTAATCACTCCACTGAAGTTTGGCTTGTGATACCTTGCATACAGCAAAATAAATAAACTCACACATCAATAACTCGTTCAACCACATGGAATTCTACTTACCACATGACTGAACATACTATTGATTTTAAACTAACAGCTATCCAGCTTTTTCATCAATCCAACAGTACCATTGGTTTTATTTCTTTTTTCTTCAGCTCCTAAACTTTTCATTTTCTTTTATCCAGCTTTTACTGGTAAAGTCAGAAGTGGGTGTTTTCCAGTGATATGTTGTTGTAGCCAGTGTATCATTTGCATTCAGAAATTCCATGCATATGTGAAGAAAACGGAGCTTTCTTTATGGCATTCAAGGTCACTTAGCTGCAGTACAATGTAAATAATTTCCTCCAATTCAAACTAATACCTATATATAATATGAAGTTGGAAAACAAGAGTCATTGGAAGAAATAATGTGAAGTAATGTTTCTTAACAGCAAAGT
>WEIV01015848.1:4918-27695 GCA_013390005.1 Calyptomena viridis
TTAAAAAAAAAAAAAGGGAAAAAAATTATTATGACTCCTAATGAAAAAAGTGGGGGGGATTGGTTTTGATTTTTTATTTACCAGATGCATGATGGTATCCCAGGTACCTACATATATAGCAGAGCATCTACAGGGAGCCTGTACTGTTCTGGAACACCATCTGAAGGCAGAGTGACAGCCAACCAAAATGGCATTAAACATTTATGTTGAGGCACCTCCTTCTACATGAAATTCTTACATTGAAGATAAAATTTCAGAGTTAGAATTAGACAGCCTGCATCCTGCATGCCATGATATAAGCTAGAGATTTTATACACTAGATATTGCATTGAGATTCTAAGTGTTCCTCTGAAAATATATCACTTGGCAGCAATCTGTTACTTATAGCTAGGAGTTGGAGAAGTCATGTACAACTTCTTTTTGTTTACTTTTTTCATTAACTGCATCTAAAACAGCATTCAAACAACTTACCCTCCCAGCATAATGCAGAACAGTGAAGGTGGAGCCCAGATCCTTTGGGGCAAGGTTACCATTTCCATCTTTTGTGGAGGAATATACTGTATTCCTGTCTGATGTATCCAGGTAAGACTGAATGCGTTTAGAAAGACTCTGTTCCACTGACCAAACAGACTGGCTTTCTTCATCCAGCATTGATAAAAAGCCTGATGGTTTCTGAAATGGAAAATAGATTTTTCTCATTTTATACANACTTTTCTTGTGAACACTGCAAGAGGGGGAATGTAAAATATTCATCTTATTTTACAGCCACAATGAAAGACACTTAGCATATTCTGGAGTGTTGTTAAAAAAAAAAAAAGGNTCTCATTTTATACAGGAGCAATAGAATTTCAGTTGTCCCTAGTAGAGTAGCACAGCCTGTAATTTAAACACATATAACCTCAAAGAAAAGGGAAAATAAAAAAATGAAAAATATATTGGTAAGTGTTCAAGACTATGCACATCAGATAATTCTACAAGAAATTTACGGAGCAGTATTTCAGTTACCAAAATGGTCACTATCACTGGTGATCTTTTAGGAAACAGACTGATTTACTTCCTTCTTGGAAGTTAGAAATTTCTTGCAGAAATTAGCTTTGGTTACTAAAGAAACTGTCAGGCTTACAACAGAGACTTGCCAGTCCTATGGCTGCATTCACCATCATGGTACAGAGAGGCTACGCAATAATGACTAGAGGTAAGGAGTTTCTATTGCATCTTCTTCAGCCCTGGACTGTTAGTAAGCTCTGTTAGACCTTGAGCTATGGTCTCCTTGGATCCATAACCTTGTCTGAAGATTCATAAATCAGAAAATACAAGCAAAAGTTTGTATTAGTCTAACATGCAGAGACTGTTTATAAATATACATGGTTAAAAAAAGATCTGGAAACTACCTGAAAAAAAAAATCCAAGGCTGCACTATGGTTACCAGGAGAATACACTGTTTCCATGGCAACTCCCTCTTGTACGCATTCTGCTTGCTCTTGTAGGAAAAGCACTTCATTGATGTACTGGTGTATCTTCTCATTGGTCATGTTGACACACAGCTATTGTAAAACGAAGAAAAAATGAGTATTAGTTTACTGCCTAATTTATCAATGTAGGTTTTACTGCATGTCTGATATTAAATTTGATGAAATGTCCATCCACGATGTTATCTCTTGGTAGATCACAGATTTAGCAAGACCCTAGGGAAATTTACATTTTAAGAGCTATTACTATTAAATTGGGAATACAGAGTTTTCTGCCTGCAAAGCTAATTGTGAATTCCATGTAAGAATTATCAAATATCTGCATTATCAAATATAGTGCAAATTTACACTAATTCCAATGACTGAAGTGGGGTAACTATGCTTATAAATTGGTATATTTAATATTCTTCTTCATTTTACATTCAGGAAGTCTATACAAATGCAATGTGTTTTTAGAAAAAAATAACAACATATTTGTTTAAGATCCTGACTCTCTGGTTAGTTCAATGCTAATAAAGACATTGAAATTCTGTTTCCACATATAACGCCACTGAAGTCTAAAGCAGTCTCTGAAGAACTCATTGTGTTTTGTCCAAATATATGTTATAAAACACCTAGGAACTTTTTACTAGATGCTACTCTCCGTTTTACAGATATTATACAAGAAGGTTGGCAAGAAAATCGTGTTCATTAGAAAAGTTCAAAGTTTGGAGAGATAAATAATGTAGAAGCTTCTTAAACATTTTTCTTGATTCCCTTATAGGAGGTATGGTGCCAGTTTTGCAAACAAAATAGATTTACAGCAACTGATTTTCAATTAAAAACACTTGGGAGTTGTATCAGCTTATTTTGGGTCCTTTTGTATTTTATTCAAAGCTCATCGGCAAAATTAGGTAAATATTTAATAACCTGGTGGAATAAATGTTTTAACTCTTTTATTGACATTAGAGTGGAAATTTTAGTGGAAAATTCTAGAATCTCCTCCAATACTAGCTATGACTAAGAAATTAAGAAAACAGAAACTCCTAAAAGGGTGGAAGAACACTTCAGATGAGGAATGATGCAAGGAATGCTTGTATGCAGTCTCTTTTGACTAAACTAGTCACATATTTGTCCTGGCCATAAACTATATCTTTCATGAATAAAGTGTGTAAAAGCAATTCCACCAGCAAGACACATTAAAAAGTATGAAATATTTAGATCAATCCTAAAATTACATGGCTTAACATCTACATGAGGGAAGAGAATCCAAGTAATGTGTAATAGTTGCCTGATTTTTCCATTAACGCCTCATGTTAGTACCGTCAACTTACACTAGCTATACAATGAAATAGACTAGTGTGAATAACAGTAAGAAGAAATAAGACAAACCCCCCCATTTTAAAACCAAGTGTCTATTATTAACTGTCTTTACCAATGCATGATAGTGCAGACAAAAGACAGCCTTAAATAAAACCAGTATTTCTTTTAAAGTGGGATTTATAAAGATTCAGTTGCTATCTCATTTTATTAACAATGGAAGTATACCATTCCCTTACACTATCTACCTTTTTAATGGAAAAGACAGCTTTTTTAACCCTGCGGCAGGCAAAATATTCTTTACTGATCACTTTTGGAATTCGAATTCTAATTACAAAATATTTCCAAAAACTTCGCAACATTATTTTATAAGGAAAACAAGCTTATACTTTGCACCATATGGTAAAGCCTTAAAGTGATACATGCTGTGTTTATCTTTATTTGCAGGTGAGTTATTTAGAGAATCAGGTCATTCAACTTTACACAGGTATATTTTACTGTAAGTTGTCAAAATCCCTATAAACTCAAGCTTACTTTTTCTCTTGAGCCAATCTCTTAAAATACATTAAAAAAAAGTACTTGAGAACTTGACTGTGCAGCAAAACTATAACTACACAATTCCAACTGAAGGTAAAGGCTGGTTTTAAGTACCAAAATAAAAGGAATGATATTTTGTTAAAACATTCATACTTAGCATGCTTGGGTGATAAAGAAAAAACCCCACATTTTAAAATTCTACTGATCAGTGTACTATGGCATACACTGGTGTGCCTCGTAGAAATATAAGCAACACTGTCACTCAGATTGGCAGACTTGCCATGGTGACAGTAAGGTACTGCAAACACAACCATAAAGCAAGATCAAGCACTTGTACAAACTGTAAGCTGCTCTCTCTAGCAGTGCTTGAGAGTAACAGCTCTGCAGAATGAGAACCAGGAGACCAGCCAGGGACTGCTGGAAAGCAAGACATTCTGATCATATCTTTCTCCTTGCCAGTGTTTTATACAGCCTGCTGGGAAAAGGTAATAAAATGAATGTTTCATATTAAAAGCTTGACACCGGTTGACATAATAGTTAAAACAGCTGAGACCTAGAAATGGGATGAAAATGAATTAAACTAGTTTTATAACCCAACTTCTTTTGCTTCATGTCTCCCAATATAAAACAATGATGTATTTTCTGTCTAAAGATTTGAAAAGTTCAGAGAACTGTATTTTTAAAAACATGCATTTAACTGCACTCATAAAAATTAGATGGAAATATAGCAGTACTAAAAAAACCCTCGAAGAAATTTTTACCTAAAACAAGTATTTGGGGAATACCTGTAAGAACTGTGTATTTGCTTTACTTTGCGGTAGTAGTCAACATTACCTATGGTACTTTTTGTCATTAAGCATTGTTAAACTATTTTTGACATGCATCTCATGGGCTCCATTTTATGTCTCTTCTGTATGTCTCCTTCTATTGGTCTTTCTTACCTCACTATCATGTCTCAGTGAAAACAAAGACACCATGTATTTGTCCAAGTCTTCTTTAAACATCCTTTTAGAATATTATTATAAGAAAAAAATATTCTTGTTCAAATATAAAAAACCAACTTGCATCCGAATTGTAGATTTTGGAAAATAATATGGTCGAATTTGGTAAAAGCAGGGTTAGCTTGATCTCTCTTCTTTTACCACATTTGACTAGTTAGTACTATTAAGTATACTCCAAATGAATATTTAGGTAGAATACCAAATTTGTACTGTGCTCTGCAGACAGAAAAGCACCTATGACTAATGAAATTTTCCTGCTCTTAACTCTATCCATTTTTCCTGCTCTTACACCTATTTGAAAAGGCATAACCGAAAAAAGGGAATTTGTGAAAAGAAAACTTAGTGACTGTCAATCAGTGACGAAATGGATGCAAAGACTCTTTTGAAAGCTCATTTACATCCTTTGGTCATGCAGAAGGATTAGCTCTACCAAGGGATGTATATTCAGAGCACATATCTATACATCAATCATGCTATATGTTATGGGCCAAAATAATGAAGTTACAATGATAAATTTAATTTGCAAGCAAGTGCTCTAGAATTCCTCAAAAGTGTAATTTCTAAGATACTAAAAAACCAGAATCATCTTTTTTCTGAGGTTGGACTCAGAAAATACTTTTAAACCTAAGGTTGATTCTCACTTCTTTTTCAGAAGTATCTTGATTGCTGTTCCTCTTTGTGTCTGCTACCCAAATATTTCAATATCCTTTTCTTTATGTGTAAGTACCAATGAGAATAGTCCTAATGAATTTGTAAGAAACTCAGAACCCAATATATTCTTTGCCTCTTAGAGCTAACAGAGATTTCTTGTTCTCCACACAGTTCCAACACAAGTTTAAATAGAGTCCTTCTACCTCTGTCAGAAGATTTTTATTTTGCTGGGAATCCATGTCATCTCTGGGGTTAGTTGTCATTAGCTTATCTGTGTTCCTCAAATAATGTAAAACAGAACCCAGTGCTATATTAAAACTCTATTACAGGTGGCTGTCACCTGAGAGGCCTTGCACAAAGGAGTGTCTGAAAAGCCCCTCAAAAAAGGGACACTTTTCAATACAAAGTGGAATAGTCCCCACCTAACTTTGTACATATAGAAGTATTAAACAAACAAGCAAACATGGTAACAGCAATCTTTCCTTGAAAGACTTTGGAACTGTTCTGAAACAGAAATAGCTTCTAATTATTTTTTTCACTCATGATGCTGCCCAGAAACTAAGTACTATAGGATAAAAAGGGGTGGTGCTGTGGAAAAGATATCAGACAATAAACGTCCTTGTGCAGCATTTCATCATGAATTGAGCTGGGAATATGAGCTGGATTTTGAGATAAACTGTTTTATTTTTGGCCACAAACTGTCTATCATAAAAGAATAAATAAAAAAATACACATTTTAATGTAAGGTACATTAAGGTGCATTTTAATGTAAGGTACATGATAAGCCAGCTTTAAAACCAAGTAACTGTTTTTCCAGTGGCTGACTGGAACACTGGACAGACAATAATGTCGTGTACAAATGGAAAAATCCGTGTGCACTAGAAAGAAGACGAAAGAGACTGACAGGGAAGAGTACACCATGACAAAAGCCATGCACAGTGTAAGATCCTCAGGAACCGGGTCGAGGAACAAATTAAAACACAGGACTGCCAGGCCTCTGAGGACAGAAATGAGTTTTTACAGCCTTCCTCAGCTTTTCCTAGGACCCCTGCCCATGGGCCCAGTCCCAAGTGACACCGCGGCAATGCCAGCCTGCAGCCCCTTCTCCAACTGCTTGTGACAGAGTCCCAGCCCCGTCTGGCTGATGATGGGTGCTGTTACCAGCCCTGTTTCTGTCCATCACACTTAGGGATGCTGCTCATCAGGGAGGGCATGGCCAGCCTTTGGGACCTCCTGTTGCCTGGCTCCCTGCTGCCAGGGATCAACTGGTTCTCACTGCTCCATATCAGGGATGTTAAAACCTTCCTATGCATGGAGGCTACCAAAACTCTGACCTAAAAACATGTCATTATTTTGCCTTGTTAAAGGCCGAATTAACATAGTAAGCACTGTCCATCATCCTTTGGGGAATAAGGAATATCCCAGCACTGGAAATTGCAGTGGAAGGTTCTGCATTAAGTCCTTACATAGTATCAGAGCTCAGTGTGCACCACCAGCTGCCTACTCCACAGAGCCAAGCACCCATCTATGCTCTGCACAGGCAAAACCAAAGAAAGTTAATTTTGTATGCATAAAACAAAATATTGAAATGCTCTTTCAGACTGTCCAAATGCAAAGACTTGAGTCTGTGAGCCCCCATCAGCTATCACTGAGAGCGCAATGCCAGTAGAAAAGTTAAATCATGTGACTTTTGTCTATTCATATCCACCCATCTTCAGAAAAGGCAACACGATCTTACATTTGGATAGCTAGAAGTGGTTTAATGGCTGAGACAATGCAATCTAATATAAAATAATCTGTTACGGCTGTTTTGGCTAGGAAAGGCTACATGACAAAAATGTAGTGTCAACAGAGTTAACTATAGAAATAACACACTGAGAAATTAAAATCTACCACAACCAGTAACAGACATTGGCAAAAATTTCAATACATTTGGGTTCTATAACCTCTTCTGCTTTGCCATAGTGACTCTGAAGTAAAGTCCTGGGTGGCTCAGGCAATGGTCTGCACTCTCAGAGCCAGGTGGGTCCTGTCATGAGAGATATGGTGCATGGAGCTGCCACAGAGGCCGTGCCTCTCCCAGAGCTCTACTGCATCACACAGATAATGTGCACACACTTTAATGGGTGTAATGTTGAATGGGAGTCAAGACACTTGACTGTTCCAGTGATCTACAGTCAGATTTATTCAGATAAATCACTTATATTTCCCATAAAAATGATAATATATGCATAATTTCTTCTGCAAAATTGAAGAGACCTACAGAGGTAAAACACTATGCAAGAGCTAAACATAGTATTTAGCAAGAACTAAGTATTTTTTTCAGTTTACCACTTGAATTAGACATCAGAGAGAGAGAATATTAGAGTCCATTTTACTTTACTGAGTTATTGTTCTTTATGATGATTCCACAACTACGTAATTCCATTTCTGTAGAAAGACCTGACTTTCTGCAGTTGGATGAAAAGCTACTCTTGCTACTCTAAGTTTGATTCTTCTGCTATAATAAAGTTTTCTTAGAAACAATTAGGGAGAAATGGTACAGGCAACTATCCCTCCTGTTTATTGCTTGCTACATTCATTGGTCACAAGTTTGCTGAGTTTGTGGTTTAAAATATACTAACATAATGAAGGTTGTAGCACTCCTTGACTGTATTATTTGGAGTTGTGTTGTGAAGTAACCATGAATAAGATCTAATCTCGTTTTAAATTCTACCTAAAGAGAAGCAAACATTACTACTTTTAAAAGGGTGCCACTAAAACTGTAAACTAATACCTCTCAAACAGAAGAAAATATTGAAAATTAACACTGAAAACTGCCATTGCTATTCTTGGTAGAGCACTCGTATTTCCTGAAATTACCACGAAATGAAGTCCATTTCTGTACAGGAAAGAGAAACCTGTGCTCACTTCTGACCACGTTCCAGTGTGCCTGTATACAAAGCTATTCTGGCACAGCAGGTATGCAGCTGCTCTAGGAAAATGCTGGTCCCAATCTAATGATTACTCCTAGGAAGTGATTGTAAATTGTAATGGGGGTGAGCTAAAAGTGTGCTGCAATGATTTACCATAGCTCAGCTGATGAGCAGTATACTCACTGAGTCCTAGGAGTTCAGAGTATTTCAGTCTTTACTGAGCAATGACTTCTTCAGACTGTGTCTTCTAAAACCACTGCTCCTTGTCTTTCAACTTTAAAATTTCATATCAAAAATCAAAATTCCACTCACTATTGCTTATTCTACACACTGATTGTTATTTCAGTACATCCTATTTTTGCTCTTAATAAATACACTGTATCACACATTCTAAAAGATAAAAGCTTATTAATGCTCACCAAATATAATGAAAACTTTACACTTAATTAATAATGTTTTTTAACTCCAATGCTAGCTTTATAATCATCTATAAAACTTTTCCACTGACAAGCTGTCAGTCACATTGTTTTGCCTGCAGAATTTATCAGAGTCTTAGCTTAGACATAATTAATCTTACTTTTCTAGTCCTTTGGCATCTATTTTTGTATGTGTTGCTAATGAGTTGTTCCTAGACCAATTCTTTGTTTGATTCATACATTTCAATACTCTAATGTCTTGTCATTCCAACACATACACTAGAGTAAACAAATTATTCTACCTGGTTAATCTTCTGTTTTCTGCCTGAAAACACAGTATCACTGTTCTGTCTTAAAAAAGAGTTTATTAAAATTAATTGCTTAAACTGACATGTGACTTAGTATCTTATTGGTCTTTTAATTAAGATATTAGACTGTCTACTAACTGACCTGATATGTAGCACCAGAGAAGATTCACTCAGCTACTTGAAATGTCCCTGGTTTTGGGCAATCAGGAGGTTTTAATTTTTCTTGGAAACAGTTATGACTTTTTTTTCCAAGAAAGAAGGAAAATAGGTATCACAGAGAATGCCTTGTCATATGCTAGTTTGAAACAAAAGGTTCATTTTCCCCCAAATTACTTTTGTAATGTCATTTTAAAATATGCTAATCTAAATGCGATGAAAAAATAATTTTTATAGGTCCACCACCGCCTGGTTGTAACATTTAATGTTAGCATTCTACAGTCACAGGCCTTGACACTGGGAATGTTTGCAGACATGATGCAATGTTTTGCATGAGAACCCTATCTGGATTAACAACACTGTTTATCATTAGGGTTAACGAGCCCAGGCAGAGTACTGAACTAGGCTAGACTTCTAGACAACTCCAGCTTTGAAGTTCAGGCTGTTTTGGGTATGTCTGCCTGATTACATTGTACCATGTGGAGATACAAACTCGTTCTCTTCATTGCAACCTATCAGTTCAGTAATCAGGTATGTTAATTGCATTACAGAGTTCATATAAGAAAGAACTCTGTAATTCCCTCACCTCTATTCTATCTTTTCTGGAGTGCAGTTAAGTAGATTTTGAGATAATGACTCAGATTATTACTCAATATTATTCAACAAAATACATTCAGTCCAGGTGGTGGGACAGTAAGTGTCTCTTGAAATATATTTATTTAGAAAAAACAAAATAAAAATGCAAATTTGACCTTGAAGTTTCTTATGCAAAAATCATAAAATAAATTACTTTGTACTCATTTTTCTTTATATCTTGTATCTTTTCTTCAACTATCCTCTGCAGTCATTAAGCAGAGAATTACTTACCCCAGAAACTGGAATTTCATGATGTAATTGCAGATCTTATATGAGTTTCATGACAAAAAACCAATGCAGAACACAGTCAAAGGAAAATAACCAGTAAGTCCCAAGATTTACGCCTTTCTTTCAAGAAGCACTTAAATTGCATAGAATATTTTATCCTTATTAATAAGGGACCTTTATGGTTTTTTTTAAAAGTTTTTAAGTTTTCACTTTATATTTTCCCCCAAAGCAGGCATTCACACTGAGTAAATAACTGAGAATATTGGCACACAACAACAGTCCTTAATTCTGCAAACATTCCAAAAAAGTAGAACTGTAACAGCAAAAAAAAAATATGTTGAGAGAGGAACTGGAATATATTTTACTGTCTTCTTACACATTCTTCTGAAGGTACAGGTAAACCTATCGTGCTTGTGCTTTTAAACATTTGGAAATTGGGTAGCAACGTAAACACATACAAACTGAACTAATGTGGCCCTATGACTACTATTTCCCTAGAAAGTCGAGCCGTAAAACAATGCATTGAGTGGGATGAAGGGGCAAGTTCTGATTTCAAACAATAACAACTCCTTTGCTGCTGCTGCTGCCATCTCTATTCTTTTCTATGCTTTGATTTTCTATTCTATTCTATGCTTTGACTTCCTTCTGCTGCATTACAGAATGAATGAACTACTGAACAGTAACTTACACACCTCTTTCACTGTCTTGTGTAAAGTTACTAATGCTTTCTGAAACACATCATTCACAAGAGCTTTGGACTTCACAGACTAATGTTGAAAGTAGGCAAACAGCTTAAAGCAAGTTTGACACTTAAATTGATTTTTAAGAATTTATTCGGCTAAATTTCAAGTTATTTTCCAAATATGCAATTCAATTTTTTTTAAAAGTCACACGTCGTGAAGTCACACAAAGGTGAATCTGCCAGTAACAGCACTTAGGATAATGTAGCATTTGCATTCTGTTTTTAATCCACGGCATCTGAAAACCTTTTTTGATCTTTCTTCCAATTCAGTATATTGCCCTTCTACTCACTGATCTAGTTGAAGTATAACTTCCACAAGCATGAAAGTCAGACAAAACTATTTCCCTCAGACTGTCTTTCAATGCTGGTACTACCCTTCAAAATCACTATAGATATTTACTAGATTTATTTACTAGATTATTTTAAAATTATCAACAACTGTGCAAAGACCTGGACATAATTCACACACATATAGGCAGAATGGAAAAAAAATATTTAGGAGAAAATTTTCACCTTCATGTATATTTATGTTCTGATCAAAACTCTCCTTAATTAAAGAATTAGCAACAGTTACAGTAAATTCACAAAAAAATCAACACTTACCTGTTCAAAAGTATTCTTTTGAAATTCTTCAAATCCAAAAATATCTAATACTCCAATTTCAAATACCTGGTCACTGGGAAGAAAAGATAATACAGATAGAAGAATTCAAACAAGTGAATAATATATCTATTGTTCCTGACAGAAGCATTTGTGTTCTGGGATGAAAGCGGGCTGTATTTCATAAACATGGGGTGAAATACACAAGCAGACCACATACAGAAAAGAACCAAAATTCTACTCATCATCATTATACTGAATGGAACTAAAAAAGCAGGGTTCAAGATTTCTTTAGCAGTCATGTTAAAAACTAAATTTGTAAGAGAAGGAAAAAATATAAGCTTCTTCAAAGTCCACTTTCTAAAGGTACAGGTACCCACTTGCTCATATAAGGGATAGCCATTTAGGAGAAGTTCCAAAACACTTGGTTGCACTCCTCAGTTACCCTTTCCAGTCTGCATTTCTTTGGCAGACAGAATCTAAATGTACTTCAAGGGAAACCTGTTAAACCCAAGCCCAAGCTCTCTCTCTGTCAGTATCAAGTAGAGGTTCCAAGCTCGGGCTGCACAAGAGGTTATATATCTCAGGGGAAAGAACAGCCAGGGTTCAGGCTTGAAGAAGATAGATGTTTCTTCTCTGTACATACAAAAGAGATCTTGTTGACAGGGCATGCCATGTGTGCATGCATTCAGAGACGGGCTTATATTTTGTCCAAGTGGAAGCATCAAGGCAGAGCAGTCACCCAGGATTTGGATGGGAGAAATGGGAAAGGGACAGAGGTGTTAATATTTTGTACTTACTTGAGACTGAGTCATTTTAAACCTGATCTAGAGGGAAAACTAATTAAGTTCATTACAGTGAGCATAATGAATGTTTTGGGATATTCTTTTGACTGCTTTGCAAGGATTTGAGAATTCCATGTGAAAGACCCTGGCTCACTGAGGCTGGGTTTTTCTTTATTTTCTTCACAGCACTATTAGACAGAGAACATAAAAAGTGGGTTGTAGTAAAAAAATTTGTTGCAGTTTGCCTATATGAATGCAGTGGGACTTTAGTCTCCAGAGTGAAACGATCTGCAACAGGATGAAGGACTTTGTATAGTAGCTGATGGCTTTATGGAATAGTGAAAATCAGCACTGAAAAAAAATCATTCCATCTTCTGAGAAAGGATGCTATCTAAAGCAGAAAAATTTTTCTTTCTCTTTGTCAACATAATTTGCAAATGTATGGGTTTGTATGCATACAAGTAATATAGCAGGCTGCTGGTTCTGAAATCTTTTCCTTCCACATCTTTTCTCCATGTTCTATATTTTCTCTATGTCTAAATCTATGCATATATCAGGATATAGACATAAAAAAGAAAAAGGTGAACCACTGTTGAAGTACTCGAGTACAGTTCTATTGCAGTCATTGTAACCACTACCATTTCATTAGGTGAGGATCTAGCCCTCAAAATAAGTTCCCACATAAAAACAAACCAAAAAAGTAAAATCATTAAAGAAAGCTTATTACAAAACAAGCTGGGAAAAACAATCCGCAGCGACAAGCAAAGCCTTTTTCAGAAATCATACCCAGGAAGTTTGTCTTCATTTCTAAGGCATACTAGTTCAATGCACTACTGATTGTCACAAGACTAGCTATGTGCGGAAATGTCAGGCATAGATTGTTACATAAAGTCTAGAATGACTCTGTTGGGCAGGAGAGGTTATCGAAAGGTCAACTAGCCTTCAAGGGAATTTCTACAAGAAGCATAAAGCAGTATCACCACCTTCACGTCTAGCAATGACTGCAGTTTAAATTGTGTTTTGAAATGTAAGCCTCGCTCACAGCTGTTCCTGATTAGAACAAAGTGTACACTCCTTGTTGCAACGTGTTTTCAACAACACCTCTCCATTTCTAGAAAGAAGAATTAGATTTTTAAAAAGAAACTACCTCAGAAAAACTAATATTGAAAATCCAGAATTATTATGCTATTTAAACAGTTTTGGGGGGGGGAAGAGTAACTTGAAATTTTAGAGTACTTAGTAAGTTCTAGTTTTCTTTTTTTTTTTTTTTTTGGCCATTTATATATAGCCTTCTTTACAGGACAGCAAAATATGAACTGCTATTCAACATTGTACAACAGCCAAAATATTGTACTATATTTCACAATTTTTAAGAACTACTTAATACAGACAGAACAGCTTATCCCTTCTCGTCTGATTCAGTTAATAGAACTGAGACTGGTTTGCTTATATCCCAGTTGAGTATATGGCTGTTATTTCGTCAAATTAGTCTCTTTTACGTTCCCTCAAGCAATATATAAACATTTGCATAAGGAAAAGACCAATATGAACTGACTTAATGAATTATTACAAGTCAGGCAAAACAGGAACCTGTTCCTAGTTTCCTAGTTTCTAAAACTCTCAATAAAATCCTCAGCAGCCAGCCTACTGCCTACCTCAAATAACATTGCTTACCAAAACTGTGATATTTGCAAGAAATATCTTGACTTGCTGGAGGTGCAGGAAATCATGTCATTGCAATGTTTTTCTGAACTCCACATGATAATCTTGGTCTAGTATTCTTAGGAGATGCATACATTACATGAAAAGAGCTGGAGGTTTTACATAATTAATATCTTGCCTATGGGGTAAGTATAAAAGAACAAGGCTCTATATCCGCTACAATAGCGACATTTTAATACTACATTGTGGTATTTATGTGCAAAATCTCTCCAACCATAATATTAATTTTCTGTATTAAACTATTGCTCAGATTTTTGAAAACTAAATAACTGACAGCACATCAAAATTAAAACATTGTTTTATATGTGGCTGCCAATTAATTTGCTTTTTTTAATCTTTCTTCTTGTCTTTCTCTTTTTTATACTACTTTTCTTCTCAGAAAGAGGGGCCACACATGTTTTTATTGGCTAGCTGTCAATCATATTAATTCCAGCAAAATTACTTTCCTTAAATCAATCATAGCAGAGATTCTCAAGGCAAAATAAAGCATGAATGATCTCATGTTTGCAAATGAAAGGTCACATTATCAGTGTCTAAAAGAACAAATATTAGAATAAAGCACTTTTATTCCAGAAGATCCCTTTACTTTATTTTATTATTTTAAGGTTACTAAACATCACTGACATACTTCCTCATTATGTTTCAGATATTCAATATTTACTACGTGTAAGTTAAAGAACCATAGTTTTAGTGGGGACCGAGATATTGATTTCAAATTTAACAATATTTCCTAGCACAGAAATTAGAAAAAAAGAATTTGCTTGTGTTTGAAGAACTTTTTTATTTCACACCAGTACATAGGTGTGAATAGTTAAAAAACAAGCATGGATGTTCACTATAACTCTTATTGGGTTTGCTATTTACAAAACAGCATTTCAACTGATGATATTTCACAAAATCTCCAGTTTTGCCTTTTTTCCTCAGAATGACATCCCTGTAAATATGTCCTTATAGACTAGGAATAACTTTTTGATTGTGTACACTTAATAATTGTATTATAAACGAACTACATAAAAATTCTTGGCAACTCCTAAAAACAACACACGGACAGAAGACATCCTGTCTAATGATCTACTGCCTTGGCAGAGGTCTTGACATTCATCAAGAGATGCTCTTGAACCATTTGCCATTCCTGGCAAGGTGAACAGAACTCCTGTTACAATATGTTTGACTCATTGCATCAAACATAAAGAACGTTATTTGATCACATTTTTTTCATCGCAGATGATTCTTACCTCCAAAATCCATAGGGTTCACTCCCATTGTTATTTTTTGCTATCTGCCTGCATAAAGCAGTGAAGTGAATCTGTTGTGGGCCGGTAATCTAATGTGCCTTTTCATCTGCCCAAACTATGGCATTTCTTTCTCTTCCTCCAACCTCTGTTAGTAACGAGGAAGGAATTCAATAGGCTTATGTCTGATCTGGACAAACCAGAAGTGATACTGATTAATGAGGAAATATTCATAGGATTAGATGAAGTACATAATCTAGCCTTCAAATGAGGACCCTCAGAATCCTAATTAAGAAGCCCTCAGTTTTCCCAGGGGGCCAGACTACATCCATTGTCATAAACACAGTTCTTGAAGGGAATAGGCTGAATACTCCCAATTGGGTATGTTCTTCATCTCAAACAATTTCTATGCAAAACTAGTTTCTGAATCTTTTAAGAGAGATTTTTCAATATTCTGAGATTTTTGCTGAGACTTAGTGTCACTGCCATGCCTCTCGGGTATCTTGCTCAACAACTGTCATTTGTCTTTTGATATTACCTCACCCAGGTGTGAGTGGAACATATAGAAATAGTGGTTGGACACATCAGAAAGAAACACTGGCTCCATGTGACAAACATTTTGACTGACTTGACAGCTATGGCAGGAAGGAAGGAATATATTTTCTAATAGACTTAAGATCTATAGCTCTCTCCTCAGTAGCTCATACTCCTCCCAGATATTTCCAGTAAAATTTGTTCTATGCTTTAAAAAATGACGTCTTGTTTAACGAAACAAGAAAGTAGAAATTATCCAGACTGAAGCAGATTTCACATTATTATATTTTGCATCAAATTATACTTGATGCTTTGTATTGTTTGTCTCTTTTAAAAAGACTTCTCTACCTCCACATATAGAGGCAATTCTCATAATACTGAGTTCATGTTCTGAGCAGAAAGTTGTTTTCCTTCCTCCATGAACTCCCAGCACCCATCTATTGGGTTCAATAATAGACAAATAAATGTTTTAGTTTATACTCTGACCTTTTTTCTTACAATGGGAAGATTTCTATTCCAGAATATCTTGTTCTATAAATCAGATAATGTGTACTAAGAATTTTGTAAATGAGACTTCCGAGGTCTTTCCTTTGCTCAAATAAGTGTTCCCACTGCTACTCTTTGGCAATATTGGAATTTTACAGGGTGTAAGAGTACACAGTCAGAATATACAAGCTTTTTAAATACCTATTGAGAAACATTCTATATGCTCTATTTGCAACAGAAACCTATGGCAGACAGAGATGCCTCTGATACAGACAAAGAGCATAACTGAATGGCAGATTTCTTTGCTTGCCTGTAACACAGCAGGCATGTTGGCATTAATCCTGTCTTCAGGCCACATAAGAATCACAGAATGGGTCAGGTTGCAAGGGACCACACTGGGTCAGCTGGTCCAACCTCCCTGCTCAAGCAGTGTCATCCTAGAGGACATGGCACAGGATTGTGCTCAGATGGTTCTTGAGTATCTCCAGTGAGGGAGACTCCGCAACCTCCCTGGTCAGCCTGTTCCAGTGCCCAGTCACCTGCACAATAAAGAAGCTCTTCCTCATGTTCAGATGGAACTTTTTGTGCACCAGCTCATTTCTTCTCAAGACTGAACAGGCCCAGCTCCCTCACCCTTTTCTTGTAAGAGAGATGCTCCAGTCCTCTCATTGTCTTTATTCCCCTCCACTGGACCTGCTCCAGAAGCTCTATGTCTCTCTTGTACTGAGGAGCCCAGAACTGGACACAGCATTCCAGGCTCACCAGGAATGAGGGCTCACCAGGGCTGAGTAGAGGGGCAGGATCACCTTCCTTGACCTGCTGCCAACGACCTTCCTAATCCATCCCAGGATACCACTGGTCTTCTTGGTCACCAGGATCCCCAGGTCATTCTCTGCAGAGCTGCTTTCCAGAAGGTCAGCCCCCAGCCTGTGCTGGTGCAGGGGGTTATTCTTTCCCAGGTGCAGGACCCTGCATTTGCCTTTGTTGAATTTCATGCAGTTCTTCTCTGCCCATTTTCCAACCTGTTGAGGTCCCTGTGAAGAGCTGCACAACCCTCGGGGTATTGGCCACTCCTCCCATCTTTGTGTAGTCACAGAACTTGCTGAGGAGGCATCTATACATTCATCCAAGTAGTCGATGAATAATTTAAACAATGCTGGGCCCAGTATTGGACCTGGAGGGACACTGCTAGTGACAGGTCTCCACCTAAACCCTGTGCCAACTGGGACCCACTGTTCAGCCAGTTTTTATCTATAAAATATTTAAAGAGAGAAACTTTTTGCTAACTAGCTGATAAAACAACATGCCTTCTACTTACTAGCAAGAAAGGAACACAATATCAAGATTTTCTCAAGCATATATACCTAATTAGCTTTTTTTCCATCAGAAAAGAATAACAGTATCTCACAAGAGATCACAGACATTCTTAAAACCCCATAAATGAAAAGTTCTCTTGCAGAATGAGTCAGGAATTCTTAAAACATTGTCTTAAGTAATTTAATTACTCATTTGGATCACTAGATCCAACTTTGCCAGCAGACAATCTATTACCTTGAAATGCCACATTTAGGCAACCATGAATTCTAGTCTCTTACCTACAAAACTGAAAATAAGCATTTATTTGAATGGAAGTAAAACAGGAGTAAATTTTGAAGAGTTAAGAGTCTTGGGAAGACATTCATCTAGACTATTTTGATAACAATAAAATCAGTAGAAAAGGGAATCCTTATATAGGTGAAGATAAATATCGCTAACTTAAAAAATAATTATAATTATCTGTGAGAAATTTTAATAGCTTTCTTCTAATCTCATTCTAGGGGCCAATTACGGCAAAGTAATTTCTCCACAGTCATTTTTTTCCCAATAATATGAATAAGATGAATTCCAAATAATATCAATAAAATCAATAAGATGAATAAAGTAACAAACCTAAGACCATGAAACCAGTCTAAACTATCATCTAGGGTTATAATTGAGTTAAAACTAAACAAAATTATAGGTAAGTTTTTATGAAAGAGAAGATTTCTGAATGCGTATTATCACATTTAACAAAATAATCAACATTCTTGGTTTATATCTATTGAATAGTACTATAAAGTAATGAATTTGCTGGATTCTGGCAACACTTTTATCCTATACTTCGCAGAGGATAGAGCTTGATCTTTGCAGCACTTCATAGAATCATCTTCCCTTCCCTTAGATCTAATGATAATTATCACTTTTATTTTGCCTGAAACCTGTCACAAGTTCATAGTAAATATAAATCAATATTAAAAACAAAAATCAATTTATTTCCACCATAAAAGTTAAACATGGATAACTAGTTTCCTCAAAAATGCTGAAATCAAATGTTTCTCCTAGAGTTACTAAGTTAATAAAGCTAATTTTATTGCTTCATAAATTTTCACTGAAGTGGAATGGAAGTACATTTAAGCTGTCTCACAACAAAAAGAGAACTGAGTTAGAAACCTTATTCCAGGTTTCTGATGAAGGCTTCATCCAATATGGTAAATAGTAACTCTGTCGCTTTCCAACTGGGGAATGAAGCATGAAATGTATCAGACTTATTTAGTCACACCAGTGAATGTCTTCCATAGGTCTTTATGCAGAGGTTTATTAAAATTTCACCAAACTGAAGACATAATGCTGCTAACTGACAGAGTTTCTCAGTAACTTTGACTAAAGTAACTTTGAATCACAAATCACAGATTTAATCAGTAGTTCAACTTGCATCTGGAACTGTGACGTGCCTTGATATGCCTTGTCAGTACTGCTTGAGCTGGTGAGCTTCCTATAACCAGCCTAAGTGAAGAACTATCCCTTTTCAAGCATACATATAATAAATGGCCAAAGAGGAGACTATTGCAAATTCCTTATTCCTGACAACATCAAACAGCTGTTCTGCTTTAGGCAGGACTTACAACATCGCATTGTCTTCAAGTTATCTCACAGATAGAAATAGTCATCTCTTCTACCTGGTGATTGTACTAAAAGGAGATTACAAGTTAAACGATATACAAACAACTTTGACTTTCATTATTTGAAGATTTAGAAATTACAGGTTTGTATTAACAACAGAGATACACAACACCCTATTCTGAAAGACTGTGAGATATTAAATGGCAAAATTGTGAAGTCATATATTCAAAAATTATTTCAAATAATTTTAATAGATTTTTAATATACTAATTCTAAATTTCTTCCTCAACAACCACTACGAGAAAACTCCCTGTAACTGGGAATGCCTGAGCTCAATTCCTGTCTGTCATAGACATACACTGAGCTAAGTCCATGTTCCATAAGTTCCAGGAATGAATGAGGAAGAATTGTGACCTCATGCTCCTGTCCTTCCTTAGTATAAAGAGTATTTCAAATTAGGACATGGACTGGAAAGTTGCTTTGGCTTGGTGTCAGAAACAGACAAGTAAAATCATTCCATGTTACTGGCAAACCTTCCCTTTGCCTCCAGCAGGAAGCTAGGCACTCTAGTGGTATGTATACTGACAGAATGCTTTTAGGTGCAGAAAGCTCTGAGTTACTTGCATGGTAGCTTTCTCTGCTAGCTACACCCATAGAAGAGAAATGTGATTTATCACTAGTTGGTCTACAAACAGGAACAAAAATAAGATTGCAATGTCCTCAAACTTTAAAAGAGGGCACCTCATAAATATTTGTCCTCTGAAGCCAATGCAGATATGATATAAGGAAAACATACTTATTGTTTGAAAGTTCCTCATCTGTCATTCATGGATTACAATTCACCAATATGCCAAGACACTTGTATTTCATGTTCATAAGAAAGCTCAGCTGAGCACGAGACATTGAACCTTGATTAAGTCACATGCATATGAATATCTAATTAGAGCTACTGTCTTAGTTTGTTAGATTCTGAGATTTCCTTTTTTGTTGTTTCTTTAATTTGTTTCTTGACTGCTCCACTGATGCACATTAATTAGCACTCACTTTTCCAAGAAACCACACTAAATAACAACAGTATTGAACTTTGTAGATGATAACCTAGAAAATATTCTTAGAACATTTAAATCAGTGAAGTTTAAACATTCATTTGAAGGCCCTCAAATAAAATTCTGGTTTTAATACCCTGAGCTAAGGTCACTGCTTTGGGAAGAAATAACAAGTATATTTTGCCTTAAAAAAACACCAAGCAGCATTTTGCATGTTGAAAGTCTGCACTCATTCTGTATTGTCAACTTTTAAAAGATTACTAATTGTAAACACCAATCTAGATTACTGCATAAAATACCATGTCCCCCTATACAAACAAATAAATAAACAAATATGTTACAGAAGAAACAACTTGAAGGAATGGCCAGTGCCTTAAAGATCCAGGCATCACAGTCATACTACCATAAAGTGCTTTAAAATTCTATCATCATGCATTAAATTCCACCATCTAATGGAAATATGTTTATGGATCAGGATTGGAACAGATATTGGAACACCTAATAGTTTGCAATGGCACTCCTACCTGCCAGTCTCATCCTGATTTTGAAGGTAGCAGTTGATTGTGTTGACTAAAAAGCTAAATAAACGACCATATAGAGATTTTGCCAAGAGATCCCGGTAAAAATCTGCAATCTCTATTGTGTGCCTCCGTACAATCATGTCTCCTAAGAGAGAAAGCAGAATAGGGAGATGAAAGCGTGCTGTGAAGTTCGCCTTAAGTAATTTTAGTTACAGTAAATTTAGCTACAGTTACTTCCCCTTTGCCAAACATTTACAAAGTGTTAGTTTTTTTTCTGAAGCCTCCAGTGCAAGATAAGAAGACTGTCAACACTCACAAGATTTTCATTTTGGAAATATGTGCCTTTATACTTCGTTCAAAAGAAATGTGTATGAGTACCACAAAGAACTAGCATTTTACTGAAAATATTTTTTCAGCTTTTTTTTTCCCACGACATTCCTGTTGACTTAAGTTCTGACAAATATTCTCTATTAATATCTAATCTGTTATCTTGAAACACTTAATCAAGTTAGGAGTTCGTCAGCATCACACCATGAAACTGCTTTGCTCCATATTACATATTACAACATTTCTAATTCAGTGGCCCAGCCTGATTGATTCCTACATATTCCTCAGAGAGAATATATATCTATTCTCCAAGAGCACACAAGAAATTTGACACAAAAATCATCAGCTTTTAAAATTCTCAAATCAGATAGATCAAAATGCCACCAGGTCTGATGTATGAAAATGTGAACTTGGAGATTACCTTTAAAATACTGAACATCAGTTGTCAAGGCTGAAGCAAGCTCATCTGGTGAAACCTGTAGCATTCCTGCCACTGAAATGAGAACAAAATTTAAAGCAAGACTGATTTGCATTATACTGCATATTTCATTTTTTATAACAGATTTTCTTCTGTAGATGCTATTTTTGAATAGCAAATCCACACATTAAAGCTGTCATTGGAGTAATCAAAACTAATCAACACATAAAATCGGATTACTATAATCAGTACTTTGTGAAGTTTGAAAGCACCTATGTATTATATTACTGCTTTCTCCCCCCTTTAAAGATTACTCAGGACTTTCCCCAGGGTTTGGCAGACTTTCTCTCAAAAGAGAGTTAAGGTATGCTATTTATTGACATTCTGTATCCATAAGCCACTTGGAGGAGATTTGTTAGTGACCAAGAGGGCAAACTTCAAAGCATGGAAACATGAGGCCCTTTTAAGACACAGATTTTGAATGTGAGGAATTCAATTCAAAGCAAATTGTTCAGCTGTTGACAAGGAGTGCAAAAGCATTTTAAAAGAAGACTGCGCAAAGTGCACTGTACAGTTTCTTTTGGCACATGATAGCATTAAATATGACATTTAATTAGGTAATTTGCGACAGTGGCATTTTATTTCATCCCATAGAAATCTGTATTTTATAGAACATCAAAGTCATTTGGATGCTGCCTTGCCACAGTAACTTTTCAATTTTCAGAAGTAATTTTTTTTTTCTCCCTGGAATTGTGTTTCCATCTGTCGGTGGAACAGTGCAACTTCCCTGCTGTGGGACCAAGCAGGCGATGCTCCAAGGTCATGTCCTACTGACCTTGTTCCAGTAGCTGTAGGTCTGACACAAATGCTGTCTCAGCGTCTGTCAGAGCCGTGAAGCGAATGTCTCCAAGATGCAGAATTGCTGAGAGAATTACAAACAGGTTCTCCACCTCCTGCACATATTTTATGCAGAATTAAAGATAAAAAAGAGAGCTGTTTGGTACATCAGTAATAGGTAATGCTTTATCAAAACATAAACGTTATTAGTTGGTATCATTGACATTTACTAAATTAAAAAATATTCATGTGTGAATTATTAACAGGTATTTGCATATAGAAATCAAACTGGAACTTATCTAGGACATAAACCAATAAAATTACCTTTTATTCCTTTTGTTTTAATGTAAGTCACATTAACTTCCAGGTTAAGAAAGTTTTTCAAAACGTGATAAAAATACTGAAGTATCTTTAATAGATGCATTATTTCTGCAACAAATAAACATGTCTTGTCCATAAAGAATTTCCATTGAGACAATTTCTGTATCTGGGAATAGCAACGTTTTTTCCTCAGCCAACTGCATTCACAAAGTGTCTAAATTATAACAGGTTCCTGGCAGTAAAAACTGTAATTAAGGTCTTAAAGAAACAAAAGCAACCTCCCTTGCCCTCACACTTTCCTTCCACAACTGCATGCTCTTTTCCAATGTCTCTAACACTATGAAGCAGTTATCTTTACAAGCAGATTTCTCCTGGGCTCATTTTTATCACCACAAGAAGAAAACTGACTTTCTTTTGTTATTTTGGTTTGGTTCTTTAATTTTAAAGTATTTTTATATTTAAGAAAAAACATGATCAATGAAATATGAACCTTAAATGCTAAGATATGGAAAGCATTGTGGGTTTTCTTGGAGGTTTTTTTAAAATTTCTTCTTTGAAATTGTGAAACAAGAAACGTGATATCCACTACAGCATGACATACCACTATGCACAGCAAAGTTATAGAATTATGTAATATTATTATACATATTATATACTATTATATTATTGTT
>WEIV01015848.1:27743-46210 GCA_013390005.1 Calyptomena viridis
TATGAACCTTAAATGCTAAGATATGGAAAGCATTGTGGGTTTTCTTGGAGGTTTTTTTAAATATTTTTGAAAAATAATATTTGGAACCTGATTCTACTGAAACAGCAGAAGTGACAGTGAGAACTCCCACTTACCAGAATTTGCACAATAAGATTAAAAAATACACTACTCATTAAATACTTGACCAATACATCCTCTTTATTCTCAAATTTTCTTCTTTTCATCTTGTTCCTTTACCTAATAAATATGTCCATTATCAAAGGGCTTTAAAAAAGCTTGTAGTCTTTCTGGGATAGACTATAGCACCTCCAATGCTGTTTAAGCAAGTTTGATTCCTTAAACTACATCTTAAGACAAGAATTTCAATCTCTTATTGTATGAGACAGATATCAGTAGGGCAACAGGATATTTTTCAATTACACAATACTAAAGCTGAAGATTGAAAAAAACCAATATATACAGTTGAAGTTCGAATAAGATAACTCCTAAACCAGAACAACTCTCCTGTTAATACAGAATTCAAACTAGGGTGCTATACGCTGCTTCTTGGGATGATATTTTAAGCGAGATGAAATGGTACACTATAGGGAGTACAGCATATTCCTTGCAGGTTGGATCATTCAGAAGTGGTTTGGCGATGACTGTACAGCACTGAATGGCAGCGAGCTGGGACAGCTGTTTATTCTGGTGATTTTGGTAAAGCCTCAGGTTTACTTCATATTCCAGATCCTCAAACACTTTGACATCATTCTCTAAGATGCATGTTCCCTCAACTTTAAAACAATTGTTCTAAATAAACAATGGAAGATACCATTAAAGACTTCTAAGGAATCTTTAAGCAGATCTTCAAAAAGATAAATTAAATTAAATTTGGCTAAATAGTCAAGAAATAATATATACAGACCTTTCCATGTACCACAGAAGCAACACACAGAAATTTTAGGAATGTGTTTTATCTAAATCTAATCTTTAACACAGGAGATCAACCAGCAGTATTCCAGAGTTCCACAGATTTCTGGCTTCCTAAATGATTATTCTAACACTGCCTGAAGACAGAGAAGCCTTGAAGATGGTTTCAACTTTTCTGAGAGGCAACACACTTCCTTTCGAGAACTCTGAGCTAAGTGAAGTGCTGGACTCAAATACAGTATATGAAGTGTTTTCAGACAGTTTCTGCAGGCCTCTAAATTGTGATTCATTATGCATTCAATTATTTATTTATGGATTGAACCTCCTCGATAGATATTAATGAAAGAGCAAGAGAGATTCATCTATCTGTGACTACTGGACTAAATCCAGAAGCATCTAGACCTTTTAATACTGAAGTCTACTAGTGCAGAGCTTGGGCCACTAAGAGGTAAGGAACAATACTGTCAAATATAGCCATATGTGTTCAATTTTGTACATGGCCACATTAATATTCTTGAAAAAAAACCCCTACTCTTCTTTATATTTAAAGGTATCATAGGTCACCAAAGAACATTTGTTACTCCCTGAACTAGAAAATGCCAAACAGCCACACAATGTACCATCACCCCAGAAGTCTATCCTCACACCTAAATAACAGCTTCAGCAGATTCACAAATTTTTTGCTGATAGCCCTTGATCCCTTTTATTATAACTGCTGACCATCTGTCATTTTTTACGATAATCTAGCATAATGTTACATTAACTTTTTCTCCCCTTTTTTCTAAAGATGTTAAATATCATGTAGGGGTAAGTAAGTTCTAGGTTGCATATCCATATATAAGAAAAGGGGGTTTGTTAAAAATTCTAGTATCCTGAAGGGATTTAGACAGTTTACATGAGTTTATATTCATCCCTCAATTTCTTCTGATTTCCATCACACCTCTATCCTCCACATTCTCTTCTTGATTAATTTTCCAAATTATGTTCTTTATTAGTTTTATAGGATCAAAGACAAACATTAGGCCTATCTTCTTGTTGCTTCTGAGGAGCTAAGTCAGCTCTTTCTAGCTACCCAGCTCTAATTTTCTTTGAATAATAGGTATTTACTTCTTTTCAGGTGCTGCTAGCATATGTGTGTTCCACACAATTAAAAAGGACAGGGAGATAATCAGGAAGAGGAAAAAATATCTGTCACTTCTATGAGGTGTCTGTCACATGGGATTTGATTGTTTCTTTTTATCTATGTAATTTAATTGTTCAGAGTATTATACCTTGAAGCTGTTTTGTGAATTTTTAAGAATTAAAAATATTTACATTGTTGTTATTCTGTATCTAATTAAAAGTGATTGTAGTAATTTCCCTGGAGTGAGCTAGTACTGTATATTGTTTCAAGGTCTTAACCAACAGAAAAACCAGAAAGACAGAAAGGCAATTCTTTTCCCTCCAAAAGGTTATCAGTGAGAGTTCCTTATGGCCTGCTTTAACTAATATGCTTATTTTACCCATAAATAGCATAAGATCATATAACTTACCAGGCTATTGAATCCCAGAGCACCTAGAGCTTGTTTTAGTATGGTTAGTTTCTCCCTGTTTTGAGGGTTGGCTGTTAACATCGTCTCTTCCAGTATAGTCTGGCTCAGATACCTGCACAGAAGAAAAACAGCATCTATGGCATTTACAAGGCTGGTGCATGGTCAGACTTTTGAAGTTAAAACCCAGCTTTGCATTTCTAACCAGAGGTTCATTACAGATTTTTCTCAGCCTTTGGAGAGAACAGTACCAGCAACAGAATATTCTGTATTTCTTTCTTAATATTTTGCTTAAGACTCCCCTCAACCTCAACTTTAGCCCTATAAGTAAGCTAAAACTTCAGACTGAATTTATACCACTGCCAGTTTCGCCATTCTTCCACTACCAGAGATTCCCCTTCAGAAGGAAGATTTGAAGAGAACCTCTGATAACTCTGACTTCTTTAAATTCCCCTTCTGCCGCTAGGGAACAGATCAGTTCTTAACTGCCACGATGATCACTCATTCCCTTAGCAGCTGAACTGGTGACAGGTCTCAACATCTCTTAGAACAAAGTAGTAACTAAGTACACACAGTAGTGTATAGCCCTTAAGCTTTGCACAGGGTGAAGCAAAAGGAAATTCCGAGAAACTTACCAAAAATAATGATTAGAAGAGAGAAAGAGAGACACCTAGTGCAGCAGCTAACTCAGAAAACAAAACCACAGAGGCAACATAAAGAGTAACAACACAAACCAGATTAACTATAGTAAAACAGATATTGAAAAGGGCAGCAATCTAACCTTTACAACAATGTATTTTGACCCTCTTGAAATATGTATATGGGCTGTATTTTTAAAAGTGTTCAGCTATCTTCATACAGCTGAAATCACTAAGAATGAGGAGTCTGAATATCTCATGGAATCTGACTTGTAATTACATCATGCTGAGAATGTAAGATGTTTTCCTTTACCATTAGCATTAAATTATCATTATCATTAAAATATACATTCATCACACAATCTACAATCTTCACAAATGTCACACATAAACAAAAGAATTCTCCACATCTATATCCAAACATCATCACTACACCACCAAAGATGGACAATTTACACAGACTCCAACCCTCATCCCTTCACCACAATTACAACAAAAATTCCCCACAATTATCCTGCTCTGTACTAGTGTTCAGTCCATGATGTGCCACATAAATATGGGAAACAATACTGGTTTAATTTTTGACAATTCTTGTTTATAATCCTATTCTAACAGAATTATATAGGAGACATAGTTTCAAAATAAAACTCCTACTACTACAGATGGTCTGGCAATGCTTTAGTAAAGGTAGCTCTTATAAAGGTGGCCTTTTATATGAATGTGTATAGGAAGAATTATTTAGTATTTGCACTTTTCTAACTGATAATGAGGTTTCAGTGGTATACACAATGAAATACAAAGTGCATTTTTAACAGATTGATATCAGCTTTACAGCACGGATTTCCCTTGGAGTGAAAGTGGCATGTTACCCCATCAGATGGGCAGAAGAAGAATGATGGGGGAAAAGATGTGCACCTGGGTACATACACACATTTTGCACCCATAGGAGGACTCAGTCAGCAGATGCCTCAAGTACAAACAAGCCTCACATTAGTGGATAAAGCTGGCGAATTAACACAGCCATTGGGAATGTGAGTCTGTGAGCATCACTGCCAGTGCTTAGATCTGGTTCCTTGAGGTTACTAAAAACATTAATTTTGTCAGAATCAGATAGATACAAATGATGGCACAGCTGTCAAATCAGCTAGAGCAGATGATACAAAGTATAGGCCAGCTTTATGGTGGGTTTTTTTGGTTTGTTTGGGTTTTTTGTTTGTTGGTTTGTTTTTTTGTGTGTGTTTTTTTTTTTGTTTGGTTTTTAATTTGTTTTTTGTTTGCATTCTTTTTGTGGTTTTTGTTTTGTTTTGCTGTTGTTGTTTGGGGTTTTGTGTTTGGGTTTTTTTTTTCCTGGGTTTTTTTACATTGCCTGTAGGTTCAAAAAGAGGCTGGAATACATCTGATACTGAATCTGGCATAGAACCTATTCGTATAAAGGTTAATCCATCAGAAAATTTTCCACTGTTCGGAACTGCTGGATGAGCTTATATCAATAATGTGTTATGCATCATATGTTGGTGGCATTTTTGATCCACAATTAGGAGATTTACTGAAGCAGCTACTCTGCTGCCAAAATATCCTATTGTTGAATGGTTGGAGGAGTTGGAAGCATATGGCCGTTTCTGTAAAAAAACCCTCCTTCTCAATGGTGCTCTCCCTAAATAACTCTTTGTCTCTCTTTCTGTACTGAGCAGGGAATAGTCTTTCCTGTACTATGAAGAGAATATTCCACACTTCCCTTTTTTAAGCAACCTCATTTAACCAGCATTTTTTAGCACAGTTGAAGTGCTAGTGGGTACTGATGTTGCAAAAGGATGTGTGAACACTACCAAACATATGAAAGCAGGATGTAGCACAGCAAAGTGATGCAGAACATTCACTGCCTCAGAGGAAAGAGCTGAGCTGTGATACGAACCAACACGCGCCAGTTCTTGCCTTCAGCGCAAGCCCTTCTTGTTGATATAGCAGGGGGCAAACTGGGCACCTGCCAAACCAGGTGCCCATGGCTCTAACAACCCATCCATAAACTGCAGCATCTGCTGGGACACGCCTGTTGGAAGAGAATCTGACTTTCCTAGTAATATGTCCTGAAGATTTAATTGGCAGATGTACCGGTGTCCTTGGAAAGGAATGCAGTTGGACATTTTCTAAGGTGCATTTCAATTTAGAATCAGTTTCCCCAGTCTAAAAGTAATTAAATTCTTTCAGAACATTTCATGAGGCCTACTCATTTTCCAAACTATTTAAGAACTAATGAAACACGAAAAATTCTTTGAAGATATGTACATTCAATGGTTAGATATTTATAACATAGAGGATGGATTAATTGTACAGAGTACTTGGAACTGTTGACAGATTTCACACAACTCTCACAAAATGCAGCAAATACAGAGTGTAGCATAATATATCCTAGCCATACAAGGATGCTCATTCTATCTCAAAGACATCAGACTTAGATAGACATCTAATTTTTTTTTCCTTGTAAAACAGTTCCCTGGCATCTTCTTTCCACCTAAAAGGCCTTGAGACAATATTAATATTAGTAATATTGTAACAATATTACTATTATCACCTCTTTATGCTTACAAACTAGAGCCCAGAACAAACTTTAATTTGTCACCTCTCCTACAAAAATAAGGAAAGGGGAAAGAGGTGTCACAGTGCAAAGCTCCTAATAGTAATGAAATATTCCTTCATTGCAGATACATTGTTATTCTGTAAAATCTAAACTTTATTCCAGGACTCACAGCTTTCCTCATATTTATAGTGTTTTTTAGGTTTTTGACATTCAAGTTGCCTGGACGGAATGGCATTGCTAGTGATGACGAGGGATTAAATTGCTTAAAATTTATATTTTGCACCCACCACAGAGTCTTTAGACTTTTGTTACTGTCAACTATAGCACTGTAGCCATGAAAACCTACGTTGTTACTTGAGTGTGTGTAATGTCCCTGTTTCCAGCAAGATAGTCTGTGTTCAAATGTAAACCAGACCCTGTGACTCCTGAATTCCTTGTCATTGAAAATTTTAGTAAAAGAGGTGTTGATCTGGTGTCGATGCCACATAATAGCTGATGTATGCATGCAGTTGTAGGTTGTGGTTTTACTGGCCTTACTGGGGTATCTCTGAATGTAAATTCATTCCACAAAGGCACATTCACATTAGTTTACCGTAGCTTTAGAAAAAGATTCTCAGATTTTGGATGAAGTTAATCCTTTTAATTGAAGGGAGCTACTCAGACAAATGGTAAAAGTGACGAAGCAAACAGTTTATGCAGTTCTAATAATTAACTCCTTTCTGCTGACTGTCTA
The DNA here is from genome assembly GCA_013390005.1 of Calyptomena viridis. Lineage (NCBI taxonomy): Eukaryota > Metazoa > Chordata > Aves > Passeriformes > Eurylaimidae > Calyptomena > Calyptomena viridis. Next base: position 34,128 of record WEIV01015848.1, read on the forward strand.
ACCATTTGTTTAAATGCTATCCCACACTGACATTTGCATCGGACTAGTACTTTCAACAGACAGTTTGTCAGCATATAAAGAAGTTTTAAGGATGCAGTTCAGTGACTGTTTATTTCAAAAACAGAATAAACTTACTGATTCACAAAATAGGTTTTTTTAAAGAAACTAAACTAATCTAATCGTAGTACAGTCACCTTCAGTAAAGTACAATGCTGCATTAGATAGATAATTTCTTGAGAAATATTAGAGAGCCTATATAGAGTTTTTCTTTCTGATTTTTTCCTAATAGTTCTGATTTGCAACATTGTAGCAATCTCATCAATTCTAGTTTCTAAAAGGAAAAAAAAACTATTTAGAAGAAAAAAATCAGTGGTGGTAATTTTTCAGTATATTGCTTATCATGATATACAATGTTTCAACCATCATTAGAATGACAACACGATCAAATTTTCAGGTAGGTGTGTGACTGCTGTGCCCAAGAATATAAATAAAGTACTTACCGTAACATTAAATTCTTAAATTCAATTACTGAATTCTAAAATTCAATAATTACCTTACCTGTTTTCCTTATCATTCTCACTCTAATTGTTACACATCATCACAATTATTCAACAAAATAAACATACATATTTTGTACACCTCAAATATGAAGAAGAAATATGTATGTCAGCTTACCTGAATGATACTGAATATTTGTGACATATGCATAGTTCGAAATTTTTTACATAACCCTACTTGTTAAAAATTTTGTCCAAATAATTCTCTGCTTAGACGATAGAGCAAATAATGAGACTAAAGGTAAGACTAGCTAAGACAAGCTAAGACTAAAGAGAAAAGTTTTGACTGNTACTCTCCAGTCTTGAAAATCTAGCTCACTGATCAGAATTCAGTATATAACCCTGCTGTAGTCATCAAAGTGGTGGTCACCAGAATTTCAAGGGAGATATGAACAGTTGATGTATGTAGGGAACTTTAACAAATGATATTTTGCCCTAATCCACTCTAGACAATTATGATGAGAAAATTATAATCATAAAGTATTTCGAGCTGTATTGTTTGTAGTTGTTAAGTGAAAAAGATGACCTTGGTAGACAAGACTGACCACAGAGATCCCAGGGCTTGTCCAAGGACCCTGTAGTAGCAACCCTTCCAAAGGATTATAATAAACTTTGATATTTCACTAACAGAGTAAGTAAAATGTTACCAAAACACTATCCTAACCATTTTGCATTTGTAGAATCTGACATCTGAAATGTTCAAGTATTCTGTAAGACTAGACACTTTAAGCCACGCACCTAAATACATATGGCTCTTTATGGTACAGAAATATCCGATTCATTACAATGGTTCAAGTCATATCTGAAAGTGAAACTGTCTGAAAAAGATTAGTAGGTTTTGATCAGAAATTCTCTTTTGGCAGGACAGTTATAGTTGGGTTCCAATTAAAGATGAAGAAGAAGCATGGATTTGCCAGATGGACACTTCTTTTCAGAGAGCTTTTCTGAAGTAAATACATTCTGTCATGAATAACTAAAAGATCTCTTGGCAGGATTATATAATTAAGTGGTTCCAAGTCACTATAAAATTTTAGGATAAAGCCCTACAATGAAAAAAAAGGGAGGGTTTTTTTTTAAGTTAGCATCTTGCTGCTTGCTACTTGACTCCTTTGCTATTGGAGGATGAGTGATGACACATCTGCATTTTGTCATAAAGCTTTCTGGGCTATAGCAGGCTTGATATAAGTGAAGCAATACAAAATTAATTATTAGTCTTGAAACTTTAAAATAAATGATAGTGCAGTAAGTGCTAATTGTAGTAATAAGGATTTCAGCAACCACAGTTAAGATCTTCAGTAAAAAAACCTCTGGTTTTAGGAAAAAAAAAATTCTAATTGTTTATACTCAGAACAATTTGCCCATTTGAGGTCTCTGAGTATTCTGAAGCTTCTGGTCTGTGCTCAGATTAGAAACGGGACATATCTTTAATACAAAAAAAAAGCCCAAACAACCCAGACACAAAAGCAAGGGGGTTGAATAAGGTTATCCTTATTGGTCAGAGAAAGTCGCGCAGAGCAGATAAAACCACATTTTATCAAGGAAGTAAGCCACACACAAATGAGGATAATAAAGATACAGTTTAACTGCAAACAGTTATAGAATAAGAAAAAGCAATAACTGAATGTATAAATTCAAGGCAAGCAAAGCTGATTAGGCAGTGGATCATCAAAGAAGTATCTAGCATAAACTAAATGAGAGCCAAGTATGCCTCGATAAAGTAGAAAAAAAAAATCATCACATGTACAAATTTACATATTCCAATGTAAGAGTCATAAAATAGCATGGTGAAGCTTTAACTGGACTAGTTTGTGTGATTTAGGGCATTCCATTTCAGAGAAACCAGGATCAGTTAGAGAAAACCCAGAGGAAAGCAACAGAAAAAATGTAGCAGAAAAAGNAGAAACTCAGCAAAACAATATTTGATTTATGTTAATTAATTTTCTTTTGAATTCTAACCCCAGAGCACTTAATATCAAAAAAGTAATCTCCCTCATTCGACACAGACAAAACATGAAATTTCTGTTTCCTACTAGAACTATTACATTTTTATAAAATCTGTGACAAGAGAAAAATAAATAAATTTCAAATCTGATATTGAGGGAACTTATTGGAGAAGAGGGTACTCGTTTTCTAGTTACTGTCTCATTGTCAGAATGATACACAAGTGAACTTGGAGCCCCAAGAGCATGAAGGGATTTTGAACCTTCATGTTTCATGTCCCTGATAAGTGTTACTACTGCCCAGTTAGCACCTGCTGAGGCAGAAAAGCTTATTAGCACAGTCCTCTCAGGAAGTTTCACCTTCTTTTGGTGAAAAGCTCAAGACCACCACAGGCTTTCAAAAACATGTTTTCTTGATATTTTGAAGCAAGGCCAGAAAACAATCATCTTTTGGCACTGGATTTACTCTCCAGTCTTGAAAATCTAGCTCACTGATCAGAATTCAGTATATAACCCTGCTGTAGTCATCAAAGTCTATACTGTGGTCACCAGAATTTCAAGGGAGATATGAACTGTTGATGTATGTAGGGAACTTTAACAAATTATATTTTGCCCTAATCCACTCTAGACAATTATGATGAGAAAATTATAATCATAAAGTATTTCAAGCTGTATTGTTTGTAGTTGTTAAGTGAAAAAGATGACCTTGGTAGACAAAACTGACCACAGAGATCCCAGGGCTTGTCCAAGGACCCTGTAGTAGCAACCCTTCCAAAGGATTATAATAAACTTTGATATTTCACTAACAGAGTAAGTAAAATGTTACCAAAACACTATCCTAACCATTTTGCATTTGTAGAATCTGACATCTGAAATGTTCAAGTATTCTGTAAGACTAGACACTTTAAGCCACGCACCTAANACATATGCCAATATAAGAGTCATAAAATAGCATGGTGAAGCTTTAACTGGACTAGTTTGTGTGATTTAGGGCATTCCATTTCAGAGAAACCAGGATCAGTTAGAGAAAACCCAGAGGAAAGCAACAGAAAAAATGTAGCAGAAAAAGAGGGCATTAAACATCACCTGCAGAAGACTAAGAAAGATACTGCAAAGAGGAAAATTCCTACAGTCCTTTGGGCCCAAAACTATGGACATGGAAATACCACTACTTTACATGGCTGACCTGAAGGATTCACAAGAATAGAACATGAAAGAGAGATGTAAGTAGAGCATGAAAGAGATTTTAGAGAAATAACCTAATTTCAAGGAGATACAAAATGTGAAGGTACTGTAGGAGAACTAAGATATGAAGATGATTTCCAATACACTTCTGGACTTTGATACTGCATTCATATCAGGTTTGCAGAAGACATCAAACTAAGAGGGAACAGACAATATACTGGAGAGTAGGGCTGCCAGACTGAAGGAATGGGCCAACAGGAGTTTTATGAAATTCACCAAAGGCAAGAGAAAAGCTATGCAGTTGGGAAGGAATAAACCCTTGCAACAACACGGGCTGATGAGGTAGGGAGCTCAGGCCCCCATGGGTTTTTTCCTGAGCTGTTCCTCAGCTCAACAGAGAAGCCCTTGGGGCCCTGAGGGCAGTGAGCCTGGGCAGCAGAAATGGCCAGCAGCATCCAGCATGGCATCACCAGGAGCCTTGCCAGGAGGCTGGGGGTTGTTTCCCCTGCCCAGCACTCACTCTTAGAACCACTGTTTCCCCTGCCCAGCACTCACTCTTAGAACCACATCTAGCTTTCCGTGCATGAACACACACAGTACACAGAAAACACTGATAGAGTGGAGTGAGACCAGTGGAGGGCCACCTCAGTGGTCAGGGATGGAGACACAATGCGGGAGGCTGGTTGAGTGACCGAGGTTTGCTCAGCCCAGGGTAGGGAAAGCTCCAAAGAAACAAAGATGCCTGGAGGTTTTCAAGACTTCACTGGACAAACTCTGATCAACCTGATCTGATCTCAGAGCTGGCCCTTGCTTGGAGCAGGCAGTGCAGTACAGAACCTCTGAAGTCCCTGCTAAAATGAATTATTCTATGATCCCATAAAACACATTAAACCTACTTCTCTGGTATGTTGAGATATGGAATTTTTTTTAATCTCAAGCAAAATCAGCAATTTTAGCCCTAGAAGGTCTTGAATTGTAGTAGATATTACCATGACCTTTACACAGTCCCTAAAACACAAAAATTGAACACAGGTGTTAGACTGTAAGATAACCAAGGACAAGTAAGTTTTGCTTAGAAATTTGTGCTGTTTAATATCTGAAAGAGTGACTGTTCTAAAATCAGAACAACCTTAAACATTAGAGCCCTACCAAAGGATGAGTCAAAAAAGGAAGGTAATATTTCTGCACTGCAACTCCTCTGCTTAGGTCAGCAACCTTTTCCACTAGTTTATCTAGTAGCTGAAACAGAACAGCGTTATTATTTTCTGAGGAGAAAAATGTTTTCTCACCTTGAAAACAAATATTTGGACACCAACTTCTAAATAGCCTTTTTAAAAATATTTTTAAAAACTAAAATTTTAGAGAAAATAACTTTTAATAAATAAAAATAAAATAAAAAATAAACTTGTAATAATTTTAAGAAAAATTGATACGAATAATTTACAGAATCACCATCAGAAAATTTTCAGACACTTTGAACACCTTTTGCGAGCTAGAAATCAAAGAAAACCTCCTTTAGGGTTTTTTTTGATACCTTCAAAATATCTGGAGACATAGCATTATTAGCAAGTCAGAAGATTTTCAGCAGTTGTTTTAGGAGGAGCTGGGGCACAGGTCCAAATTCCTAAAATTGACGAAGACTTCCCATGCAAGCTGTATATTGTCAGGAGGCATGCTGTGACCACCACCACCATGTCCAAGCCAATACAACTTAGTTTGATTTTGTATCTCGACAATATATGGTTTGTACCTTCCACATGAAATTATTTATTATTAAGGCTACCAGGATGACTGAAAAATAATCCTTTCCTGCACATAATCACTCAGAGAGGATAAGATTTTTATTCCACTTGGCTTCTGGGTAAAGGTGTACACTAAATGAACTCAAGCTTACTCTAGTTAGACCTCAGTTCTTATGCTGTAGGAAGTGATAAAAAATATAGGGCTGAAAGTCACAACAGAAACTTTACTTATTCCAAGTATCATACTGACACCACAAGTTTAAAGATTTGGGAATGACAGAATTATCTTCCTAGCAAGAACTAGGAACATGAATGAGAGCATAGATCAAAGTGCCCTGGCATTAGCTTACAAATCAGTTAAGTTTTCTCCTTTGTGCAGCTGTTGCAATAGATTGTCAAAGAACTGCCTGTTTGCACAGTAGATTCTGTCTTGATACAAAGAGCTGGACCAGATCTCTGGAGGCCCTTTTCAGTTCAAAGGCAAAGGAAAATGTTATTTTTCTCAGTTCATATTCCTTTAGCTGGCGAAAGAAAAAAATAAAACCAACAAAAAAACTAACGCATGAGAAGATCTGAATGTCATAATCTGGGTTTTTTATTAAAATACCCCGTCCAATGGTTCCTGTGAGGAATTACCACTTCCTTGGTGTGCTTTCTTCTGCTGATCCACATGAACACATGTCATTTCTGTGTTACTAGCAGGATATTTCTTAACTAACTTCTAGAGAAACAGAATAGTATCAACTCCTATTCTAGCACAATTGACCACATGATCTGGTACATTTATTTTGCTAAAAGGAATTCGAAATTACAGGTAAAGAATTTACATGGAAGAAGCAAAGAATTAATATTTAAGATAAAATAATCACTAAATACAGTACTTTGTTTCAATACTTAATGAGGCAACGCAAGTTACAGCAGATCATGTAATGAGTCAGAAATTCTGGATTTTGTCTATAAATCCCTTATTTCTTTTATAAAAATTACATACAAATAAAACTCCTAATATTCATTCACCAATTTAAAATAGCTATTGAAACTGAGACCCTGATACTTCATATTTATTTATCCAAGCAAGATTGTTTTTGTTCTCACTTACAGAACAAAAAATCCATGGTGTTTTTTTAATCTATATCATGCTGTTAGCATGTGGAAACCTGTCATACGGTAATTCTCCAAAACCATTATGTGCTGTCCAGTTCAAGAAATTCAGAAGAAATGAAACCAGGCTGGTTTAAAACATCATCTTCATCCTGGATGTGATTTTCTGCATACATCTCCCCTCACACAGAGGTGTTCAAACTCTTTATAATCGTGATGATAGGCAGAAAATAGAAATGATTTGTCACTCTCTTTGCACGAGCTGCTCATTGAGTCAGCTTTATGGGCAACTGGTATGAAATACCGTGTCCATAACCTAGAGATGAGCATGTCAGTTAGACTGAATGCATTCAGATATGCCTATTGGAAGCATTCATACACTTCTAATGTTGTAAGGGCTTCTATTACAGCTTGCCCTTAATTAAAATGTGTCATTAAAAAGCACACACAATTATCCTCTCGGTGCCAGCTTCTATAAAAAGGTTCATCAATTATTCTAAAACCAGACAAAGACCATGCCCATCATGACATCATATTTAGTGATTTAAGGCCACTAGAACAAGAAGAAAGAAGACCTTTTGTTGTTATGGGGTTTTTGTTTTGTTGGGGTTTTTTTAATTTATTTTTATTTCTTGCCAGGTTTATATCTGCTGTGAAGCAGAATAATGATTTAATCCACTACTGTATATTGTCCCAATTCAGCCAAACATTTATTTATTAACTAATTTCAAACCAATGCTTCACCCACCGATTCCAGTTGAATCTTAGTACTGTAATAAATGTCAATATATAGTACAACAGAAAGTTATAGGTTAACAGCCTATGTTGAGCTCTGATTCACCAAGAAAGAAAGAAAGGCAGATGAGGTATACACATGAGACTGAAGGAAATGAGTAGTACTAGAGAACTAGATTTCAAGCTGTTCCAAGCACTGTCAACATAATTTCTAGCCATATGACCTTATCATACCTTTACTTCTACACCACGTAATGCAGATTCCAAAGATACACAAAGATTCCTGAACCGTAACTGCATGACCTAGGTGTAGTACAGAAAACACAATATGTGGGGCTATTTTGCTCAGGTGAAGATCCAGCACAGCTATGGACTTTTTGCTTGACAACATCTGAGGTGTTGCTGATACACTTCACAATGAGCCACACAGACTTTCTTTTGCCTCTACCTATTGCTATATAAAGTCTAAACCAAAAAATTGTCACAAAAAATTCATTAGTTGATGCTTTGTTGCTAGAAAATTCTCAAGAGAGCCAACGTCACAGAAGAATGAAGCAGTGTTTCATAATCAGGTTTCAGCTTTACCACCATCGATATGCATGTTGTGGGTGCCATTTAATGTGACATTGTATTAAGAAGCATGGATTAACAAGCTAAATCCCCTCCTTCCCCTTATTAGTGCTGCCCAATGAACCGTGTACTCACACAACCATGTGAAAAGTGTGTGGCTTTTTCCTTTTCAGTTTGCATCCCTCCTTCCCATTCAGTTCAGAGTAGTAGCCCTGATTAAGCACAATGGTCAACAATAAAAATTCAATATTACCAGATCAGTTAATTTTTACTTTAAATTCAGGTGGAAATTATAGTATCTCGAGAATGTGTTATTTATAGACAAAGTATGACTTTAAAACCCAGTTTTTTTACAACTAGGTCAGTTTACAGCACTCACATAAAGTGTTTGTGAAGTCTTTTTCTGAAATACATCAAATTTTTCTAAAAGGTTTGCTATTTCTGTCACTACTTGATAAATCCCGAGACACAGTTTAGGTATAACTAAACATTTTTGTTTAGTTATACCTCAAATATCTCTGTTTCGCCAGACTGAAAATTAATGACTTCGTAGCTTTATATGTGTTTTCAAAACTGCTGGGATGAAGGGTATTGAGCGTGTAAAATGAAGACATTACCTTTCAAAAATAAATTCCACTAATCTCTACTCTATTTACAAAGTCGCAGAATAAGAAATTAAAACAAACATTTTAGTATTCTTAGATATCTCATGTGAATATGAGATGATGTATTCTGCTTAGTGAGGAAAAGCGGCCTTGCACTTAGCACTGTTTGATATGTAAACAGGAATGAGATAAAGACAAAGCAAAACAGTTGACATCAATGAAGTAAAAGACATTTACAGAACATGATAATGAATAGCTTCAGGCTTTTTTTTCTCTGAGGGAAAAAGGGCATGTATTACTGCCTTTTTTTCATTTGTCTCCAATTTTTAATCCAGCACTGAGCAGGAGTTACTGCTAAAGATTTAAAAGCTTGTATTTCTGCTCTTAACTAGTGCAATAAAGCACACAAAAGGTGCTTTAAAAAATAGGAATCGCTTTGTTAATGTCAAGAGGTATCAGCAAAATATTAATTAATTAAACACTGCAGACAGATTTGGTGATAGAACACAGGTCTTATTTTTATTTTTTTAAACTAACAAAATAACAAGTTAAGACACATGCTCTGTAAACTGGTTTTAGCACAGAAAGCTTATATTAGCCCATATATTGTTCAGTAAATAGTTTTGTCTTGATATTTTCATAAGATGAAATTTCAAATTCTGTAAGAGTACATGGGCTATGAAGTACATAAGTTTTACAGACAGTGGATATACTCAAATGGGAAACAAAGAAATACATCTTGGTCTTTAACCTCAAAATGCCAAATATTTTTTGGCTACAATCAGATACACTCCCCACCCCCCTTCCAATTACATTGATATTCCTGTGGAATAGATTGAAATCAGAGATTCAAGCATTCTATTTCTAAAATTACATAAAAATTAAGATTAAAATAAGTCCATTAAAGGCAAAAATTAATGCACAACAAGAATGACTCAAAATAGAATTTTTCCCACCTTCCATGATATTACAAGAATTAATAAAGACAGTATACCTTGTAGGACTGTTTATCTGACTCATGATTCAGTATTTCATAGGACAGAATCACTCAGGAGATCATAATTCTGTGAACTATAATTTTAAAAGCATAATTTTGAAGTTTAATATACATCAAATAAAGGGCATAATGATGATGATGATGATAAAAAAGTAGCAAATACTGAGCACTGCTGAAGATACAAAAAAGTAAGCCAGTCTGCACGCAAGTGTAAACTGGTTCAATCCATGTGCTGAAATGCTTCAAAAATTCTGTTTGAACTTTGCTCTTAGAACGAAAAGTAATTTTGTATTTCTGTGCTCAGACTTACTTTGACATTAGTTGCCAGGTAGATGTCATTAAGTTTATGAGCCTCGAAGGCATTTCTCCACCAGTGTTTTACTTTAAAATGGTGACTCATTAAATAAGGCTTACTGGGTTAAGAGCCATCAGTATCTGACTTAAACTTTTAAAAGTTCTTTGAGAACCTGCTTATAACTTTTACCAACATTCCGTTAAAACACTGGTAATATACTTCAAAATTGTTTCATTATTTCATTACTGACTGTAGTTCACAGATCACTTTCAGATCAACAGTTTTACAAGAAGCCCTCTTCCTCTATATGCAGGTATGACCATGTGTAGTCAGGTATGTATACTAAACAAATAATTCTGAAGAGTAAGGTCTATTTAAAGTACTTTTATCTTGGTCAAAAACGTTAAGTGCCCCCCGCGGTCACTAGTCACTCTAGTGACTTTTGAAATACTTGGAAATAAACGTTATTTAATTAATAATGAGATTTTTTTTAGAAGGATTAACACGATTAATTAATCAATAAAAATTATTTACCTATCAACAGCTAAGAAATCTCACACAACACATGAATATGAGTTGGTGCAGTACCAACCTTTACCCGAACTTACTTTGTTCTACAAAGCAAGAATATTCTCCTTTCAACTATAAATGGAGCAAATTCATATGTATTTATATATGTTATCTATTTAGCAATCAACAATCCACAATCAATAGTTGCCATTCCTTTAACATAAGAAGAGGGTTCTGCTTTTCACACAGCCACCAAGCTACATGATGCTGAACACAGAATTCAGTTACAGAGAATTCCCAGCTATTCTTATACGATCAGCAAGACTTGCCTTGTCCACCCTGTCCCGGGTCTCATTTCCGTCCCCAGTACATTCCAGGGCCATCCAAAATGTGAACAGAATAGATGCATATGTGTGCTTCTCCCACATTTCTTCAGCCCTCTCAATAAAATCATGCCAGATGAAAATTCATAAATTAAATATTTCTGACATTAAATCTCTCGTGGTGTCTTCCATTGCCTCTCATGAGGCAGAAAGCACTCAGGACACATAAGCTGTATGCTCAGCAAACCTGAAGTAAACACTGATTGCATACTGAGAACTTGATTGAAAGACTGCATTTAAGCAGTTCACTTAGGTGCTGAAGTTACACTGACTTTATGCTGTAAAGCACACGGATTTGAAGATTTAGAGTACTTTTATGGTTTGTGCATCCAAATAGGACAAAGAGTCTCCCTGTTGCATTTTACTGTTAAAATCCACACTGTATTTACACATAGGGATTTGCAAAGCTAGGTTTGTATCCAAATACACTGGTTTCCAAATAAAAGGAAAGTAAATACATTTTAGAAAGGTAATAAAATAACATAAACATAGAACAAAGATGATTGTAGAGTTAATTTTGCCTCGAAGCAGCCCTTTTCCCTCTTAAGACAATATGGGAAGCAGTAATGGGAATAGATTGAAGAGGATTAAAATTGCATGTTTAAAAAACAGGCTCCAGAATAAGATACCTAAATATAGAATTTGAGAGGTTCCCAATTGTTCCGGTTTTGACTTAGGGGCCAACCTAATTCCATAACATACTCACTGAAGTATATATTTTCAGTATATATCACAGTACATATTTTAAGAGATGGTGCTCCATTCCTCCTAATCACTACCTGATTTAGGAATCCTGTTTAAACAGAGGATTAGGTCTGAAAATGTGGCAAATACACATAAAAGAGATGGAAATACACTGGGAAAGCAATCACTGAGAACATGATGGAAATGGGGAGAGGACTGCAGCTACAAGGAAGTACAGATGCATCTCTAATAGTGAATCTGATTCCTTTAAAACCAGCCATGAGTTATACAGAAGCAAAGACAAAGAAATACTCAGAAAAATTAGAATAAAAATGTACAAACTCTAGTTGTACCAGTTTTAACCGATCTCTGTTTGGGACAGAAAACTGATTTAAAAAAATTCAAGTAAACAATTATATCAATAGAAAAGCATATCCTAGAATCATCATCACAGAAAGGCTTGGGTTGTAATGGACATTAAAGACCACCTAGTTTCAACTCCCCTGCCATGGGCAGGGATGCCATTCACTAGATCAGAGGGGCTATATCGGTATCAAAGAAGGGTTATATATTGTCTTTTATTCAATGTTGGAAAGTTTTAATGACATAGGTCAGTCTCCAGTTGTTTTCTAACAAACTATTTTGCTAAATAATTTCTTTTCCTATTTAACAGTATTATTTTCATTATTAATTTTTACCGTGAAAGGCCATAGACTTTTTTTCACAAATGCTACGCATTTTTCTTAGTCTTCATGATCCTTATCTTGAATGAAAACAGA
>WEIV01015851.1:2557-19307 GCA_013390005.1 Calyptomena viridis
CGTGATATGGCCAGATAAGTCTTTAAGCCAGCAATAGTGGACATTGTACTGCTTGTTAACAACTTTGAACCCTTCAGGCAATGAGAAAAAAATTAATGGATAGGACCCTTGCATACAAAATTAAAAAGGGCTTTAAAAACTATTTGATTTCTCTGACAACTAAAACCGAATTATTTCCTATGTCAATGAAAGAAATATTTTCTGGTTTTATCCCAACCCATTGTCCCTGTACACTCAGTAGTGTCTGATTGACAGACTCACTCAAATTGCCACCCGAGACTGGAAATAGAGGGCTGAGTCCACACTGCAAACCCAGTTTGTTTAGAAACCAGATAGGGAGGGATGGAGGAAAGGAAATTTACTTTATTAATAACTAAGGAAGATGTTAATGCCTTGTCTAGAGTCAGACACACATTTATCACAAATATTTGAGAATATGTGAAAATTTTAGCTGATTTTGAAGTTGACTTTTCAGTAATTATCCAGTGCAAGAATACACCATCTTCACAATGTGCAGTTGGCACCAGCTCCTCCTGGTGTGAATTAGGATTTACTCAGTCAGCTGTGAATTGACATTTTCTTATCAATACATGATCAGAGATCAAAATGAGAGAAACACTAAACTAATCTGAAATATATTTTGTAACAGATCTGGGACATTTCTAAAGTGAAGTTAGCCTTAGTACCTAAGAAGATTTCCCCAAAACAGAAACTCATACTTTATTTGTACAGTCATAAGATTCATAAAAAAAACTTCCTTAGTTCAAACTAAGATAGAAATCTTTGCTAGATTGCCAAGGGTATAGGGTGATGGATGGTGTAGTCTATANTTTAGTTTTTTAGTGTTCTCACCTTTGAAAATAAATTTTCCTTAATCATTCCACTGCCTTGTGTTTTGGGGTTACCTGCATTATCTCTTTTCACAGAGGGGAACAATCACTTCTCTTGAACTACTGGCCATGGTTTTGCTCATAGAACTTAGGTTTGTGTTGACCATCTTGCCTCCAGAACACATGTTTGGCTTACACTGAGCACATGGTCCACTGAGGTCACCATGTCCTTTTCAGAAGGGCTACCCCCCAGCTGGTGAGTCCTCGACCTTCAATGAGTTCTTCCTTCTAGGTGCAGGAGTTTGAATTTGTCCATGTTGATTTTCATAGGGTTGGCCCATTCCTCCAGCCTGTGCCTTAGTACCCCTGTACAGCAGCACTGGAGGAAATGGCCTCAAGATGCACCAGGGGATGTTTAGATTGGATATTGGAAAAATTCCATCACTGAAAGGGTGATCAGGCATTGGAACAGGCTGAGTCAGGGTGGAGTCACTATTCCTGGAAGTGTTCAGAAAATGTTTAGATGTGGTCTTTGGGGACGTGGTTTAGTAGTGAATGTTGTAGTGCTGGGTTAACAGTTTCACTCAATGATCCTAGGGGTCTTTTCCAACCTTAACAATTGTATGATTCTATGATGTTTACCTCCAAACTGATATCAGCACTGCTGGTTATTGGACATGGATTTTTTGCCATCCTATGTCCTTATCACAGAGGTTTATAGTAAAATTACATCTTGACATATTTATAATAGAACTGAGCCAAATAAATATGAGTTAGTGTAAAAATAGACCAAAGAAATCTTCATCTGATATCAAAGAAAACAGCCATTTCTAAGTAGTCTCCCTAGCTTGTTTAGAAGCCATAATGACTTTTTAAAAGGCCTAATGACTTTAAAATTTAAAAGCCTGTGTGATTTTAATTCTAGGTTTCTTTCTTAAAAACACATGGAATTGCTTGTAGCCTCTGTTAATCTCAAAGCAGTATTTTTGTTGCACAACACTTGAAAACAGTGCCTGTTTTGCAGGAGTGCTTTAAGACTTCCCTGGNATACTTTATTTGTACAGTCATAAGATTCATAAAAAAAACTTCCTTAGTTCAAACTAAGATAGAAATCTTTGCTAGATTGCCAAGGGTATAGGGTGATGGATGGTGTAGTCTATATAACACTTCAGCAGTAGAAAAAAGAACTGGAGGGGGGAAAAAAAGTTTCATTTGTGTCATTGTATGTCAACTGCAAAAATAGTATAACATTTTCTTTCAGTCTCACTGTTGTGATGTGAGAAAGATAAATTATTTGTTCTGAAATTTTTGAAAACAGCAGAATTTTGAATGCTTCTTACTATGTTTATTACTGCAGCCAAAGTACACATGGTGAAGTTTGAAATATATTTAAAATGAAATATTTTGCTCTTCCAATATAATGAAAGTATAACATTGCATAATACTGACATAGAAAACCAAAAAGTCTCAGGTTATTTCAATGGTGCCAGATTAAGGATTTGATTCTCTGATTAACTTGGACCAGTTGCACCAACTGGGAGGTTAACATTACAGGCTAAAGTAGTTTCTGTTACAAAGAGATGAAATACCCGAATGGTATCTGAGTCATCAGAAGTTTAAATTAGTTGCAGTCTTGAGGTATTGACTTTTCTTACCTCTCTCCCATCAGATCGCACCATCACTGGGCTGCTTGTGTGACTTGTGTTGCAAAATCTAGTGGCTCTTTCTCAACACTCATTGGGGTAAAAATGATTGACAGGCTGTAATAGAAACAAGGGAAATACAGGTAATTAGTTTTGTCAGACATGGGTTTTCAGTAAATATTTCTACACATTGTGTACTGTTTACACTAAAAAATCTTAATCTTTAGGTCAAAATATTTTCCATTTTTCTAACAGTGTGGGGTGGATTTTATGCTACCTTCTCTTGGGACTTAGAGGGCAAAGAGCATCTTTGCTCAAGGAAAAATACAGAAGCTTGATGACAATGTCTCTGGTACTCATATGATGTTTGAAGTTGTAGAAAGGTAGGGGTTTGTCTGTTCTCCCAGGCAAGAAGCAACAGCACTGGAGGAAATGTTCTCAAGATGCACCAGGGGATGTTTAGATTGGATATTGGAAAAATTCCATCACTGAAAGGGTGATCAGGCATTGGAACAAGCTGAGTCAGTGTGGAGTCACTANGCTTTAGGTTGTGTGACACAGCTAAGGGTTGGATTCGGTGATCTTGGAGTTCTTTTCCAACCTTAACAATTGTATGATTCTATGATGTTTACCTCCAAACTGATATCAGCACTGCTGGTTATTGGACATGGATTTTTTGCCATCCTATGTCCTTATCACAGAGGTTAATAGTAAAATTACATCTTGACATATTTATAATAGAACTGAGCCAAATAAATATGAGTTAGTGTAAAAATAGACCAAAGAAATCCTCATCTGATATCAAAGAAAACAGCCATTTCTAAGTAGTCTCCCTAGCTTGTTTAGAAGCCATAATGACTTTTTTAAAGGCCTAATGACTTTAAAATTTAAAAGCCTGTGTGATTTTTCTTCTAGGTTTCTTTCTTAAAAACACATGGAATTGCTTGTAGCCTCTGTTAATCTCAAAGCAGTATTTTTGTTGCACAACACTTGAAAACAGTGCCTGTTTTGCAGGAGTGCTTTAAGACTTCCCTGGTCTTCCATAATCCCCTTAAACTCCTTTGGTGATAGGTAATTCTCTTTCTCAGTGCAGCCAAATCTCACCAACTAATTTCATTTTGACATTCAATGTTGTCAGTGGGATATTTTTAGCTTTCAGCACAATTTAGGAAAACTGGCTAGAAGAAGAGTCCAAGAGTAGGAAGGAGGTTCCCCGGTCCTCACTAAACCAGATTTTTTTCCACTGCCTTTCTCCAGAACAGGGTTAGTTCCAAACAGTGTTGAAGAGACTACAGGAAATATTTAGCTGTTGATTCCCTGCATGACTGATTCATTTATGGTTGGAAGACTCTAGCTCTAAGGAACTAGGGTAGAAGCCCTTCTGTACGTTTGTGAATACAATTCACTGTACATCATTTACACTATTACACTATTTACTATAGTGCTTTTGCAATCTGCTTACAGTTTACTAGCATTTGATGTATTTTTCAAGACATTTAAAGGGGAAAAAGGAAGCCTTTGCAGGTTTGTTGGCATATATATGCTTGTCATACACTGAAGTTTGGTCATTGTTGTGATATTTCAGTTGGCTTCACATAGCTAAATAAATCCAATAGGAAAATTACTTTTTATTCTGAAGTACATTGTTCAATTACAGGTTTATGTTCTCAACCACCTTAATTAACTTATAAAGTATAATTAGATAGTTCCTAACACACCTATCTCAGAGTCCCAGGAAAATAAATGAGACACCTCCATTTCTTGAGCCAAAGCCTATCTATGCAATTCTGGACAGAATTTGGTTTGGGTTTCTTTATCATCTTTGGACTTCTCCTCTTGCACACTATACCATCTTTCATTTGTTCCATGACTTTGCTATCTTTATTTTTGGGAAATGTTGTCTAATCCACATTTCCCTACCCTTTTTCTACTTCAAGCTTGCTGTTTCCTGCTCTATCCACAGAGAATTGAGAATATGTCCTACTTGATCTTCATGTATTTGGAGACCACTTCTATATGTTCTTCCCTTTAAATAAATCTCTCCTTTAAACATCTCAGTCTCTTTCTGCTTAATTTTCTAAGTTATGGAGTACAGTGTGTAGTTCCTGTTCTGTTCTCTTAAGTCATTGATTAAAAATGTATATGTGTTTAATCTCAAATCACATATGCTGTTTCCTTTTGACCTTTTTCCATGAACTACATCATTAGAAGATCTACAAATTTCTCGAAGTACAATTCCAAGAATTCAAATAATACTCTTTGTTTTAGACGAAATAATTCTTCCAACATGTTTTATAATCTAGCCTTTTGTTTCTCTGCAAGTATAATGTTAGTCTCTTCCTAGCAGTATGACATCAGTGAGTCATATTCTTTTTATGATGCAAACACCCATACATCCCTTCTCCAGAGCACAGAGCTCATACGTGACTGCCTGGAACAAATGTGACTTCCTAGACACAGTACATGTCCCTTCTTCCTGTTTAATGGTTTTCTGCTTTTATGGTCTTTCCAAATGCAGAAAAACCTTAACAGTAGAGGAGAAGTTTTTCTTTATCACCATGATAGATAAAATTTATAAAACATTTAAGAAACGTCCCACCAAAATGCTAGATTTTGAATTTTAGGTATCTTTTTCAGTCAGCATTTTATTGTGATTTTAGTTATAACAGAAGGAGAGCTATCAAATCCTCTAGAAACTCCTTTTTTTTTTGTTTTTTCTCTTTTTTTTTCTGCTGACATATCAGTTCTGAAAGGCAGTTGATTCAAACCATCCCTGTTCTGGAAGGGGAAAAAAGTAAAATGTTTTTTCTTTACAAAACTGGATTCGACATATTTTTATTTTTGAGAAACAAATGTCCTGCTAGGTCATTCAGGGTAATCTGTTGAATCAAGAGCCTGTTCCCAATTAGGGTTAAGCAGATATCCCAAAAGATGGATCATTTTTGGAAATAAGTCCTCTTTTTTTTTGCCTTTCTTCTAAATACATTGGGCCATGAGCAAAAGTACACGCTGCCTTAAATTTGCAGTAACTCATCACTCTTCAGCTAACAGAGACTAGAGGCTGCATAACTTCAGAATTGTCTCCACGGTGGAGTTGAACAGACCCAAGCCATGCTCATTGAACTTTGACCACTTATCACTTCACCTGAAGTTTGCAAGTGCTCCTGTCTAGGCCAGGTCTGACTAAGAGACAAGTCACAGGTGATCTGGAAGTACCCGTATCATGCTGTGTTTGTGCTGGGGGTGTCCAACATCCCAAAAGCTTTTGTGAGTCCTATGATTCAATGCAGGGTTTTAGATGAAACACATGCTTAAAGATGCAGTCTCTGGATTTAGTGGACTCAGTAATAAGACTTAAACTGCATTGAAATGAAAATAAGACTTCACACACATACTTTGTTGCTGCTTTAAAGACCTAGTTTATCCCTTTCATAAAGAGCTGTGACAAGATGTACAGACCTCAGTGCCGTGATTCGTAGCTCAGTTGTTGCCATACTAATGTGGCCTTAAGGAACAACAGTTTTCATTTATCACCTATCATGCCAATACCCTTTTTTCTGGAATATACAGTAAGGGGAATTAGTAGCATAAGATTACTACAAGTCTCATTTGCTTGGGTGGCAGGAAGTTGATGCTGGAGTATCTACACATAAAGTACAGTCCTTCTATAGCTATAATGCAAGATTAAGAAGCTGTAACAGGAATGCTTAACCTATTTTTTTTCTTAAAAACAAAACAAAGGACCCCACCCCTTCATCTTTAAAAATACATATATACATATGCTCTTTTAGGACTACCACACTTGTCTTTCTTTTCAAGAACATCAACTAGTGTACCTAAGGGTTTTTTGTTTGTTTGCTTGGTTGGTTCTTTTTTTCTCTTATATTCTATATTTATCTTCAGTATAAGGGATGTGTAAGGAAAGAGAACCTCAAAAACCTATGTACCCCATTAGTGCTTGTAATTTCTTTGTAAAGCCATTACAAAATAACAATCGTAGTGGTGAAATTGTATTTGGTCTAAAGTATTACAAGTATCTCTGGATTCACATAATAACAAGAAACCAAAGATACATTTAATTCCTCAGGGCACAAAGGAACTATTGTGTATGAAATCCCTGCTGTCATTCTTATTAACTATTTATATCTGGTGGAGTTTTTTCATGTAAAATTATTGCATGTTGCCTTGCTCCTCTCTGAAAAATTTTTAAGGACT
This sequence comes from Calyptomena viridis, assembly GCA_013390005.1. Classification (NCBI taxonomy): domain Eukaryota; kingdom Metazoa; phylum Chordata; class Aves; order Passeriformes; family Eurylaimidae; genus Calyptomena; species Calyptomena viridis. The sequence continues at coordinate 9,246 of WEIV01015851.1, forward strand.
TTGTGGCTTACATCTGCTTATGGCAGACTTCAGGGCACACACATCTCATTCCAGTTCCAGACAAAGTAACATCATATTGAGAAATTAACACTGATAGCCTAGGCAAGTGAGAAAAGGTTTTGGAAATGAAAAAGGGTCTGCTATTAAGACATGAAGAAGTGGATGATCTTTGAGACCAGTGTTAAGGGAAGCAGACATGTGAAAGGATAAAGCATGACACCGTGGGTCTGGGGAACACTGCAAGCAATCCCTGCTGAAAGAGTAATTCAGAAGGACTTGGTTTATTAATTATTCCTGTGATATCTTGAAGCTACTGACACAGAAATCTGCTTAGAAAAGGTTAAAAGTGTTCTTCCCTAATGATGTGCTGTTCCTGTCTTGCAGTGCTGATGCAGTGGTGTTCAGTGTTCCCTGTGGGCACCCTGACCTCTTGTGCCAGGTCTTGACCCAAGAGGCACAAGACCTTGTACAAGAGAGTACATATGTTAACACCAGCCTCAGAAACTGTTATTCACAGAGTCATAGAATATCTATAGAGTATCTCAAGTTGGATGGGATAATAAAGATCATCAAGTCCAACGTTCTGTTCCTACTGTCTTGCCCTCAAGGCTCTTCTCTAGACACTCTATACCAGTTTGTCCTTATACTGAGGCACCCAAAACTGCCACAATATTTAAGGTGAGGTTGAACCAGTGCACAGCAGAGCTGGACAATCGCTTTCCTTGACTGGCTTTGCCTGATTCCCCCCAGGACACAACTGGCCCTCCTGGCTCTCAGGGCACTGCTGGTTCATAGTCAATTTCCTGTTAATCCAAAACTTCAGACCTCTTTCTGCAGAACTTCTCTCCAACATCTTGTCTCCCAGTGTGTACATATAATCAGGATTATCCTGTCCCAGGTGGAGAATCTGGCACTTGCTCTTGTTAAATTCCATATGGTCAGTGCCTGCCCACATCTCTAACCTGTCCAGATCCTTCTCTAAGGCCTCTCTGCCCTTGAGGGCACTCACAGTTCCTCCTACTTTGGTATCATCATGAAACTGATTTAACATACACTTGTTGCCTGCATCCAGATCACTTATAAACACACCAAAGAGCACTGGTCCTAAAATTGAGCCCTGGGGAACCCTTTGTAACTCTTTATGCCCAATGTGTAATCCAGTTGCTCACCTGATACATTATGGACTTGTCTAGCTGTGAGCTGGAAGGGTTGTCCAGAGGATGCTGGGAGAGACTACCAAAAGCTTTACTAGAATCCAAAACCCACCGCATCCAATGGTTTCACTCTGCCAATTAGATCGGTAAACTTGTCATAGAAGGAAATTAAGTTGTTTAAGCAAGACTTTCCCTTCATGAACTTGCGCTATGACCAATGGCTGTGCTGTTTCTCAAGTGTTTTTTCAGTAATTCCCAGAATAATCTTCTCCATAATCTTACCAGGCAGGCACTGAAGTGAGACTGAGAGGCCTGTAATTATAGGGTCACATACTTTCTATCCTTCTTGAAAACCAGGGCAATATTAGCCAGCTTCTAGTTGACTGGGACCTTTCCAGACTCCTAAGACTGTTGAAAATAACACACAAAGGGGTCCACAAGGATACTGGCCAGCGTTTACAGTACTCTAGGATGAATCCTATCTGGCCTCACGGATTTATGTGCATCCAGCTGGAGCAGCCAGTTCAGGGTTGTCTCGGAGTTTATCATCCTCCTGTCATGGTCTGCCTGGCAGGCCCGTTGCAGGGAAGGCGGGTACAATTCCAATGGTCTCTCCCTCCGTCGCCGGTGCTCCTCAGCCACGGAGCGCTGGAGTCCCTCTCCCCGGGCACATCCCGCAGCTCTGCTGGGATCCCGCCTTCCCGCCGGAGCCCACACGGGCTGCTGCCTCGGGCGCACTGTTTTCGCAGGATCACTTAGGTTGGAAAAGACTTCTGAGACCACCCTTTCTTTTCCCGCCCCTCGGGGTCCCCTCAGCGGCTGAGGGAGGGTCCCGGAGCTCCTCCCGCCCGGGACCCCCGCGGACCGTGCGCGGCTCCCTTCGTGGGTGTCCCAGATGAGTGGGGAGGTAGGGAAAGGAGTGAGGAACGTGAGCCGAAGGAGGAGGCTGCGCTTTCCCTCCGCAGCGCCGGCATCTCTCCTGTCTCCAAGCGGAGCTGGGGCCTCCTCCGCTCCCGCGAACGCCGGGGCTCGGCAGGGCAGTGCGAGCGGTGCCGCATGAAGTGTCTGCGGGAAATAACCTAGAATGCTGGTGCCCTAATGTCAGTTAAAAACAGACCTGAAGGAAAAAGGAAGGTGCGGCAAGCACAGGGAAGGGTTACCAGATGTACAAGGGAGGTAGGAGAGATTAGAAGACCTTGATTCTCTTCAGATAATGTGACTGTGAACAGAACAAATTCTTCGCTGTGAAGGTGGCGAGACACTGGCACAAGNTAAGGGGAGCTGAGGCCTCCTCCGCTCCCGCGCTGCGGGTCGGGCGCCGCGAACGCCGGGGCTCGGCAGGGCAGTGCGAGCGGTGCCGCATCAAGTGTCTGCGGGAAATAACCTAGAATGCTGGTGCCCTAATGTCAGTTAAAAACAGACCTGAAGGAAAAAGGAAGGTGCGGCAAGCACAGGGAAGGGTCACCAGATGTACAAGGGAGGTAGGAGAGATTAGAAGACCTTGATTCTCTTCAGATAATGTGACTGTGAACAGAACAAATTCTTCGCTGTGAAGGTGGCGAGACACTGGCACAAGGCGCCCAGATAATCTGTTGCTGCTTCATCCCTGGAAGTGTTCAAGAGCCCTGTGCAACCTGGTCTAGTGGAAGGTGTCCCTGACCGTGGCAGGGAGTTGGAACTAGATGTTTTTTAAGGTCCGCTCCAACCCAAACTATTCTGTAATTTATGAGAAGGTCTCTACGGTTGTTACCAGCTATTTGGACATTTTTGCCATGGTGAAGGATGGCACAAGAACAGGTGTGTGTAAACTTGGCAAGGAGGCTGTAGGCAGGTAGGAGTCAGTCTCCCATGTAACAAGTGACAAGACTAGAGGAAATGGCCTCAAGATTTGCCACGGTGAGTTTAGATTGGATGTTAGGAAAGATTTCTTTACCAAAGGGTTTAGGTTTGTCAAGCATTGGAACAGGCTGCCCAGGGAAGTGGTGGAGTTGCCATACCTGGAGTTATTTAAATGACATGTAGATGTGGCACTAAAGGACATAGTTTAGTGATGAGATTGGTAGTGCTGGGTTGNCTAGAAGACCTTGATTCTCTTCACATAATAAGTTGAAGACTGAGAACAGAACAAATTCTTCGCTGCAAAGGTGGCGAGACACTGGCACAAGGTGCCCAGATAATCTGTTGCTGCTTCATCCCTGGAAGTGTTCAAGAGCCCTGTGCAACCTGGTCTAGTGGAAGGTGTCCCTGACCATGGCAGGGAGTTGGAACTAGATGTTTTTTAAAGTCCACTCCAACCCAAACTATTCTATAACTTATGAGAAGGTCTCTACGGTTGTTACCAGCTATTTGGACATTTTTGCCATGGTGAAGGATGGCCCAAGAACAGGTGTGTGTAAACTTGGCAAGGAGGCTGTAGGCAGGTAGGAGTCAGTCTCCCATGTAACAAGTGACAAGACTAGAGGAAATGGCCTCAAGATTTGCCACGGTGAGTTTAGATTGGATGTTAGGAAAGATTTCTTTACCAGAGGGTTTAGGTTTGTCAAGCATTGGAACAGGCTGCCCAGGGAAGTGGTGGAGTCGCCATACCTGGAGGTATTTAAAGGACATGTAGATGTGGCACTAAAGGACATATTTTAGTGGTGAGATTGGTAGTGCTGGGTTGACGATTGGATCAATGATATTGGGGGTCTTTTCCAACCTAAATGATCACAGTTGTTTTAATCTGGAGAGTAAAAGGAAGCTTTAAAACCTCTCAGGAGTAGCCTTCTAATAAGAATACTAGAAGTCTAAGCATAACACCTGGTAATTTTTACACTAAAAACATAACTGGACTTTATAGATGCCTAAATTTTGCCTGTCAAAAATACAGACTTGAGAACAAAACAACCTCATCCTTTAAAGTCTTAGGAGTACTGAGTCTGAGGAATGCCTCTGTAACACTGAGTTATTTGTCTGAATCCTTTGCTGTGTACACACAAACTATTTTTTTTCATAATTTATATAACTCACATTCAATTCCAACAATTCTGAGAAAAAACTCAATAAATGAATTATATGCATAAACTGTAGACCATAAATTTATCTAAAAGAAACTTTGGCATTGCTTTTGTTCAAGAATGCACCTGACCTTTTCTGTTCCTTTGTACAATACAAGCATGTCAGTAGGCGTTTAACAAGACCCAGACAGCAGAAGGATTGCCAAAATCTCTTTACGGTATATGTATTTACTCCAGCCTTAAGATTCCTTTTTTTTTCATGGGACACTAACTGTTGAAAAATATCTGCTTTCCATATAAATTTGGAAGGCTTGTGTGGGGAGGGGAGGGAGGGAATTTGGAAGTTCAGGAACCTGAAGTGGTTCACACCCTGCTTTTAATCTCTGAGCCCAAAGTGGAAGAGCCTCACTTGAACTGTGTTTTCATGGGAGTACTGTCTATGTAATCTATATTTGTGTTAGCACTTATGCCTCAAGACTTTGCAAATATTTTTTAAGCTTTTCTATATTTCTCTGAAGCTTACCTGCTTCTGGTCTGTTCATGCTGACTTAAAAATTAAGGCAACAGATCCATAGGCTTTGAAGCACAGATTCAGAGAAATGCATTATTTACTTTGGCAACCCTTGGAGAGTATAAACTGGCACAGCTGAGGGTTAGAGAAGTGTTATCCTTTAAATCAGAGAAGACACAGATGGGATGTTCCTGGAAACTCCTATTCAGTGGATTTCTCTTTCCTCACGTCAGCCATTGGGCTCATGTGGTTTGCTGGAAATAATCCTATTTGCATCTTTGAGAGTTTCAGAAGTCATTTGTGCATATGTTCCTTGGGAGAACAGAGTAGCTTTGCACTATGCAAAGAGTATGGTCTGTTGTTTGCAAAGAAGAACTCAATTTATTTTTCATCTTTCAAACATAAATGATTGGGGTTTGGCTCATGAGAGTCACTACTTTGTTACACAGCTTGCTCTTTGCTCTCTGACTCCAAAGGAGACAGCACCTGCATACAATACCAGAGGACTGTCAACAGGCCTTTCAGAGGAGCCTCCCCCAAGGGTCCTTGACAGAGGAATGTGCTTCCCACTCAGGTCTGCTGTAGCATTGACTTGTTACCACTTTGGACACACTGCAAACTACATGCACTTATGTAAGCCTTTGAATCCAAGGGTTTTGTTTGTGTCCTCATTGCAGCACTGTTTGGCTACACAGTGGTATTTATTGGTCTCTGAGATACAAACCACTCTGCTGCAGCAGATCTCTCCCAAACACATGGAAGAAGTTTAATTTGTTTGGTTTTTAAATATAACAAGAATCAGACAAAGCCAATCTAACCTAAAAAAGAGAAGCCCGTGAGAGAAGCATTTCGAAGATGCTTTTATAGAATTGTATGTGGAGTTCAAAAGACAAATTCCTTAGTCTCACAGCAAAACCTCCTGGCTTGGAAATTCTATGGCTAGCTTTCTGCAAGTCAGCCAAGCTACCCATTCCTACTGCAGTTTGGAAGATCTTTACCTGGTAGTTCCTTCCTAGGAAATTCTGCTTTTCTCACTGCATCCTTCGCTAACAGTGACACAAACCTGCAGGAACAATGATTGATTTTACCTGTATCTCAAGCTGTTTAACCCAGGATGCAAAGGGCACTCCTGTATCGGTCAGTTTAGGTGTCTTGTATTTGTTTTCCAGCACAGTTACGAAGCAAACAGCTAGATTTGCTTGTTACACTATGTTAAATAAAATTGATGTATATTTTAAGCAACAATACTTTGAAGTGAAAATTTTAATGTAGCCTTAAGGCAGTTTTCAGGTGATCCTCTTTAGTGCCTAAAGCTCACTGCTATGGGCAGTTCTGTATTTCAGGGTTTCTTCCTCTGCCTGAGACTTCCTGTATAAATACACTTTTTCAACTGAGTCTAAAACTAATGTCAATCTTTTACATAACCTTGTGACAAGTGAGGTTGAAAACCCTGTACTGTCCCTGACCTCAAGTATGCTGTGAATCTCCAAGAAGTGAGGTAACTTGATTTCTAGGCCAGATGAGATTAGATTAACACATTAATTGGTCCAGATGCGTGAATTATCTTTCCTTGCATTAAATACTTTAAGAGTCTTGATCATTTGGTATCAGTAGATGACACCAAACTTATTTTCCTGCAATATTCTTTTAACAAAGTACCAAATGAATAAAACTGCCATTTTCTGTGAATTATTTATATTTGATAGCACTAGTATAATCTGTATTTTTAAATAAAATCTCCCTCTTGTTTTTAATGCGCAATAAGTAGTGATATACGAGTATATTGCCAATTCTTTCCTGCTGTATCATTCCACATCTGTTTTACATAATTCAGTGTTATGTAAATATTCTTAGATGCACTGCCATTTGCTTGTCACCTTTTGGTGGAAAAATTTCAACACTTGAGAAACTGGCTATATAGTATAATATAATAATATTATACTATGACCTAAAAGCATCCTCTATCCATTTGCATTTATTTCCTGCAACATTTTAAAAATGTTAAATTAAAACAGTATAGGAGTGGGACACAAGGTGAAATTTATTTTTTTTTTGGGCAACCTTGAGCAAAGTTTTACTCCAGACATGCATTTATGCTCAAGAAAGATGGAGATGTGTTCTGTGTAGCAATACTGTAACTCTAGCCCTGCCTGTTTGTGGTTCTTCAGCATGGGAAAAACTCACTCTAGAGTATATGTTGCATCCAGCTCATGGTAAACTCTGTTGCAAAAACTGTTTTTAACTGTTGGTGTTTAGTCACCAGTTAAACATCACACTGACAATTGTCTTGCTGGCATAGTACATATTATGAGTGCTACTCTGTTCTACTTCACAAAAATATATTTCCAGTCTCCACACTGCAGAAATACAGCAATAGAAAATGCTGGGAAGTTAAAAATTGACTTATTTTCTATTTGAATGAACTCTAATTCACATCTTCAGAACCTGTGTTTTTCTGTCTCCTGATTGCAACACTGAAAGAATAATAATTTTGTCTACTGCAATAAAGAAAAAAAAAATAAGGCTCTTTCCTTCAGCCGTTAAGAAGTTGCAAAATCTGAATTTATCCTGATGGATCATATGGCTAAAGCAACTGCCATGGGCCCAGATGTCTTAGCCAGGTATTTCCAAGCAAGGAAAATAGCCAAGGGACAGAAGGTTATATGTAGGCAATCCAAGTCGTGAAGTATTCTTAGGTATAGGATGAATAATGCAGCCAAGAAGAAAAAAAAAAAAAAAAATAGAGCTTTCACAAAAAGTCGTAGTTTCTTTAGTGGAGCGAAATTAAATTTAAAAAACGATGTTCACGTAGCATTCTGGCTGAGTTAGTTGCATGAAAAAGAGACTGCCAAAATTAAATCATAGATTGCATATATCTCTTGGAAAAACTACAGTAAAAAATGCCAATTTTGTTTTAATATACCTGAAGTGATACTGTTGTAAACTTATGATAGTCTATGTCAAACTTGTGGTATGCCATTTTCATCTCTTTGAAAGGTCAGATTTGAAAATTACTTAAACAACCTGGTTATCCACTTTTAGTTCACTTGTTAGAAGGGTGGAATTTAGAGCAGATGGGTCAGATTTTTGCTTGCTGATAAAACCTGAATCCAAACTAAAATAACTAATGTTTTTTGCTTGATACTCTGAGTTTCTGTGACATTGTAGATTGAGAAATAAAATGATTGGTTTAGACCTAATCATGCATGTATGATAATGATAAACATCAATAGCATATCTTATTTCAGTAGGGCAGTATTCCAGCGAGTTATGGAATATGCAAAAAAGTCAAATTACATCCAAACAGAGTTAGAATTGTTCTATAAGATAAAGAAGGTGCTGTAGTGCTGTCCTACTCCTGAGACATCAGAACATAAGGAAAATAATTTGTATATCTGACATGACTTCTTGGGGAAAGATTGATAAAAGGCAGAAGGAAAACAAGGGGGAGACTACTGAACTCCTAATAGTAAACCACCAGAATGTGCAATTTCCTGTGTGGAGTATGGCTTTTACTACTTTTGGGGTGTTTTGTATAATATGAGATCTGGGATGAAATGCAACCTCATTGTATTATTACACATCACTTTTTTTTTTGCTTGTTTTTTGTTAAGAATGTTGTTTTAAAATTGGGAAAAGTAGAGCATACCTGCACTGCAGTGCAATTATCACAACATAACTTCCCCTGCTCTTGGTTTGACTGACAGACTGGTAGCATATGACACTTTAGATTTTAAGATAAAAATGTTCTGCATTCCATATGAATGTGGTTTAACGTCTTGAAAACAGGGAGTAATTTGACTGAACCATTCTGAAAAATGAAATTACAGTTGACAGAAAAGACAATGTGAAGAGAGACTAACCATTTAAAAATTAATACAATAATTAAATGGTAAAATGCAAAGTGAATCAGATGCAAATATAAATACTGAGTAGGTACCTCTTGATTCCCCCTGACTATTTTTTCCTGAAGCCAACCTCCCCCACCTCCTTCTTATATTCCACCTCTTTAGTCAGCTACATGTCAAATCTAAAGCCTGGTGCTAGGATGATTAAGGAAGCAGTGATATAAATGGTCTTTACTTCCATCTTTTGCTGTGCTGGCTTTTAATACTGGTACCTTGCTTAGCTGTGAAAGAGAGTTGGGCAGACAGATTCATTGGGAACTCTCCTTTCGTATGTAGAATCATTCAAATGCAAACATCATCTGAGTCTGGCCTGAGCATGTAACCTAAGTAATAGAATAAGTGATTTTTGCTTCTAAGAATGAGGCAAACTTGCTTTCCAGTTGCAAATCTTCTTATTGTCAAGAGATCTATTGACCAAATAAAAAGTCACTGAAAGCTGTGTGACATTTTATAAAATAAGGCCTATGGATAATAGTCTACACTATATAAATGTGTTCATTTTAAAAGTGTACGTTTTAATCACAGCTTAACTATTTTTACTGCAGAAACGTGGCATCTGTCATTAAAATGTGAGTTTAATTTCAGATTTTTACAGCATTAATTACTGCACTGACTTAACCTGCTTCTCAAATACCTAACTGGGTGTGAGGTGGGTAGTTTCCTATACATGACATTTCTAAAGCTGCTCTTTCCATCACCAAAGTACAGTAATGCAAATGTAATTTTTTCTTACTGTAACATTAAGCAGTGTAAGGTGAAGTTGTGCAAGGTCCTTAAGTGGAATAGTCCTAGTGTGTAATTTTTTTGTTTATTAGTGCTCTTTATTGTCAGTGTTGCAGGACTGTTTAGGTTTGCTGTGTTCCAAGTTTCATTCAGTTACATATTCAAGTGAGGTTGTTCCTCAGTCTACATAAGTGAAAAAGCAGCTGAAAAACAGGTACCAGGGCTGGGATCTTGGCAGCAGTAAATACTCTGTTATTCCAGAGAAAATTGGAGAGGAACCTTTGAGGAGACACTGCCAGTTCCTAGGGCTGGGCCTAGCTGAACTCTGCTTTTACTTTCACATACATTAATACAACTTTGGGTTGGCTCAACCATCTGGTAGTTTCATACAGTCTGAAAGTGCTCTACTAAACATTTCTTTGGGCAGGGATTGGCATGGCACTGTCATATTGGAAGAATTTGAGGAAAACCTTGTTAGAGAAGATAGTCTTGGTGTCCCAAAGTGGCACAAAAGCTGGGAGAGAGAAAGTCTTTCTCATATTTTCAAAGCACAGAGATCTTTGCACTGTGGACACAGCACATCGTCTGTGTTGAGTTTGCAATGCTGTTTCTACGGTGCGATGTTTCAAGCTTGCAAAACATTTCTGGATGCTGTCAGCTGAAATTTGGATTCTGTAATGCCTTTGGCCACGGCTTGTATACAAGGAAGATGTTTTTGGAACTCAAAACACATGCATGGAGCTCCACCAAGATGAATCAGCAGCAGCTCA
>WEIV01015851.1:20435-30485 GCA_013390005.1 Calyptomena viridis
AATTGTCTTGTTTATGGAATCCAATCAGTAAGAATTAAAACAATCCAAAGTAAGCAAAGATGGTAGAATAGGACAAAAAATATTATTTTTAGATAGCAAATGACTNTTCTTGAAAAAAGAAAAGGTTTCCATTATTACAAAGTAGATGTGAAAGAGAACAAGTTAATAATATGGAGATTTCAGAGGGAAGACGTCATGTTATTCTCTTGTCTCCTGCTTATGAAATTGTCTTGTTTATGGAATCCGATCAGTAAGAATTAAAACAATCCAAAGTAAGCAAAGATGGTAGAATAGGACAAAAAATATTATTTTTAGATAGCAAATGACTCAGTGATATTTGTCTTGCTTTCATTAAATATTTTCTGCTCAGGAAAGGAAAAATTAAAATCTGTCAAAATCAGCAGTTTTACTAAAAATGAACTATTTTCCCCTTCTGTCCTGTGTCCCCTGATTTCACTGCCAAATAACACACGCCAGTACATTCTAAAAGATCTGGAAATAATGATCATCAGAGAAATCACTCTTTTTCTGCAGGAAATCCTTGCTAACCTTCAAATGACACATTTTAAATGTGAAAATTAATAATGACCAAAAAAAATGCCAGAAGAAAGCATTCTTACAAGACAAGCAACCCACTAGGGTAGGTGAATATCCGACTAAACTCTTCCTCAAAACCTAATGATCTTTAGAGCAAATTAAGCCATATATTCTTCCAAAAATCAGTAGATGAATGAGCAATGAGTGGTTGGTCTGAACTGGCACCTGCTTTTATTTTCATTCATAGGAGTAAGAACCCATTCATAAGAAGGTAATTTACTCCTCAAAAAAACCATAGAAATGAATGCCACCTCCAACAGTGAATAATCCAATATGCTGAATTCAAAGGGGAGCCTTCTGTATCTTTTGCCAGAAGTGAAGAAAAAAACTACTGAATTTTATGCTTCTAGTGTAAAATTACTGTAGAATACTCACATACTCTCTGACAAACACTAAACTGAGCAGTTGAGGTTCTTATCAAGTGCTTTTCCATGTCGTGCCTGGTATTTACCATTCTCTCCTTATCCCATCCTCTGAGCAGTTCAACCTTAACTAATCAATAGCAACAAGTTAAAAGCCAAGTGACGTGCTCAAGTTTTCAAAATGGTCCATGGTGATTAAATTTTACATTTTAGGTGGCAAGTTCCAAAAAAAAAGCTGGCATGCAACTTCAGGATAAAATTGGTGTTAAGTTTTCTGAGGAATTTTCAATCAACCCAGTTTTTGGTATCCTTTTGTATTCAAAAATTTTGGGAAGAATTACTTTGTGTTACAGACACTTAAGAGAATTCACTCAGTAGAAAATATCCATTTTCTTGTGATATGGAGCCGACTAACAATATCCTTCACTTCTGTTTTTGTTTCTATCTTGTAATATTCTTGGAGTTTTTTCTGTGCATTCTTGAATTCGTGTGTGTCTTAGAAATGCCCAGAAAAAATGACAAATATTTTATGAGAATGCAAAATTCAGCTATTCTGGAAGTGGATGTTTTAGCAACTCATAGTCCATGATGAAAACACTTACATGGCAAATAGAAGTGTTTGCTCCACCTGGATTTTTTATGTCTGTTGTGGGCCCTCTTTACAGCTCTCTAGATCTACTTCCAATTTTTAGTGTTGTATCTGATGGAAAATTCGTTGTACCATGGCCCGTGGTTTTGGACTAATACAGGCCATTGAAGAATCTGCCTACCCTTCTTCTAGATTAGGAGTTTGCACAATGAATATTCCTTGACTAGAAATATTGTTCAGAAAGTTCCTTGTAACTAAGTTCTTATATAGTGTCCAATTTTGATTTCAAAAGCAAAGAAAAACGTAACAAAACTTCCATACATGTTTTAGTAAGTGTTACATGAGTACCTGTATAAGTGGAATGAAAAAGTAAATAAAATACCTGTGGAAATCACTGCAGAGGACAAATATATGGTTATAAGAAAAGAAAGGCTCCCTGCTATCCTAACTTAATTCTTTCTCTCAAGGACATAAAAAAACAGTTTGCAATGCTAAAATACTGCAAAACTCACAGTCCACTCAGAAGCTTCTACTTCAGGCTATAAAATGTAGCATCCTGAGTAAAAATAGTTGAGCTCAACAGGATGAATGTTTTTAGTGCCTGGAAATTCCAAGAAACAGCAGGGAGAAAACAGAATCAGCTTCCTAAGGATTACCTCCCACTTCCTATTCCTTGCTTTCTAGGACACCAAATGCTCTGGTAACAGAGTCATTCAAGATATTCCTGGAAAGAACTAAGTCCTGTTTGTGTCTTCTTTTTTTGCCCTCATCATGTTTACTACATGCATTTGTTCACTGATTTTTCTTTAAGGTCGCTCTGTGTTAAGAAGAGGAAAGATACTGGAAGAAAGGCAGGAAATATGTCATCCAGTGAGGACTGGATGTGATCCCAATCCAGGTGTTCCATGTTTAGGTAGCCTGACAAGTAGATCTATTGATTTCAGTGACAAGACTTCAGGTATGAACTGAAAATATTTTCATGTGATTTGATGGACTATGTTATGCAGTTTGGGTTTTTTTTTCCTTTAAATGATGTTATTCCTCTAAGTATGAAAGTAAATACAAAATTTTAATCGTAGTCAAGACAGCATGGTTCTTTACCTTTTTTTCTTTTACTTTTATATTAGCAGTGGAATCGCTACAAATTTGTTCAGACAAAGTCTGGGGATGTATCTCCTCTGTCTCAGATTATTTCAGCTAAAATTACATTAAGAAAGTTAGTGAGAGGATGGTTCTCAGAACAGACACACATTTAATAACTGCCCATTCTAAACCTTGGTAGGACCCTTTCCAAAGTCAGCTTATCTAAAATCCCTACCTTAAGATCAGGCCTGCAGGTCCTAGTGGCAGGGTTGAATAGACTTCCTTTTTCTTGAGGGTTTTATTTTGAGGGTAGTTTATCCTCTATTGTCATAGTCCTTAGCCCTTAATCTTGATTTAGGAAGTGATTTGGAAAAGCTAAGTAGACCATGTGCTCTTCTGCTCAAGTTCAGTGTTTGTGTGAAACCGATTGGGATTTTCTCAGCTGTTTAATTTATCTGGTAAAGTGCCTGTAAAAATATTATCAGACCAGGCTCATATCAGTGCCCTTAGCCAAAGCCTTTCCAAAGAAAATATTATTAGCCTGTCTGCTAACTAAGGAGTGTAATGCATGAGGTGGAATCTCTTTCCAAAGCATTTGTTTCTTGTGAGCAGTCAATGTGAGTCCTGGCTGCTGGCCTTTGTGCCTGTCAGGTGCAGAGGTGGACATACATTTCATGCTGTCAGCTCAGAGATCTACTCTTCAGCTCACTTACTTTTTTCCCCCATGCCCTTTCTTGCAAAGCCAGTCACGGATAGCAGCTCGAGGGAGACAATATACTTCATCTAAGTGGAGTTAAGTGTGGTGTAAGTTCTGTAAGGACTTGTGGGGATGCTCTAAGCATGGATGGGATAAATAGAATACACCTAATTGCCCGTGGGGAAAAGAAAGGGGATGGTTTGAAGGCTGTTAGAATGCCTTCCATGTGGGTGTTGATAGAGTAATCATAGCAGGATGGTATATAATTAGCCAGGAAAAGTAAGGCACCATCAGGACTGAAAAGTGTTTTGTTTATGATGACAGAAGATTTCCTTTGGGTTTCCCCCACGAAAAGTAATTATATGAAAATGGAAATTACTGCACGCTCAAGTGCCTTTGCAGTCTAGCTACATTAATTATAGGTTTGGTTTTTTCTTTTCCATGTCTCTGGTGTATTTAAGTGAATAAAACTTTGCTTATGTGATGCAGTTGAAGTCATAAAAGGAAATAGGTAGTGGAACAGGACATTGAACGCAGTGTGCCAGTCCAAAGAACTTGTCACAGAATCAGGCAAGCAAAACTCACTGACAGCAACAGTTACTTTGGAAAGACTCTTCCCCTCTCCCACTGGAGATGTTATTGCTGAGCATGACGTTATATGGTATGGAATATCTCTGTGGTCATTTGGGGTGAGCTGTCCCAGCTGCATCCCCTCCCAGCCTCTTGCTCACTGTCAACCTACTCACTGGTGCAGCAGAGTGGGAAACACAAAGTCTTGGTGCCGTGCAAGAACTGTCCAGCAATAACTAAAACACTGGTGTGCTGTCAACACTGTTTTGGTCACAGAAGTAAAACACAGCACCCTACAGATTGTCACGAAGAAATTTAACTCCATGCCAACCAGAATCAAAACAGCAAGACAGCAAAAATGTCTGTGCCCTGTGTAAACCTAGTGGTGGATTTCAGGGTACTGAAACCTGGATACTTGAGGTTCCAGACATTTGTAGCTGAGTTTGTTTTCATTGAAAGGACTGAGTAGACAGGGTGGGTTTTTTATTGTCTCTTTTAGAGAGGAAAGAGGAGATATTTTCTCATAGTCTCACAATTAAGGTTTGTCCTTGATTGCCAGAACTGTGTCTACATTGTTGCAAACCATGGTCCTTTGTATCCTGAAGACTGAAACACTCAGACTTCCACTGCAATCACAGCTTTTGTTTATTAAGTATTGCAGAAGTGTTTCCGCATGAGTGTTCCCCAAAGGCCTTTGCATACAGTAATAAACTTCTTTTTTGAGTTTCAACAGTCTTACTGGAGGGTAGCTACTTTCTTACAGTCTCACAACTGAAAATTATAAAAAACAAGTGAAACCAAATTGAAATGTCAAGCAAAATTGGAAATAACAAAGACATAGTTTATTTAGAGAGAAGTCAGAGACACCAGTGTTCCAGTGGTCATGATCAGACCACCTTCAGCTTCCAGAAAAAGCTGCCGCCTTCTATTTGAAACTGTCCTTTACATTAAGGACCAGCTGTAAACCAACTGTTGAAATATCTCTTTCACTGTTACAGCAGCTGAAATCTAGGGAAGTGATTTCTTGTCTCAGTGCAGTTGCAACAAAATTACTCCAACACAGTGTATGGAACAAGTTAGTCTGAGGAAAATCTAGAAATATCGCTGACAGTTCATAATTATGCAGCTTCTCCCTTTACTTCTGACACCGAAATAGATTTCTCTTTGGTATAAACAAGCAACTTTCTGACTTTGGAACTTTCTGACTTCTTGATCTTGCTTGGGCATTTCTTATTGCTGTAAAATACAGGTGTGCTAAAAACTGTACCTAATGGGGGGGGTGGTGGCGAAATCTGCTGTTCAAACTCCTGGAACTTGAATGATGGGAGATGACCCACACATGCTGGACAGTCCCTGTCCAAAGCATTGTGTAGGTTACCTGCTCAGCAGGTCATTGGCCTAGACAAGGTACTTTCTATTCTGTGGTGATATGACAATGACCAGGTTTTTCTCCTGACTGCCCAAAGACAATGGAAAACTGGAACCTATGACTTAAGCAGCCCACAGAGAGATGTTTACATGTTTGGGAAATCTTGATTTTGTTACCAAGTGTAGCACAGCCTTGTAAATCACTTCCAGGTGACAATGAACTTTTTTCCTCTTGTTTCTTTCATCCAACATCCATTTTCAATCAATCTCAGTGAATTTATAAGTGTATCACAATGTGATTCAGAGACGCCTCTCATATGTTCCACTGTGGAGACACTGCTACTTCCCAAAGCCTGTGGTTCACTTTTGGGGACACAAATAGAATCTCTCTTAGGATGTGGCAGAAGCCAGGCTCAGAGCTGCTGGGTGGATGTCGGCAAAATGCAGCCAGAGTCTTCTGGCTACAGGAGAGAGGCACTAGAGGACACAGACACAGCAGATTTGCCAGGTTTTTGTGGGACCCGGCCTTGTGAGAAGAGATGCTCTTCTCCAGTGACTTATGTTTGGGCTTGTAACACGTGTCCTTTTACTGTCTGCATGTTGTCACTCCAAAGTAAGGCCCCCAGTTAACACATGCTTCATTGAGCTCTGAGGAAGACAGACATAAATATTAGGTTGTACTGTTTTCATATGTACTATTTCTCCATTAGAATTGCTAAAATGATAATTTTTGTTTTTTAAAGTTATTTTTCTTTTAAAATTGACTTTGAAAGAGTCAGCATATCAATGACAGTCCTGTTGCAATATCAGTGACCCCTTAGTCACTGTCCTTCTGTACTAGATTTCTGCAACGCTGAAGACGGATAGAGAAATTAACATGGACAATATTGAATTATCCTTTCAGAACTGTTTGGGTGTTTTAAGTCATAATTTTCTTTAGTAAATGGGAAAATAATTTGTGACTAAAACACTCATAATCAGAAAGAAGTTACAATACTTATTGTTTCCAAAAAGTAAACAAGCCACAATGAATAAGTCAAAGTTTCTCTCCTGTCAAGATCATATTTTATAAAACAAAATGAGACATTAAAGGTGATTTAATGTGGACCTTCAACAACATACTGTTTCATTTAGAACATGAAAGTGTTTAAAATAGTCTAAATATTTATAGTAAATGGATATTTTTACATGAATAATAACTAAGCTTCTGGGAAGAAAAAATAGCTTTGACACAGTATGTCAAAAAACATTACTGTGCTTAGGAAGATTACAAATGTGCATTTGTGTGTTGTAAAAGAAATATCATCTTGATGGTTCTGTAGCGATGGTTTGTCTTGATGTGTGTCTAAAATCCTTCAGCATCTTTTGCATGAAGGCTGGAGAAAGATGATTACACTAAGTTGTTGACTCAGAAGTGTTCTGGTGCACATTTATTAATGCAACGTCAGTCCTTTAAGTATTTTTCCTTTTCTCCTCACTTTTTGTGTCTGTCCCTTCCCTCTCCCCTTCTTGCCAAATTCTAGGGAACTGTGAATGCAACAAAGGAGAAGACGTATTGAGGATTTTAATGAAGTCCTTCAAATCCTTCCTTGAGGCAATAAGTGTTCAAATGACAAGGCAGTTTCATCGGGTATTTCACTATATTTACTGAAAACTGCCTCATTAGACACCTCAATGCCCAATTAACTAGTAGTACTGGGCTCTTTTAATGGGAGCTTTAATTCCAGCACGAGAGCTGGAATTGTTACCTCGCCTTGCAAGGGAGGCAGCATTTGTTTACTGGTGGGAATCCCTTATGCTTTGAAGTCTTCCTCTTATGCATAATCCAATCACTATTAAAAATAACAAATTAAAAATCCTGAGTTTAATTTTAATATAAGCAGAACGACTGTGCCATTTGAATGGGGGCATATTTTATAGAATATGAATACTTACCTCACTTTATGCGAGTCATGTCGATGTCTGCCATGGCACTAGTATTGACTGAGATGAGAGATCAGAATTTGTCCCTTTGTCAAAAACGTTTTGAGACCCAACAATGAAGTGACATGACCACAAGATGGCCTTCAAAACTGCCAGAAAAGCTACCAGTCATGTGCAACTACAGCTTTTCCCATTCTAATAATTGCTGTGGTTATGTTTACCTCAGAGAATCAGGGACCTCCCTGGTCACCTTTTGTTTCTTCTTAATTTTTTTATGATCACCCTTTCTGTGAGTCCTGATACAAATGTTTTCTGGAAAGACTCTTTGGGCCATCAACTACTATTTATCCTGAATAGTATGTTCCTTTATTATTTAGGCAATTGTTCATATTCCACAGTCTTTTAGGGGTTCCTCTAAATCTGCTAACAAGTGCTTCTCGAACATTGCTATCCATTTGAACTGGGCCCACAAAAATGAAAAGTGAAGATGTTCTGATAAAGCTCTGATGCATTCTCTTTCATTTGAAAAAAAATCTTCAGTAACTCCAAAAAATAAGTAGTGAGACAGTATGGGTCATTACACTGCCAGGTGCCAGTCTACCAGCGTACTCAGTACAAGCTTTGTGCCACCTTCTGCTGACACTTTAAAAATAGGAAATACTGTGAATTTCAAAGCATTACGGCACCAAATTAACATAGAAAATCACAAAATAGATGAATTTATTTTGATGACTCCATTCTAGGTACACACTAAAGAAGCATAAACAACATTAATCCATCCTATTCAGCATTTATGAATGTTGGCATGTAAGGTGGTAAGGAATACATGACCAAGTATTACCTTGCATGAACATCTGATGTGATGTGAGCTCCTCTTATGTATGCATTTCCCTGAAATTACTTATGTGAGCTATTCATGGAAACACAATATAAATTTTTCCATTACAGTTAATCACAGCATAGAATATGTATGTCTTAACTGCTGAGATAACTCTAATGTAAAGAACTGAAATCACATTTTTATGCAAACATAGAATGTGACAGAGGTAGATATGAGGCAAAATATTGTGTACAGAGAAGTAATTATACACTGTTCAGTGTATTTTATATAAAAAGACGTTATGCTCTAAAAATGCAGAAGGATATAGGAGGCCTAAAGAAAACATAAATATAAGATGATGTGATGTTTCTAGAAAACACTGGATGTTTTTTTAACTCCTGATCTGATTAAAAATGGAAAATAGAAGAAATTTTCTGTTTATTATTTCAGCACAGCTGCTAACATTACTGCTTTGGAAGGCACTAGAATGCAGAGGTTTTTTACTTTTAAATATTCATAATAGATTACATTTAATGGAATTCAGTGCTGAACTTGACCACCAGAAAGCTTTCTAATACTGTTCAAGAGTAATCCTCTGTAGTGGGAAGATTTCAGCCTGGTATACTTGTGGTACCTTGCATCTTATTGAAAGAAGGGTTGTGTTTGTCTTTGACATGATTATTGGCAAAGTATTGTTTGTTCCTTGCAGATAATGGAGAATTACTTTTATAGTGACAAAGAGGCCTTGAGAAGTAGCATTTGTTTAAGAAGTATTAGCATTTCATTGTTACATTTTAATGCCAAATTTTTCATTTCAGATCATAACAACACAGGCAACTTAGTTCTGCTGTAGCAACATAATTCTTGTGTTTGTGAGGAATTAGCACCCTAATTACTGGAATTTGTAATCACATGAGTAGTGCTACTGAAAATACAACATGTGTAAACTCTGTGAATCCTGTTTCAGTTTATCCATGTTAATACTCTATCATTTTAATCTGGATTGCATAACAGAGTCCTAGTCCATGCTGATAGCAATGTTTGAGAAGCACTTCTTAGCAGATTGAGAGGAACCCCTAAAAGATTGCAAAATATGGACAATTGCCTAAATAATAAAGGAACATACTATTGTAGTTAAGATGAAAATGAGTTTCTGGACCAGGAGCCAAAGTTTTTTCTTTCTTAGAAAATGGTGTTTAAGTTCAGCCACATCTGCTTAGGCAACCCTGAAGTACACAGCTCTCTTTTGGCCTAGTGGCAATGAGAAGTTCCCAAGCCTCACTCCTCTCCTTGTTCTAATGCAAACATGTTCTAATGCTTCAAATCTTCTTGTGTTTCTGTTGATGTGGCATCCACCAGCAGCTGCAGGAGAGTATTAATGCTGTTGTTTCCATTAATGGCTTAATGCATAAATGATGTATGAATGCTGTTCTTACATGAAGTACTGTCTTTAGTAATGACTGTTTATAGAATCAGCTAATTGCATATTATTAGTTTAGAGAGAGCTAATATAAAAGGAATGGTGCAATCACTTTGAGTTTACTTCGTTCCATCACATTAAACATTTGGTTTTATTCATGTCATGTAACCCTAATTCTGAAACAAACCATAGTCTAGACTCCAGCTGTCACAAAACCTCTATAATCACTTTCTCTCATATGTTTTTCACTTTACTGGAGTTATCTTGTGTGCACTGAAACTTGGACTCTGTGGTACCATGGTTCTAAGGAGCCAAAAGTATTGGTGTTGACCAAAGAAAGGCAGGAGAATTGGTTTGTCTAAAATTCCTTGTATTCACTGCAAAACTATCAACATGACTAGAATAAATCAAGGTATCAGTTTCTGATACCTTTTTGATTTCCCCTCCTCCCCCTTAAATTGATCACTCTGGCAAATGCTTATCTTCCACTCTGAATTAGTGTTTTCACACCTGAATGCAATTTCAAGACTCTTGCACAAAATTTACTTGAAGTTCCCAAATCAGGAGCGTTTAAGGCATGAACCAAGTGAATTAACCCTAGGAACAGTAGGGTTTAAACCT
>WEIV01015852.1:2476-34225 GCA_013390005.1 Calyptomena viridis
ATAAATTAAAAATTGAAAACTTTTTTCTATATTTCAACACCAAACCTTTGGGTTGGTTTACAAATGGTGATCCTGAATGTCACTGGGTATTTTGCTCTTGGTTTTATGCTCAAAATACAGAACTTCAAAATGCAGACTTCAGAGAAAGATCTGACTGTCTAGAAAAAGGTGTACTTTAAATAGAGATTGTGGTTGTTTCAAGTCACAGTATTTTTGAGAAAGACTACATGAGCCCTCTGTAGATGTCTTTATAATGAGCTTCCACATTAATTTTAAGAAATCAGTATGATGTGCTGCTTACAGATTAGAATGTAATTCTGTAATACAAATTAGATCAGCTTTGAATGTCTTTGAAATGTAGTGTGTTAAAAATGGTATGTACAGGTTAAAAGATACAGATTCAGAACACCGGGATTTACATGAAATTATCACACATTCTTTGATAGAGTCCTAGACTGATTCAAAAGAGCAAGTTTCATATGAAGCTGTCTCATTTTCTTTGATAGCCACCTTGATCTTTATGCAGTCATCTATTAATTATATTACAGATAAGGTAAATAAAAGTGTTGAAATATTGAGATCACAGCCTTCTTTTTTCTTGTGAAGACTAAAGGTATGCTTCTATGAAGTCAGTGAGCAACGGGGGATGATAAAGGTATTTTTCAGCTGTCAGACAGTATTTATTTTGACACGTGACTGAAAGATCTAGAGTTCAATAGCTAAGAGCATAACGGAAAGGGCAAAACTTACATGTGATCTAGAGCAAAGGCGCTATAAGACAGTCTATGGACTTCCCAGGGTCAATGCATTGGGTAACACTATGAAGGTTTTCCTGGTGGAATTATGGTTCATTTAGTTCTCAAAAGACTATGCTGTAAGCCTCATCCTGCGATGTGCTGATCACACCATACGACTGCCAGTAACATCACTCTGCATTCCAAATTGTTTCCTCTCACATTTGGCCTCTCTAATTGCCTCACACAAACAGCTCAGAGGCTTTAACCCTGTTAGTTCTAGAGGAGCCCATCATGCTTTTTACAGACTAAACATAGGAAATTTGCTTATTTTATCAGCATTCAGGATTAGAAGTGCAGATTTTGAATGCAGCAATTTTTCAACTCTTTTTTTTTTTTTTAAGGCAGCAGTATTTAGTTAATAAGCTACAGTGTCACAGTTACACAGATGTTGCTGCAGAATATTGCGTCTCAAAAAATTGGCTTACCTGCTTACTCTTTAATTCAGAACTTTCCAAAAGCAAAATTCCTTTGCTTTCAATAAGCCTAAATAGAAATGTATAAACTATAAATTTATCTCTGTAGCAATGGAATATTTAGCTGAACTAAATGCAGTTTTTCACTTTCATAGTAAATTTCAGTGTCTTGCCCTCTATAGATACAGATAACAGGACCTGCCACCAAAAAAGAAAAAAAAAATAGAAAAAAAAATCAAATCATGGGTATATCTGCTAGAACAGTAGCTTGATTTAAAAAAACATCCAAGTCCCTATACAAAGCCATCTATCAGTGCAATAGGTTTAATTCAATTCATTGACTATACAGATATTATGAGAAGATGATTCAAGAAGTCTTTTTTCTTTCTTTCTTTTTTTTCTTCAGGAGATGTCCACATATACTTAAATTTGAAATTGATATCAACATTGCATTATATGGCTCACTATGAGATTGTCAAAAGTTAATAACTCTACAGGTCTGTCTCCAGTGATGTGCTAAAAATGTGAACTAGCACTATGCTCATAAAATACTCTAGAACATTGCATCCTTTATTACTGCATTTCTTCTTTAAGGGATGCTTATCCTAGTTCTGTATGTTTCAATCATAGTCTTTAAAGGGTTAATTATCCAAAATGCATATAATTCCTACAACCGTCGTTGATATTTATGCTTTAAATGTATGAAGAAGGAAAACAGTCCATATGCTTTTAAAAGCAGTTTATATAAATATTGCAATAATAAAACTATTCAGAACCCTGTCCAGTATTTTTCTGTACTAAAATTCTTTTGTAAACTCACTTTGTAGTCAAGACAGATGAGTTTTTTGTACGTTTATTTTTCTCAAACCAAGGAATGCAATTAGGTGAATTTTATCTAAAACATAAATCTGCTGACTTACTGCTAAAGTCTTGTAAAATGGGGAAGTAGGCCATGGTTAGAGCAAGAATTTCCTAGAATACAATTGTATAGGTGCTTATTCCTAATTTTGTGCTTTGTTCATTATATGGGAAAACTGTATAAAGCATAGAGTGGCTATAGGCAGGCTGAAAAGATCATGGAGAATGAAAAGAAAGAAAGATGGATCCAAATCCCCTGACAAAAATTATAGAAAGCTATAAGAACATTATTATTATTGTTGTCATTATTATTATTATCATACCAAGTGGTATCCTCTGCTAGATAAGTTTTCATCGAAGCTGATGTGGTGCTATGTATGTTACGATCATCTTTGGTACAACACAAAGAGTGGTAACATCTGTGCTTGAAAAAGGGTATAGCACTGTACTAATATAGAGAAGGGAGTTTATTAGATAAGTATGTATATTTTCCATAAAATAGAACTTGAGTATTGCCAACAAATGATGAGCACTTTGCCCTATAAGAAAGTAACTTCAACAGGTTCATTAGCTCAATTTTCTGTAAAATACATTTTCTATTTCGTATGAATATCCTTTGCTGTTCTGGCCTTTGAGTGATTTCTGTAGAATTGTCAAAACGGAAAAGTGTGCTTATAAGTCATATGCATGCTTGACATTTTTGAAAACTACACCCTGAACTACATATTAGACCACATAAGGTATGCTTATATGGAAAACTTAAAAATATCCAGGACTTTTCTATGCAGATTTACCCTTTTTGGTTCTTGGGGATTTTTTAAACTTTCTCAGAGGTGGGTAATTGATAAAGGGGGAAAAAACACAAACAATTATCTTAAATCCCATAGTATGCCACTAGAAACACTTTAATTTTTTGACAGTTTACTGTAGTAGAAAAGTACCATATTCTGTCTTTTTATTGAATATGTCTATTTGAAAATTCTTTAAATCATTAATTTATTTTGCCCTCCAAATTAATTCACATATACACTATTTCATATATACATTTTACCTGTTGTTTGAGTGTTTGGGGGTTTTTTTGTTTGTTTGTTTTGATTGGTTGGTTTTGGTGGTGGTGGTTTTGGTTTGGTATTTTAATTGTTAAAAAAAGCGTCTCTAAGTCATTCACTGAAGTATCAAATTCAAAAGCAAAGTCTTTCCAGATATCTCTCAATGTTTCTGGATTGTCTGACACTGACCATCTCATCCTACAACAGCCATGATATGGCCTACAAAAAACACAGTGCACAAACTAGCTAGGGACACTGGAGTTGTAGCCAAAAATCTCTTTTGATGTTCTAAACTGATCCTTGTCCTCCTTGCAGCTGTGAGTGCTGGCACTGGCATGCTACTTGTTGATGTGCACAGACACGAAACTTGTGATAACACCATGAGAGTCATTAGAGAGGGGCTGATATCAGGTGACTTCTTCGAAGTGGCAAAGGAATTTTTAAGTAGAGCATCAGCCTTCCAGGGCAAGTAGCAGACAAGCAGGAGCGGGATATTTTTTTCTGGTTAATAGTTTGGTTTTTTTACTTTAGTACCTTTTTTCTATCTTTTACAGCCAGTTCTTTCACCTCCTAAGGTCTGTATTGAATAATAAGCAAAATTGGCTGATTTTGTTTCCACTGACTGTGGCCGAGCCCTTAAAAGTAGAATGCTGAAGTATTTGTTAGCTTTTATACTGAATTTTTATCTTTGATATAGTTTTCATTCAATATCCATAGTTTCTATGTTAAATGTAAGTATGTCACACATTAATATATTACAGAAACTATTTTTAAAGATAAGCTAATATTTGTTTTCTGCTTGATTGAAAACTATGTGCCTTTGTTTGAAAAATCAAAATAGGTGTTTTCTTGAGGGAAAAAGCTATACCCACAAGACTTAAAGACCAATCAACATATAATATCCAAGATCAGCTGTAGAATTCTGAGACAATGTTGCATTGATAAATTATTTGAAGACCTTGATTTATCATACATTTTGAAAGGTCACTCACCCTGTGATAACAAGAGCTGACACTTCAGACCCCAGCTTCCTCTTCCAGATACTAAGTGTCTGAGAAAACCCAGCACTGTAGCACACCAGAAACTACTCAAGGGACGTCTGTAACTGGTGTCCTCAGATCAAGCTTCAGCTCCTTCTTAGAATACCCTATTCCAAAGCTATAGTGTATGTACTTATGTATGGTGTATACCATTTCTGTACTTTCAATATGCAAGTAAGCTTCAAAAAGAATTTTAAACCATCTCAAAATGCATATATATATCTGTAGTACTCAAATAAGAAATAGTTGTGACATCTTTTCTGCTAAATCTTTAGAATATCCATCTAACACAAGACCAAGAACATTTTTGCAGCAAGTACAGGTCCATTTAGAGTTGATTAGGAGGTAGAAATTATACACAGACCTATACATAATAATTACACCATTTTTACAATACCTCATTCTTATTCTAATATTCCTGCAAGCTAGTCATGGGACACCTCTGTAATTCCCATTGATATATTAACATAAGGAGTTCTAAAAGTTTGTCTTTCTCTAAAAATACACTTGAACTATCTGAACTTTCTGATCTACTTCTCTCCCCAAAATAAACAATGAGCGTGATCTGCTTATACTTGAGAAGAAGCTTCTCTGAATATCCTATAAGTGCTTTTGTTGAAGTGAATTTAACTGCAGATATTATTCTAAGGTTTGCATTATGCAATATTCCCACTGTGAAAAATCCAAAGGATTTAATTGGAACATAAAAAAAGCAATATCCTTAATCTGATATATTAAGATTTAGTAATTGTGTTTAATATTTTAAAATTTATGTAAATCATGAATTACAATAGATTATTTTGGAAAAGCTCCCATGTTATTTGTTCCCTAATAGTCCCAGGGACATTTCATTTTTTCCAAAAGAAATATAAATCTTATTAAAAAAACTTGAGAAAATTTGTGTGTATATGTCTAGAGAGAGGTAGGTTACTTTCCTTTTCATCTTTTTTTTCATCCAAATTCTGACTTCTTTGCCTTTGTCAGCTTAAATTAGGCTTTTAATGTTATTTTAACATTTTTTTTTAGTATGTACTGAAAACAGTCTGGGCCTGCCTGATGTTAGCACAGCTGTGAAATTTGATTTTTATCCTCTTTGCTAAAAGACTTGCAGGAGTATAAAGATTTTTATAACAGTGCTTCCTAAGGAGGTAAAAATAATCAATATAATACCACTTTAAAAAAAAAGTAGATAATTTGCACAGTACTCCTGACCATACCAGTGATTAAATAAACACTAGGTAGGGTCACCCACTGCTTTTAAGCTGGTAAGAATAATTTAGCCATTACCATCCACTACTGCTTTTTATGTATTGAATTCTGGCACTGTGACAACAGCTCCAAAGTATTTAATACAGTCATACAATAATTAAGTAGAAAGAACCTCTGGAGGTGATCTGATCCAGCGAGGCCACCTGAAATTGAGCTGTTCAGGGATGTGTCCAGCATAGTTTTGGATATCTCTGCAAACAGAAATTAAAAAAAATCCCTGCATATGTTTGAAAATCCTTGTGGAGACAAGATTTCTCATAATATCTAAAAGGTGTACCTTCCATGCATCACTTTCTATCCTGTCACTGTGCACCTCTGGCTAAAGCCTGGGTCTGCTCCAGGATAGATTTCCCTTTCATATTCTCTTCTTACTGATCAACAAAGAGATCTAAACCTCCCTGCATGTGTTCTGTACCCCACCCCAGCCCCTGCTCAGCCTGGTGGCCTTCTGATGGGCTCTCTCGGGCATGTTACTGCCTGACTTACACTAATTGGGGAGCACAGAATGAACAAAGTACTCCAAGTATCTCCCATCCTCAATGCTGAGCAGAGGGGGGCAAATACTTCCCTTGATCTGCACCTCCCTTGGTGAGCTCACCAACACTCTTTCTCTGGAAATTATCTCCAGTTTTCTTCAGAAATGTTTTGGTCGCAGCAAAGAGTTGGCCACAGTATGGCACAGTATTGGGCTTATGCTGCCTGCTCCTGAATGGGACAGAAATGGCCAAGCAGATGTGTGCAGGGGCTGTGGTATTATGAGGCAAGGATGATTTCACTCCAGTTTCTGTTTCTCCCATGCTCTTCCCTGCAAAATGTTCTGGCTTGGCCTAGCCAAGAAAGAGACTCTGAGCTCTCATATTCTCCAAGATGACAGCTACCACTTGTTAGCCCCCTTCGGAAACATAAGCCTTCGGGTTGGAAACAAACCACCTGCTATCTCATGGCAGAGACAAAGGAGAGCCCCAGAGTGCTAGCCTATGACCTAGTTGCTCCTTGCCATCTTCCCTCTGTGTCTTTCCATGGACCACCTGGTGTGCAATTCACTTTCAATGCACTCTTCTGCCTTTGCCTGTGCACTCAGAACTTGCATCCAAGTTTTTACATCCCACACTGGTTTCTTTGTGAGCCTCATCACAGTCTGCTATCTCTGGAAACAGCCTCTAGGCAGTCTGGGGGAACACCAGATCCTCATATGCTGCAGCACTTTTCACCCTCAGGTCGAGTTTGACTGGTACCACCTCATTTTGGTTAGAAGCTCTCCTGGCTCTGTCATCCAAAGAAGATGGGAACAAGCATTGAGTGGGCCAGAGATCTACATGTGCTGAAGCCAAAGTAATTTTGCAGTATTGCAGAGAAAGCCAGGCCTTCTCCACTCAGCTTCTTCAACAGTTGGTATAGATGAGATCCCTCTTCTTCACTCTACAGAGAAGGGCAGAAGTACTGCAGGTAAAAAAGAAAGTATTACACAAACCATATTTTTGATCACCAGTAGCTGATGCCCAGCCTGGCAAGGCTGATGCTTGCTTCCTGCCTTCATCCCAGCTACTCACTGGCAGGTGTCTAAGACACCTTGCACTGTTTCAGGGCACTGAGCCTGGGCTAAGCAAGGTTGTGGGCTACAGATGTTTCCCATGCCTGCAGAAAAATGGAAGCAATGAATTTGGCCCTTCTGCAGTAAGATTTTGCCTCTTTCTGGAGGGAATCTCTACCAGAGCCATATATACAGGCAGCAGCTGTACCTCCTGCTGGTCCCTCACCATCTCCTCTTCAATTTCATCTCAGTCTTCAGTGAGTCTGGGTCCTGAGTGACCTCAGCACCAAACTGGTTTGCTACACATGTTCTCCTCATGTGCTCATTTCTTACCCTGCTTCTCCATACCCATTCTCCTCTAGGCTGTCTTCCAGTTTATTGAGGCTTGGCAGGTAAAGGAGCTGGAACCACTTTTACACCGAGGAATGGATTCGCTACTCCAGAATCTCAGGAGTGCAGCTGGTACCGCCACTTCTCATCAAGACTTTGTGGAAAGATTTAGTTAAGGGGGCAGGCTTGTACAAGTCTTTCCTAAGCTCTGGGAAAATGTTCTTTTGTCAAAAGGTTGCTGTAAAGTCCCTCACGCTCTCATCAAGGAGCTGGCAACAACTCTGCTTTTCTTCTCAGACCCCTGACTGCTCTAAGACCCCTCAGTGACCACAGTTATGACACACTCAGCAACTTGAGAGGCTGAGCATGTGGATGGACTCCTTTTAAGGGCTTTTAAGGTACTACAGGTTAGGGTTGCTGGGTAAGTGTGGGCTGTCAGTGGCTGGTGACAGCAAAGGGCTATTGAGAGATACATACCTCCATCTCCTGAATCCAGGATTTGAAGTCTTCCACCAAAGCCAACTACTGGGTGACTTCTCCAGGAATATCTGGAAACCTCTCAGTATGCCAAGACAACTTTCATCCCAGTACAATGAGAAAGCTTGCACATGCATTTCTTGTTCAACATTCTTTCTCACTTGATGAGTTTTCGAAGAGAAAATAGAAAATGCCAGTAAAGATAATTTGCTTACTAACATTTAGAATTAATCAGAAAGACTACTTTCCCTTGGGTGATGCGATGCCTGGGTTGGTTCTTGGTCTTGCTAGCTCAGTCAATCCAGGAAAGCATCATCGAAGGGTAAAAAGGTTACACAGAGACCCTCGTGGTGGACACATATGGTTTATTGATCCTCTGTTGCCGTGAGGCTCCAGAGGAGATCAAATCCCATGAAGATCCAGGACAAGATCTCACTCATCTTCCTGCCTGCACTGGTTTATAAGGGGTCCAGGATTCTGGGAGGGGACTAGGGAATGGCCAATGGGAAGGGGAGGTGGGAGTGGTTTAGGGAGGGATGGGAGTGGTTTGAGTCCATATGTGGGGATAATGGGGGAGGAGTGAGGGTAGGGTTACAGGGGATACAGTCCAAAGCTAGGTTTTACAGAACCACATATTAAAACTTAGAAACATAGAAACAGATAAACAGAACACATCACTACACTTGGGTATTCCAAGAACTCTGTGCAAGGGTGAAAATATAACACTAAAGTAAAATATATTTTACAATTACATTTTCAATAATTCTACTTTCAACTTTTATCACATTCATTTTTTTAAATTTTTACTGTCTACATGTTTTTCCTCAATAAGACAAATACTGATAACTCATGATCAAGACTTCTGACATTTTTGGACAAGTAGTTTATAAAACCTTCAACATAATGCAAGATCAAAATTATAAGCCATTTTTCTTGTATTATGGTGTACTCTAATTAACAAATAATATTATTTAAATCAGTAATCTACAAAATGTAATCTGATATCTAAACTATTTTAGATCAATGGCAAAAACTTCTTTAAAGCAATGCTGAACAGCTGTTTAATGAAAACTAAATAATCTGTTTCATGTAAAGTTAAAGGTAATAATAGCAGTTAATCCTAATAAATTGCAAAAAATGAAAATGAAAATTAAACTGATATACAACACTGTTTACTAAACCACTTAAAACTGTTAAGTACCAAGACTGGGACTTCAGAAAATATAACTTCACAAAATTGTGTTTAAAATTATGCAGAGGAGTGTAACACTATAGTTTCCATCATTATCATGAAGCAGAAGATTGAAAAATCATTTTCATATAAACCCACAATGAAACTTTGATAATATATCTGTCACACTAGCAATAGAAAATCTGTAATAATACCTTATTTATTATAGTTGTACTTATGGCCATATAATTAATTACAGGGATTTGAAGGGAGTTTAAATAAGAGGGTATTAGTGTAACTTTTGGCAAATGAAACTATCATTCTATTGTCTGACCTTTTAGTTAATCAAGTGGTTGTCACTAACACTCCATCTTGGTTTTTGATAGAATTAGATCTATTTTTTACTAAAACCACCTTGGATAAGCTTATATCTAGAAGCAGCTTTTCTATGTTACTAGAAAACCAAGGTATTTCCTGTCTACATCAAATTAGTTATGTCAGGTATTCCACTAGTAACACTGCTAAATGTGTTGCAGATAGAAACAGGCATTGTTTAGATATGATTTTTATATTCATTGGCTTTGGTTGTATAGAAAAAGAGATCTCTGTATGTGTGTGAGCTGTCCACTGGTATACAAAGCGGATGAAAAAAATAACTGCTAAAACTTTGTACATCAATTATTTGATGTACTTGTGGAGAAAATAAAAAGAAATCATAAACTTTGAAAATATTTTGGTCCATTTCTTTTAACAAATTTTATCTGAGGGACTAAAAATAGCCCTTATTAGGAGTGATTGTCTTCTGTGAGCCATGTATTTTTTGTGACTGTCTGGACAGATGCATAGATAGAAGAACTGAAGGGACAACATAAAAAAATTGCCAAAAAACCCCCATGTTAAAAGACCTGACAAGAAGACAAAATTTAATTCAAGAAGCAGCAAAGACCCAATGAAAGTGTTATGGTACACTTTTTACGCTTTGAGAATTCCCATGGCTCTTTATAATTATTCCAGCTGATACTACAATGACTGTGGAGGCAGATCTACGAAAAGGTGTACAGCCTTTGTGCATTATAATCTACTCTTACTCTTGAGAAGATGTTGACCCGTATGCTAGATGACTTCCTTCTCTGCTTTGAAAAGCAGTACAGGGTTGCTAGATTCCACCTAAGGAACCTCTTACAGGGCCAGGGGAGACACATGCTTAATATTGCATTGGGATATCTGGAAGGACTTCTTTACTGTACAAAGAAATACACTATACCCTGTTCTTCCACTTCATTATCAGCACTGAGTTGCTTCAGCTTTGAAATGAGAATTTATTACTTTCCAGTTTAAAGATGAGTGCTATGTTGGCAAGCAAAAAAAATCTACAAACACACACCTTTGTTTTTATGTGCTCAGAAATCTCTGAATAGCCCCACCACAATTTTAAAACCAGGGAACTCCCTTCATCCCTATTTAGGTAGCTACTGTAAAACCCCATTTGTAGCAGCTTTGATATATAATATAAGAGGTCCTCAAAGGGACACTGAAATATGTCTGTGAAAACATTTTCTCTCCATTTAAACAGCTTGAAGGTATGAGGGAGAAGCGTGTAGTTTATCCCCTAAACAAAAGCAAGAAATTTTTGATGTTGGGAACATATCTAACAAGTAATAGTTACAAAATATCAGACACATTTATGTGATGTTGCCGTCAACATACATTTAGCCAGATACATCTTAGGAAAAACTTCAGGGAAGGTAAGAATTCAGGCTTTCATAGACTCAAGAATCAGTGCTTGAAACCCTGTGGATTAAAAGTGTATGGATCATGAGTGCCCTAGTCCAGTTTTACAGAGGTGAAACTTCATTGATATGTGGCATGAAAGTAGAATTTTGTAGTGATAAATCAGAGGTTTGCATTTCCTACAGGTCTAACACAAGGTTTACTAAAGTAAATTAAACAAACAAAAAAACCCAAAACTACTTCCCCTGAAAAAAAAACCCACCACCAAAAATTAAAAAACAAACGGACAAAACCCCAAACATCTAAATCCTAAAAAAGCTTTACAAAATATAAAAAAATTTTACATGTATTTCATACTATATACTCATTTTAAGATGTAACTCATGAACACATCCTGAAAGTGAAGAAGAAATAAAAGTTGTACTTATTTCATAGTGACCTGGATTTAGCATCAGATGTTAAAATCAAGACATGAAATTTTGGTAGAGAGATAAAAGTCAGAACAGAGACCTGACCACATGCCGGATGATATTAGTGGCAGATGTGATCGTCAGAAGTGTGATGGCATTTCCTCTGAATAGGCGAATGTACTCTTCAAACTTTGATGTTAACATGATTAGCAATGAAAGTATGCTTTGTTCCTTTGCCTTCACATGGTCTCAATATTGGCAGTTATCGTTTACTTGTATTTTTAAATCAAATATTATCCTGCCCTGTATTCATGTGCAGATGCTTTCCACAATGCTGCTTTTTCTGTCAGATGTGAAAGAACACTGTGAATCATTGTACTGAACAGGAGCTAATGTTTTTCTCTCTTTTACTCAATCCAAGCATTTGTCTTTCCTAGTTTTATACTGGAATACACAGTACCATGTTTTCCACACCACACCAATATCCCTATTACTTTGTCCATTGCCCCCAGAAAGCGATTAATTGACTGCAAACACAATTTTGTTGCAAAATGACTGCAGCTTTATTAAGCAACAGGATTTACAGGCAATAACATAATCAATATAACATTAATAAATCACATAATTAAGCAGTTCTTACAAGCTCTGCCTGTAGCCTTAAATATATAGAACATCATTGTGACTGGTGATAGCAGTTGTCCAAAAGAGATACAAACCATGATTTCTAAAGTGGGAAAATACATATCCTCCCTCAACGGAAGGAAAAATATCCTGTTTATCCCATACAAATCCTCACTAGTCACCTAAAAATTCTCATTTGTACATCTTAAAATATAACAGTTGTGTAAGATTGTTACTACAACATAAGTTAGAATAGCAAAGTATGCTTCTAAGAACATACTGTGATCGACTCTTTTATTCAAACTCTTGTAAGTACACCTGGAAGTTAGTGATGCTTCCTGTATTTGACATGCTACTTGCGTGAATAAATATGGCACACCAAACATAATGGATAAAGTGTTGTTAAGTCTTGCACATTAGAATACCACTGAATGTCTTTCAGCTGCTGCAATAAATCTGAGTGTACTTAGAAAGTTCTGTGAACCTAAAAGAGTTTTCTATTTACATGAACTCTATTTGCACAGGAATGAATAACATCAAATCTGTTCAGATGGCGTCTCTCAAGAGCAGAAATGGTCCTGAACACATAATTTTCCCAAAACTTGCATGAATAGTCTCTAAAGATCTTCTTTTTTTATCCAAAATATTAATTTTTCTTACTACAGTGGAGACATGTAAACCTGGAAAGCCATGTCTGCACTGCCCAATTGGAATTTGACTCTGTTGTCATCCCTGAGGTCAAATTTCCTGACCAAATTCCCTTAGTACTTCCATGTACTTTTGAAATGTTCTCTGAGGTATGGTAGGCGTGTTGTCACTTGAACAGGGAAATGGGTGCAAGGAAACAATGCAAGTGTCCAATAACACCAGCATATATCCCCCATATGACTTCAATACCTGTGCTCTGTAGTGCCTCTCCTGAAGAGACTAAGCCTATCCACACCTCTCTCACAAAACTTTGTAGTTTAAGATCATGAGATTTTCATGCTGTGACCCTATTCCTCCTGTCTGCACATAGAATGTCTCTCTTCAAAAGGACATGGCACACATCAGCCTTGTATTTCTAAGTATGCACCCAAGCAAATGACAACATACTACCCTTGAGAAATTATCAAATCGGGAGAAAATCTGGACAGAGTTAGTTTATGAGTATGGTCTGGGAAAGTCAGATGCAGCAACCCTAATTCTACAGAGGCCATTGACAACTTGGATCAAGTTGGCTTAATGGAGAGAGGAAAGCAGTGACACTTGAAGAAAAGCTAGTGAAGCTTAAGGAGGTCCATCATAAAAGACTGCTATGCAGCTCCTTCTTTTGGAAGATGGGACGACAGATCTCCAAATTAGTAACTAAAAACATAAATGAGAAAAATAGGATCAAAGACATTATCTCCTAAAGAAGGATCCTTTCAGAGAGACAGACAGCAAAATAGCTGCCATGCACATAAGCCTATGAGTGACCTCTTCCCACCATCCGCTTTGCAGGAACTTCCAACTAAGCAAGTCAAACTCTTCAGCTTCTTTGAAATCACTCCCTAGGGGCAGTGAGAACTATCCCAAATATATTCACTCTCCAGCACAATGCTTCCAGGCTGGCAAACTCTTCCCTCATGCACCTACAAATTATTCTTCTTTTGCATATTAGTGAGCAATACTTACAAGCCAGAGATCACCTATTCTCTCAGACTGTGTAGGATTAGTTCTGCTAGACCTACAGTCATCTGAAAAAAAACCATTTGAGATATTCAGACTATTCTCCTACACCCAATGAGGAGGAACAATTTCCTTATGCTTATAAACTACTCCCCAAGTTCCATTTCAGAACTTTACAAGGAAATTCCTCAACATCACTAGGAAGCAAGAGCAACAAATCCTTAAGGGAGATTTACAGTAGAAAATCCCAAGACAGTGTTCATTCTGTAGAAAAGGAGGCAGAGTGAAGGATGGAGATCACTTTCAGACCAGACTTCACACAATTTCACCATTTCTCAGTGGGACTCTTGATTTACACACAACACACTTACATAACTAGTTCTACCAATGCTGCCTGAACATGGGGATGAACATGGATGTAAGCCCAGAATTCTCTCTGGCAGAGTTGTGTATTATCAAACACAAGCATAAATAACCAGATCAAAGGCTGTGTCCCAGCAGAATCTCATAATCTTATCCATTCTGGACACTTTCTTATGAATAACTGGGCAAACAGCCCAAAGCCTGATCTGGTTAGAATTGCACATCAGGTTTATACATTTGACAACAATTACATTTTTTGTACTTTCAAACATATGTTTGTTCTCTGGACTTAGGGGCCTTTGGGAGTGCCCTTAGCTCTACTGCTGTTTTCCTTGTCTCCCCTGTGAGATCTGCACACACATGCTCTGATCCCAGGAGATGAGAACTTCTGCACATTCAGATATGGACTAGTGGTCTCTTACAGAAGACTTGGGAGTCTCAAATCTCATTCTAAGGAAAGGTTTGAAAAAGATGTCTGCTGAGTGCAAAAGATGTTCTCCCTGGAATCAGGAACATGAGATACTGTTCAACTAGGCAGGTGAAAACCCAGCATTTTTCTGCTATCCTTTGAAACCAATGTGAGGAGCAGCTTCTTTCAGTCAAAATAGTAATATTCTTGTATTCCTGTGCTTAGATAAAGACTAGCAGAAGACTTGCCAGAATGACAGACTGTGGTGTTCATATTGATGTCTTGGGAGCAGCATCCCAGTACTCATTCTGTCCCAAAAGTTCAGGGAAATGACACCCATATACTCTCAGTAGTGAGTTCAAGAATATGTTTTCTGATGCAAAGGGATGATGGAGGCTGGTACTTAGTGTGGAATGATTTTAATTCTTTTCCTTGTAGTTTCACAGGAAGTTTAAATTTTTTTTTTTTCAAGTAAGAGGGGAGGAGAATATTTTCAGGTTGAAGGAAGGGAGAGTAGAGGCAGGCAGACATGGAGATCTGGTGTGGAGGACAGAACAGTCAGATTGTCTGCTGAAAAAAGCCTATTCTTACAGCAACCAAGGAAGAGCCTCCTAGATGCTGAGAGAATACAGAGGAGAAACAAAAAAAGAAAATATCATTTGAAAGGGAAGCCAAAGAAGGAGACACACAAGCTAAAAGTGTTGAAGGCAGGAAAATGACCTGAGAATAGGTGATGAAGATGACTGAGAAACATTTACACAAATGGGCTTCAGCCACAGACCGTTCACTCCAGAAACAACTGACCATCCACACCAGCCACATCCACAGTCAATGAGCTGAGAGCCATGAGTACTCACCATCAGGAGAAACTGAACAGATCATGGCTCCAAAGGTTAGAGCCACTCATCAATGATGCATGTGAAAAACCTTTTATATATGTGATTGTACCCAGGACCCAAAAGCCTGCACTGTGGGCATGGATGTTGTGTATTATCAAAGGGTTCTTTCCACAGAGATGTGACAAACCTGAATGGGTGTCCCAGAGCTTTTAAGAGGTTATCAAACAAGTGTAGATAGGCTCAAGTACTATAAGCTCAGTATTATCCTGGGGGAGGAAAAAGGCAAACCCAACATCCTAGTGAGACATGCACACAGCAGTTATGATGGAAAAGCAATCAAGAGCGACGAGTTTGTTCATGAGAACAACACTTCTATTATGCTTCTCTGATCCTCTATACACCTTGTGTAAATTGGTAAGAGAAGGCCTGTGCAGACTGTAGGACTTCTCCTGACTAAGAAAGCCTTGTGTTTGGACATTTTCAAAGAGCACAATACCTTAGCTTCCATGCTTCTTCTGAGAGCATCCTCATACTCTGATGTAAGGCAAGATCAGACTTCACTAGCTTCCTGGTGGATTTACCACAGATTACCAGAAGTATACGCATTTCCTGTGTTCACAGTAAATCATCTTCTCTTACCTCTTGTCCACATGTAATCACCGAGTTTCACAGAACGGTCCTTATGAGCAAAGCCTAATATACACATGCAAGCACATACACAACAGTAGAAGGCCATATAAATTTTTTAAAAAGTAGTTGGTGACATGAATTGGTTTCTGCTTGCTCCTCTGTTCTACTGCTTTCGTTCCTTGTAAAGTAAGAACAACAAAGAAAACAGAGAACAACAGAGAAAATGTAACTTGAGAAGAAATTTATGTTCCTCAAATTACTCCTCTCTGAAGGGAGATGCTAAATTAAAGCTTCACAATCCTCTTAAGGTTCTGAAAAGCCACAGGAGACACACTATGTATCCTATTCCCCAATAATCTCTTCCATTACCACACTACTCTATATTTTAATTCTACTAGAGGCACCATCATCACTACTCCCTTCATTGTATCTCACTCTTTTTCAAAATGACACCCTATTTTGTTCTTGTTTGTTCTTAAAAACTCCTACTGAAAACTTTTTGTTCTATGGCATTTATCAGTATTCTTTAGCTCATATTCTCAAACACATTCTGAACCGCTGATGTTCAGAGAAAGAGTGAAGTATTTTTTCCTATAGCAATATCCATCCTCCTAAGTCTTCTGCTCCCTCAACCTAAACCATGCCCGTGTCAGATGAAGAAAGTATCCACTTTCCCTTTTCCTCTCTAGCTATAGGACAATCACATATACAGATATATGTATCATAATGTCCCTTTGCAAGACAGTATTTTCAAGGTTTAACTTTTAAAACTGAATTTCCTTTTTTCTTTTTTTAATTACCTTAGTTTATCTATAATTTTGCATGTGAAGTTATAAATTATTTATCCTTTTATACAAAAACCTTGAAGGCTTTGCCTAATGTTTTTAGAAATTTGCTCATAAAAATTCCTGTTTATAAAGCAATTTTCCTGAATATTACACCATTATTTTTCTAAATATACAAGATATTTGTAAAACTGAAGCAACAAAGAGTGGGTTCTTTAATCAATTTTTAAGCACTGAAATACATAGAATAACTTTCAAATATTTTTTTTTTTTAGTTAAAAACAAATGAACAAACAAAAAGCCCTTGATCTTAAGATTTATAACTGTAACACTTTCTAGGGCAAGCTGCTCTAATAACTCCAACAAGAATAAGCATAGTCTGTAAACACTAGATCGCTTTCACTCACATAACTAAGTATGGGTTTCAGTGTGCAAATTCAGACATGACAGTCAAAATGCTTCATGGGAGTTGACGAAACTGTGGTGAATACATTATGAGTATGTGGATGCAGCTTAACTGCACCAGTTCTGGCTCTACCACTCGCTGTCACTGTGAATCTGTGAAACATCCGGTTTCACCTGAGCCTCTCTCAAGTGAAAACCCTCATTCAGAGGCTCATATTCTCATTTCTGCCACAAACAAAGTACAACTTGGGAAAACCATTTCTCTACCTCTGTGCCTCCATCCTCCACTGATCTCACAGGAGCAGTGTTTCTTTGTTACACTCTGTGCAGATCTCATCTAGTACAATTTCACCTGTTCCAGGACAGGGGCTTTCTTCTATGCTGTACAAAGATATTTTTAAGAGGATTCCAGATACTGCTATTACAAAGCACAGAAAAACAATAATCACTTCCCCTGGAATTGTGAGCCTGAGCTGCTTGCTATTCGATAGCCAAAAAAAAGTAAAATGCATGTATTTGAGCAAAATGTTACTATAATAGTAGAACAAAAGGCTGACGAATGTGAATTTAAAAAAAAAAAAACAACAAAACAAATATTTTAAAAGCAAGACTTTGAATAGTCATCTATGCAGTTTATTTTGCTCTTTGCTCTGAAATAGCTGGTAAAACATCCTATGAAGTGCCGTGTGGTAGAACAACACTGATCTGATCTGATCCGTTTACATAACTTACATGTTCCCAAGTTCCATGGACTTTATTGAAGTTAACCTCATCAGATACATTTATTCAGGTCAGTAAAGTCTTTCTAAACTATA
This sequence comes from Calyptomena viridis, assembly GCA_013390005.1. Classification (NCBI taxonomy): domain Eukaryota; kingdom Metazoa; phylum Chordata; class Aves; order Passeriformes; family Eurylaimidae; genus Calyptomena; species Calyptomena viridis. The sequence continues at coordinate 20,070 of WEIV01015852.1, forward strand.
GAAAATCAGTGGTTCTGAATATAGAAATTTCACTTGCCCAGGAATTTTTCATGTTGCATATACTTAGAAATTCTATCTAATCTGGGAGGGTCATTACTACAACAGTTTTATTATTTCTGCTACTGTATCGCTATCAGACGGAAAAAGTCCTGAATTTGGGTAGAAAAGACACTTACCGGGTTCGAGGGGAGGTTTTAATTTTGCAGAATCTAGGATTAATAGATGGAGGAGTCCCCTTCACAATCACACATGAAGAGTCCAAATAGCTATTTTTAATACCACAGCTCACACATTGTGTTATTCTAAATGGATCTTCATTCCTGTAACTGTTGTGAGGTGAATTGCTAATATACTCTTCAATATACTCTGAATATACTCTTCAATAGTGAAGTCACTAGGCAAATACAACTGTATCAAAGGGATCAGCCCAAAGTCAAAATAAAGTATACACAGATTGAGATGAAAGAAATCAATATAAATAATGAGAGGGCAATGCAACAAGGCTCTGCAGTGATGGACTTGCTAACCCTAAACCCTTTCCACCTGAATTATAACAAGTAAATCAAAGCACTTGTATCTGGATCAAGGCACTTTCCAGCTTTGCTTTAGTGACAAGGGAATGGGCATTACCTAGAAGCTGCAGGGTGATGTTCAGAGGCAGCTAACAAACCACCAGCTCAGCTTTTCTTTTCCACAGGGCAAGCACTCTGAGTGCTCCTCCTCCCCTTAACTTGCTGAAACTTGCAGTTGTGATTCACAACCTGACCAACACTGATAGATAACAAACCACTGACCTTGAGGGTGGCTTTGTGTGTCAGCCTTCTTATTGCATTGAGTCACTGCCCTCCTTGTGTGTGTTATTTTAAGCAGCACATTTATCAGCCAGTACCAAACAGAATACATGGCCATGTGTATTTTATTAGTGGGTTTTGAGTATTTAAAAAGAAAAAAATCAGAAAAAAATAACCACTTTATTTAAAAAAAAAAAAAATTGAAGGCTCTGACACACTTTAAAAATCCTCTTGTTTTCAGTTACAACATAAGGAATTTATAAGGATGCTAATATGTTTGCATTTGCAGCTTTTCCAGACTTTTTTTTTCCCCAGCACACTGCAGTATAGCAATGTCAGAAACACACCATTCCCCATAACAGGACACATCTGTGGCGAATCTGCACAGAAGCAATTAATTTCCTTGTGGTATTTTTACACTGGGGGCTTAATGCAAGTCCCCACTATACAAACAAAAAGCTCTAGACAGCTCCTGCTGCCTGATAAAAAAAAAAAAAAAACCACTCAACTAAAAAAAAAAAAAAAAAAAGCCACCACACATCAGATTGAGAAAGGCTGTTTGGCCTAGGACTGCTACAGGCAATGACTCGTAATGAGGCATCCCAACACTAATTATGAAGCTTATTAAAGAGAATTGTCTAAGTTGTACTAAAGTGCATGCTATAATCACGTAAAGGGAGATATGCATACTGAATTTGGGTCCTCCAGTTTCTTCCTTAGAGAAGTGGACCCACTACTTAATGAAGCCAATTTGGGTCTACATTTATAGCAGCAATATTATTGTGTTTGGCAGACTGGTCAAGATGAATTTGATGGAGAGGCAGGTGAGAACCCCAGCAGCTTGGTGATAATTCACACATCTTAGCCTTCACAACTAACTAACATCTGTAGGAGAGCAGGCCAAGAAACTGTCAAAACCAAATACTTCTAATCCAGGATTTTATTATTAAACTTCTCCCAATTGTTCAGTAAGGTTGAAAGAGCAATATTTCAGTGTACTGTTTCAGGAAAGGAAGGAAAAAAAAAGATTAATAAAGATGTTAGGGGGCTGAACTGCTGTGAGATTTGTTTAATTATTCCCCACAGTACTGCCCCAGCAATCTGCTGACATTTAGCCCCGACCTTGCAAATCCTCAGTAAATATTAATATATCAACTCAAACAGGGACCGTTGTTTTATTGGTTCATGGAGCTCAGAGAGATTCGCCACAGCAGTGAAAAATAATGTGCAGAACTGAGGAAGAACGGCTCCTTTGATATCACCTTCTGCTGCACACATGTGCTGGGAGCATCAACAAAATGGAAATTCTGTTACTTTGCCACAGCTGTAGAGTGACACTTCAGATGCCTTTGCTTCCCTTTGTACAGCCTGCTGGAATAATCCCAAAACCACAGTGGCAAGAGATTAGAAAACACACACACGCACGCGCGCGCACATATACACACACACGGAGGAAGAAAAGGAGAGAGAGAGATCACATTTTATTATCTGACACAGTGGATATTTTAATGATGGTAAACTCCCATATTAAAACCTAATAAGCTTTGCCCAGAACAAAGAATGCTCTAATAAGAGCCAAGGAGAGTTAAGCACAATCTACTGGAATCTGTTTACTAGAATGTCTTTACTGTTTGCCTCTGTGAGTGCCACATAAACTCTTTTCTACAAACAGTTGCCCTCACTGACTGCTTCCTAATATATTTTATGTACCTACCAATCCTCACAAATCCTGGCAAAATACCCCCAATTTATTTCCTCCCTTTTATTTGCTTGCCTCAAATGTAAATGTACATTATTAAAATATCTTCTCATAACTACACCTCTATTACTAATAGATGAGTGTTTGATGTGGGTCAATACTGCATCCAGAATTCTTGGGTTTAGGGGAAAGGGCTGCTGTGCAACATTTGGCATTCAGATGTACTGAGCTGCAGACTTAATGCGTGATTAATTTTATTCATAAAAATGTTAATCACTTCATTGTGAGATCTCTTTAAAATTCTGCGCACCAAACACCTTTTAACTTCTTTTTCACACAAACTCACAAACGTATTTAATATTTTCAAACATTCTGTTATTATCAATAACACTGGTAATTAAACATACATTTAAAGTGCAATAAAAAGCTGGCAAGTAGCAGCAAACACCAAACACAAATGGAAGCCCGCTGCCCAATGCCTCTCCTGTGTCCCCTCCCCCTTGGCAGCAACTGACCAGTTTCTTTAATGTGCACTTGTTTGCAGAGTCCCAGAGGCATTTTTTTCCCTCAAGCCTACTCCAACCCTCATTGACACAGCCAAATATGAAGATAATACAGCCATGTAGCAAACTATAGAAGGTGCTAAAAATACTTCTGTTCTCAGGAAGGGGAGGGTCAAAATGTTGGGCACATCACGGCAGGTTGGGGGCTCTAAGGGGGTTGTCTTGAGTTGGGATGTTTCGGGGTTTTTTCGAGACAAGCACTCAAGCCTCCTCTGAGAGCGGGTGTCAAGCATTGGTGGGTGTGCCGGCTGCACTCACTGACTTCTTGTTTCCAGCTGGGCAAGGCTATTGTGAACGTATTCAGCCAATGCACTCATGAAACTGGATAAATGGATTAGTGGATCAGAGACACCATCGGCATCTTCAAAAGGAAAACAGCAGCCTGCAAAAAGACTGACATTTGTGTACTGGGGCAGAGGGTGTGTGAATGCTCTGCCTCTTCCAAAGGGACAAGACAGTGATAAACTTTCCACGCTGACCACCTCACTTTGTGCTACAATTGAGCAACAAAATAAATGGATTGCTTCATTGTTTTTGAACCATAGGCAGCACAGGGAAAGCACTCCTTGTGCAGCAACAAAGGACAATGTATTGTGTGGGGCCAACAGCTCAGAATAAAACCTTTAATTATCTATGGGTCAGCCATAAATCTGGAATAAAAATAAATGTTACTTTTTAAACTCGCCTTTAATTCTGCATGGAGTTTACGCAGCATTTTCTATTCTCTCAGGAAAGGCACTACAAGGACTTGGTGTGTGCCCCACGTTTCCATTTTTGCATCAGCCTGACTCTCAAGGAATGCATTAGGAAAAAAGTTTGTCTATCAGATATGAAGGATGTCTGTAACGCTAATTAAAGTAAGCAAAAACAGATAAAAGATGTGGTTTTTTTCACTTTTTTTACAAACATCATGCATGTATTCTCTTCACATACACAAAAAAGAAGCCAAAACTAATATTAATAATGGTGACGGGACTCAAGTAAATTAATTCCTTACAGAAGTACATTGTTTAGTTTTAAGAGCTCATATTTTCGAAGTCTTAAATTTTGAATACCTATTTCTATGGGGGTTTCAGTCTCCTGGTACTTCCAGCGATTCCTGTCCACATGGCTGGTTTTATGGGCAAGCTATGAACGGCACTGCATGGGGGCACCGCACAATGGGGAACACCAACCTCGCCAGGAGCTGTTTCTGTAAATTTCCACTGGAAAACATGCCATGCAGGCCATGTTTATTACATGTTTCAGCATTTTACTTGATTTGCTAGTCCCAGGTAAGTTTTACTGCTGAAACACAGTGGCTTGAAGCCTGAAATCAGGCTCCATGTCATCCTCACTGCAGCCCCCACAGAGCCCGTGGTGGGCTCAGGCCCTGCTGGCCTCCATGGCCCTTCCTGGCAGAGGGGGAACCAGTGGTCCTTCATAGTGCAGCTCCACACCTGCCACCCACTTCCCACAGGCCAGCAGGGACCTGCCCCAGAATTTTTCTGCCAGGGTTACCTGAACCATGGTGGGCAGCTGGATTTCATGGCCAGTGCGTGGCTTTCCTTCATCCACCTGCAGGACTACACAGGGCTTAGGTGCAGGGTGGTCACCGATATGGCAGGAGGGCCTTGCCCCCGAAATGAGTCAGCAGCAGGGGGATGAAGGACGTGTGCTGAAGCCCATTTGACGCTCCCTTTCACAGAGCACTTGCTACTCTCTAGCCCTATCCCTGCACTGCTTGTGTGCCTGTCAGCCCCCGCTATTCTTTACATCTCACCTTTTGAGGATATTTGAGAATTAAAAAAAAATTATAAATTAATTTTTTTTAACAGCATTGGAGCTAGCCAGGCAATGGAGACTCCCTTTAATGCCTTCCCCCTCTCCAGCCATAGCGCGGGTGCCCAGCTTTAGGGTGTACCCCGGGGCAGCCTGAGACCCATTCCCTCCCCGAGCTACCCATCCCTCAGGATGGGCACCGGGCAGCCCGCCAAACCCTTCCTGCCCCTGCCTGGCCGATGGGGACTGGGGCGAGGCAGAGCCCCGCAGCCCCTTCCCCGGGGCAGGGAGGCGATGGGAGCGGGCGGACGGAGCTGGGGACCAGCGTCAGCGGGAGCCCCGCCGGGCGGAACTAATGCCGGACGCTCATTGTTCCTCGCCAGCCGCCGGGTTGCTTCAATACGAGCCTGTTTAACAGAGGGCCGGTGGCCGGCCGAGGCGCAGAGCCACCACTGTTGCCGGCCCCCGCCTCCTCGCCCCCGCCGCTCCGCGCTCTTTGTAATAGTCTCATCTACAAGGACGATTGAAACTTTATAGTGCATGATTCATAGAGCGGGGCTACGCTCGGAGCCGCGGCGCATATTACATTAATCAGTGTCAGGCCACTAAAACAGAGGTATGAATATGAATTCTCCATATTGCGGGGGAGATAAATGTGCTTGTGAATAATTGATCGGCGCCCACTGAAAAAAAATGTTGGTGGTGAGTGGGGGAAAACATAGCCATAACATGAAAGTTACCGTGAGATCCAAAGAGCCCCGCGACAAGAGCTAGTGAGGGGCTGCCGGCGGGTGGAGGCAGCCTCACCCAGCATCGCGTCCACGTCCCAGCTCCGGACGGTCGCTCCCGCTGGGGGCGGCTTCGGGGCCTCTCCGGTTCCGGAGTGAAAGCATCAAAACCTCAACCAAAGTAGCAAAAAGGGATGACAGGAACCGGGAACGATAACCATAGGAACGAGCCAGTTTGAGTACATGCACTCTACCCTTCCCTTTCTCATCTTTTTTCTTTCTCTCTCTCTTTTTTCTTTTTTTTTTTTTTTTCTTTTTTTACCTAGTTAAAAATAGACTTCTTTTTTTCAAAATAAACCAGAAAAAGAATAAAAAATGAGGTATACATATCAATCAGCATGTTTCATAACTACGTCTCTGCGACAAAGCCAAATCCCCGTAAAGCTGCCGTTTGCTTTTAGTATGTTTTGGCAACTGCGAGTTACGGAGTTTGCTGACTCGAGATTATATCAATTTTTCAATGTTCTATCTTCACAGATTCCTGCCATTCTTCTGTTAATGATGAGTAAATAATAACAGAAACAAGACAGGGAGACAATTTTTTAGGAGGATTATGCGAACATCTACAAAAAATATTTACTGGCAGCCTTGTAAGTAGCACGAAAATGTATCTTGGAGCTCGGTTGTTGTCCTAAAAGAAGTATTACTCCTTTTAGTTTCAAGCCAATTCAATGCAAATTTTCTTATTGACTTGGTTTATCACGTTCGGGTACTGTCACCAATGGGAGAAAAAAAAAAGAAGTAGGAAACTAGTAGTTTCCAATTTATTCTTATCACTCTGCACTCTCGTATTTGCTGGTATGCATCTGCCGGGGTGGATCTCAATGAAAATACGACAGAAAGACTAGAAATTATTTTCCTGCCAGGGTGACGTAAACGATGACTCCCAGCACGGTTCACGTGACAAGCCAAAACTTGGGATTACGAAACCCCCGCTCTCTCCCAAAACCGGCGGCGGGGAGCGGGCGGGGTGGCGTGCAGACATCCCGCCCGGCCCGGGCCCCGCACCTCAGCCCGGCAGCCTCCGAGGGCTCAGTGCCGTAACGCATTGAAGGCTTGCACACGTCGGCTCTCTCTTAAACTTCCTGTGAGAGAAATGGCCACCTCGCTGCGGCCTGCAGGGAAGGGACACGCGATCACTCCTCTCCCCCAGGTGCCGACTATGCTGAAGCAGCAGCTCTCGGGGGCTGCTGGACACCGAGGCGCGCAGCCACGCAAGAACTTTTCTCGCTTAAACAACACGGGGTTTCTTAGCTGGCCTTAGGACTTTTTGGTTTTCCCTTTTCTAAGGGTAAGCCACTTGCGCTCCTGTCTGAACCTTTGGTAGCAGCGCAAGCAACCTCCGTCCGAGAAGGCAACCCGCAGCCCTGGGCGCGCTCCTCCCACAGCCGGCATGCAGCTCCCAGGCAGCCCCTGCTTTTGCCAGTCGGCAAAAGAGTCAGGAGTCGGGTGCTTCTCCCGGTTAACTCTCCGGGAGCGGTGGGGAGACGGTGAACGGTGCTGACCCCAGGGAGCTTAATTCACCGCCCGCCCCCACTCTCCGGTAGCCTCCTCAACTGGCTGGGAAGGGAAGCGTCACAACTGTTGTCGTTACTGGGGGGAAAGGGATTGGGAAATTCAAATAAGTCAGTCAAACAAACCTACAAAAAAAAAAAATCCAGTTCTGCTGCAGAGACGAGTCTAGAGCTACTGAAGCTTTCAAAGGCGAAAACCTGCCAAACTGATAACTACTGGGAATTATCACTCTCTGGAGGATAATCAAAACTGGAAGCACACTCTGGAGGATGTTGCTGGCTTTATGGCCGAATTCAAGGCGGACAGCCTCCCCCTCTGCAGCCCGGCTGAGCAGAGCTGCGGGCCGGCACCTCGGCTGCAGTCGCGCCGGGCGAGGGGACGGCGCCGCCCGCAGCCCACAGAGGGCGCTGCGAGCCTGCCCAAAGCCCGGCCCGCGCCCCGCTCAGCACCGCTCGGAACCGCTCGGCTCGGAGCTGGCGGTCAGGGAGAAGGAGAGCCCGCACACAGACGCATAGAGGAGACGTACACACTCACGCTCCTCTGATCCCCATAGTTAAAGTTCCTCCTGACATTCCTATGCCACACAGTAGTTCTCTTTCCTCCCAGGCCAGTTCAACACCGCCGCGCTCACTACGGCTCGCAGAGCATCCCCGCGCACTTTTTAGGTGCCGTCTCCACCTTGGAGGAGCGGTGCCGGTCCATGACATCGAATCAGGCGGCGGAGCGGAGCTGGGGTCGGTCCCCGGTGGCGGGGGCATTCCGGACCGCCGGGTTGCTCGGGGCCGGCCGCGCCTCCCGAGAAGAATTTGGGAACTGGCCCTGAGCGGGGACGAGGAGCAGCCGGTACTGGGACTGCGGCGATTTCACCTGAATTGGTATAAAAGAGGCAGCAATTGCACCAGGTTTACACCAGCACTGACCTGACGCACTAAAGGCGTGAAGAGTTTCTTCTTCCTTTTATACTTTTAAATACTTCGTCCCTCTCCCTAAAGTCTAAATTGTTCCGGTTTGGTAAAAAGTGTAAGATTTTCTCTTGTTGGAACAATTATCAACGTGAAACTGTGATTTAGGAAAAGGGGAGGAAAAAAAAGAAAGGAAAAGAAAAACAAAGAACTAAAAGCCAGAAAACAAACTAATTGATGGTACGCTGGGAACCGCAGGATGTCAAAATGAGTCTCTTTTTAGAGACTTTCCTTCAGATATGCCTCACAAAACCTATTTTGCCTGATCTGTTTCTCTGCTCCACCAGAAAATCGCAAAAAGTAGGAGCACGTCACCTCCACCACTTTGCCAACAGATCTAAGCCATAGTTTACAGAAACTGCTCTTTGATTGAAATGATTTTGCAGCTAAATCAAGATCAATAGTCTGATCTCTCACAAGAATTTTATTAATATTTTATTTGAAAATCTCATCTTGTTTCCGACAAGTCCTGGTTTGAGGTTGGTTCAGTTTGGATAGGGCGTCACCGCATTATTTCTTAATGACTTTCCCAGCTGCTTCTTTCCATTTTCCACCATCAACAACCATCTGGTATCTTATTAGCACCTCAATGCTCATTTAGTGTTCTCATTTAGGTGGAAAAAAAAAAAGTAAACACTCAAAATATTACATATTTTAACGGACTCTCTTTGGAAGATTAATGCCTTTATAAAACGATAGATCCTGTCTCTCAGTCTATTTTTAACCAACAGATCGAAATTGCAGAACTTCTGAAATGTGCAAGAGCTGTCTTATATATATGCTAAAGTTTCGTTTATTCTCATAGGAAAGCATCTTTTACAGTCATATTTCCTCTGTGTTTATTTAAAGCGCAAATCATTACAAATAATTTTTTTCCTAAGCTATGATTTTTTTCATCCTCGGTTGGAATATATACCAAATCACTGAAACTCTTGATCCACTTTAGGGACCAGTTTGGACAGCAGAGTTATACACTAGGCAATTGCGAGAAAACCTGTTCCTTTCAGTTTTAAGAATGTATTTTATAATGTAAGTATAAGTCAGGTCCATTTATGTCCAGAAAAGAGATACTACACAACACATCTGATTAGTCACAACTGAAAAAATAACTTTAATTTTACTAGTCGAGAACCAGCTTCACCCAACTTTTTAAATTTGCATGTATGAAAAAGGAAGCTCACAGCTTGTTTTCAGTAAAAGAGCTATGAGTCACTTAAAGCTTGGATTTTCTGCCTAAAGTTTCAGTTACCCAAAGGCAAAGAGACCTGACTTTTTAGAAAAAAAAAATTTATAAATGTCTGAATAGATTTGTAATATATGTGTAAGATCTGCAGCAACAGAATACATACCTGAAAAGAGCTCATAATTTCATTTAGTTTATTAGACAAAAATATATGATTTAGACAAGTTTTGCTGACGTGTTATTTACAATCTGAAATCACTCTATATACAGAAAAAAAAAAAAAAAAACAAACCACAAACACATGGGAAACATTTACCAAACAAATAGTCCAAGGATGGTTAGAATAACACGATCTGAAATGGTACAATGAAGAAGGGGATCCATCTACAGATTTGTGTAATCACTTTTATGGATTTGCACCACCTTATTGCAAAAAGAGATTGATGGGAGTCGTTTATACCGTTTCCTTTTTTTTTCTCTGTCCTTAATACAGTCTCTGTAATATTTTTTCATGAAATCATTTAATCAAGCAGAAGGGAGAGCTGTTAAAATTCTCGGTGTTCCCTCTTGCTGAGCCAAAGAGCTGCAGGGGGGAAGGAAAAAAAAAAAGACGTAACAATCTTTCAGAAAAAATTTTTTTTTTTTTCAAATTGTCAGTTTATTGCTATTGCATAATAGTATTAGATAGCTGCACAAAAATAATTGTCACTGGTGTAATTAACACAAGATCTTTCAGGTCCGTTAAGTTTTAGAAAAGTTACAATCTGCCTGTGTACAGTTGCAATTTAATCTAAGCTTAAAAAGATTACAGCAACTCCTGTGCTGTTCTTATTGTCTATATATATTATTGTGGTGATGATTAGGTGTTCTAATAGCCTTTATTATTCAAACGCTCTGTTTCACATAAGTAACATTCCTGCAGCAAACAAACAAACAAACTCACTTGTCACGGACAGGCTGGAAGGGCGATTTTAGCGGCTGGGGTGGGGAGTCAGTTCTTGGTACATTTTCTCTTTCTAGAAGGAGACAAAAAAAAAAAGAAACAAACAAAATAAACAAAACAAAAAATCGGGACGACCATTTTATAATAACAACAATAACTATCTGGGCAGTGTGCAAAGAACACACTTCCTTCTCACCCTCTTGTTTAGGTACATGTAGATATGTATGTGTGTGTGTGTACAGCACTATTCCCTACTTTCAGCCCTTAAAAAGTCTGCAAGCTTTTCTTGACACATTTTTACTGTCATTGAAATTATTGGGAGATGAAGGTCATAAAGGATGAAAGCAAAGTAAAACTAAAAACTGTACATTGCACAGCACTATTCCTGTGTTCTCATTTTACTCGATGGGCTTATAGGGTGAGAATGTAATAGGCCACATGAAATGGGCTTAATGTATGCAATCAACATGCTTGGAAGTGGGACCAGAAATCAACACTAGGGTAAACTGTAACTCCCTTAAAAAGCCGTTACACCAGGGCTGAATGTGATACCATTCCTCAAGGAGAAGTTTATGTACATGTGTTGGGGGTGGCGGGAGAGGTGGATGTCTGATGCACCAATTACCTATGTGTTTGGGACTTGTCCTCTCTGAAGGTTTTTCACTGCTTAGAGCTCCCAGGGTTGCTGTTAAAACAGAAGATTGTTGCTGGGCCTGGAGGTGGTGATTGTGATGAGCAGCGTGATGGTGATTTACTCCCAAAAAGGACCTCACATTTAGCAGGGAACTCTGAGTGAGGAACGCCCCATTTGTCCAGTTGTGAAATTTGCCAATCTGGCATGTGTAGAGTCCATGGCTAGGCAGAAAAGCAGGATGTTGGATCTGAGGAGAAGCATGGTTAACCTGGGGAGAAGGGGGTGGAGGAGGAGAAGATTTCAGGGCGCCATCAGGACTGGTTGCTGTCTCTGCCAAAGACCAAATCTTGGGTTTGCTGTGAGATGGCATCTGTAAATTGTTCGCTCCTGTGGGACTGATGATTCTCGTGCTGTTCTCAGAGGCCTCTTTCACCATGGCCAGTGCATCTTTGGGTTTCAGCCCTTCAGATCCTGACAATGCCAAATCCTTCTCCTTTTCCAGGTGCTCCTCTTCACTGCTTTGTCTCAGGAGCTCGGGCTTCTCCTCCTCTTCCTCATTGCTCTGTTCCCCATCATTCTCGTCAATTTTATCTATATCTATGCTCTCCAGGTCAATTTCCTCATCATCCTCATTCTTCTCGGGGTCCCCTTCATTGTCACTCCCGAAGAGGTTTGCATCTTCTTGGTCCTTGCTCCTGGAGCCCCAGGTCACCTTGTTCTCCTTCTTGAGCCGCCGGCGGGCATTGGCGAACCAGGTGGAGACCTGGGTGAGGGTCATCTTGGTGATGATGGCCAGCATGATCTTCTCGCCCTTAGTGGGGTAGGGGTTCTTGCGATGCTCGTTGAGCCAGGCCTTGAGCGTGCTGGTGCTCTCCCGGGTGGCATTTTTGGGCCGTCCCGGGTCCCCATATTGGAACTGTCCGTAGGGATAATAGCCGGGGGCAGTATGAGCAGCAAAGGTAGCAGGGTGGACGCCGGGATTATCTTTCAGCTCGTACTGGGAGCCCTGCAACACATTCAGACAAGCGGAGAGGAAAAAGCACATCAATTATCTCGTTAGCGTCTCTAACAGACCTGAATAGGCTACTCCAGGAGCCGCAATACGCCTTTCAGCAGTGCAAAGGGTCTTCACAGCCAAATTCGGCCCTCCCCGCTCCAGGCTCTTCACGTTTAGGTCAGACAGTGTTCCCAAATGATTCCCCCGTCTTGCAGGGAAAGGAAAAAGAGGTGCTAAGCGGGGCTCTCCGTGTTTTCTCCGCAAACCAAATCAAATCAAACGATGCAAATGAGATTATCAGGCAGATAAAGCTGGTGCTACACCGCAGTTACAAACTAATGCCCGAGCACAGCGTCGCATGTATCTGCAAAGTATCCAGGAGGATGTTACAAATACATGCAGAGCATTCTTTATTTTTGCCCCTAGTGTGACTAGACTAGGAACATGAATGCACAAATTCAGTACCAAGACACTTATAATGTAAAAGATTTTCCACACACAAGCGAACACTATCACCACCACTGCTCGCCAGATCATACACCAAGATTCTGGGGTAAAACATTAACTTCTGACTGTTAGAAGAGCCTTTAAACTCTGGAATGAAAAGTGATCCACGCATTGTAGAATACGGATATGCAGACACTTTGTCTCATAAGTTTTACTTGCATCTGGACAGAGCAAACACAAATTGTTTACAATCATTTAGAGACGGTGATTTATTTGCAATCAATATTCTTTTTATCATCAGTAGTAAAACACAGCAAGTCAAATTATCCCATCAGGTGTTTTGGTAAATAACATTTTATCTTGCTAGCAACCTCATTAGGCCTCATTATTACCGCGAATTGTCCAGATATTAACCTAATATTTTAGTTCCTGGCTTACAAATGTACAGAAATTCAGAATTTATTTCAAAATATCACCGTCACTGTAATAAAATACCAGAATACTTTGCGAGTAGGAGTGAAAACTGTTCCAAAATAGCTAACATTTCACACAGTTTTCTTTCTTCATTGTTTCTATTACAATCTCGCCTTTTTTTTTGCCTACTCCAGAAATACATTGTCAGTATTGCCCTGTCGTAATTTATATCACACTTAAAAACGGATCTCTTCAATAATGCCCGTGAAGAAACTAATTTAACTTTGTCAAACAGTTAAAAAGGATCATGTATTTTAATTTCAGAGACATCGCTTATACACCAGAAGTAGTCCGATGTAATTTTTTGTATGTGTTACAAAGTGGGTTTTCTGCACTTCCTTTATTCCGCCGTCTTTTGTTATTGTTGCTGAAATTATATTTTTGTGTAATCTCTGTTGGGAATTCTTTTGAAGAAGACACTTGTTAATCACTCACTGCTTCAGTCTCAAATTTTACTGCATTTCCAAAATCAAGGTTAAAAAAGAAAAAAAAAAAAAAAAGAAAATGCACGCTGTTCAAAGCGACTTCGTAGGAAATGTTTGCAGCAGAAAAATGATCTGTTTTCAGATGCTTACCCTTGTTCAACAACGCATCTACCTTCTTGCCTACGTATATGTATCAAAAATCCTAATAAGTTACACCCTGCATTCACCCAGTTATAAATATTCACACTTTTATGTGTCGGGGGGAGAGAAGAGAGAGATCATTAGAAAATTAAGTGGAACCTATGCGTATTGCCGCCGAGAATTTTGGAGATACCAGCAACGAAAGTGTTTCAATGACACCGGAGATAAAAACAGTTTTAAATAAATATATTTCACTTTCTAACTATTGTATTCTAAAGAAAAGACGAAAAGAAGCCCGAGGACAATCTGGGTGACATCTTCTTCTAAAGTTAACACCAATATGCCTTTCTGCTCCAATGCATATAATGGGATGTAGATGCTCTCCTTCGCTTAATGCAAATCCTATCTATGATACTCGCCATAATCAGAATATGAAAAGTTCAGGGAACAGAAGGGCCATTTTTAAGTCTTAAGGAAAATGCTTTGAAATAAACGGGCGCCCCAGGTATCCATACTTTGGCCTTTCGGACGGAACCTGTTTACTGCTCGGCGGCAAAGAAAACTACCAGGCGGAAAGAGGAGCTCGCTGGAAAGCCCATTGAGACAGCAGGACCGACAATATCACCCATCAACAACACTAATAACAACACGGAAAGAAAAAANGCGGCGGCCAGGACCCCGGGTCGGTCGCTCCCGTACACCGCCTGGCTGGCGCTGAGATACTGCGGGTAGCCCAGCTGGGGGAAGGACATCTCCGGGACGCGGGCACAGAGGCGGCGGTGGCAGCACTGGCGGCGGCAGCAGAAGCGGCAGAAATATTAAAAAAAAAAAAA
>WEIV01015852.1:36909-60915 GCA_013390005.1 Calyptomena viridis
TTCCTGAGCCCAGAGCGAGAGCCAGCCCTAAGGTCCGGCGGGATTCTCGCCCACTCTCCCAGCTTGCAGAAACCGGGCTGCGCCCGGTAGTCCGGATCCCGCCGGGGACTGGCCGACGCGGGAGCGGAGGGAGATGCTTCCCCTCCTGCCAACGCCCCCGCGGGGTGTCTTCAACCTCGGCCAGCTCTTCCCTCCCCGTGCTCCAAGGAACTGCTCCATCTCACAGTGTTGGCTAAACTTCCTTTCCCCATCAGTTGCAAATAGCGAACTTTCCCCTCCCTATGTCTATCAGGGAGACGAGAACCTCTCCCGCACCGCTCCAAAATCTCACCCTCAAAGCAGGAGAGCGACCCTCAGACAAAAATGCACAGCCGTAACAGAGCTGAGAGAGACTTGAAATTTGCAGCCTTATTTTGAGAATGGAAGTGTCACATTACAAGGACTGCAGGTAAATAAAGGTGGGATAAGGCGCCGACGCTGCCGAAATCTTCTTAGCGCTTTAGATCTGTGTGGAATGTGTATCCAGAAAAGGTTTCTACTTGGAGGCTTAGGAAATGTGAGTCATCCCCTCCCCCACCTACTCTCATCCTGTTCAGATCTTTTCAAGGAGAAAAAAAAAATAAGAAAAAGAAGGGAAAGAAAGAAGAAAAGGTCTCATTTGCTTTTCTAGCAGCCCAGGATCTTTTTGGGGCGAACTTTGCTACTCTTCACCTTGAGTGGAAATAGGGCAAATAAATACGAAGTGCAGATTGCCCATAACAGTGATTTAGGGAAGGGAGGAAAAAAAAACCAAAAAAAGGTAGGAAGGAAAAAACCGCAGAGGAGGGGTAAATTGTAAGACCGGTAGGAAAGCTTTGTTCCTCATCTGCAAAGTTCTTCGCGCAAGGATGAGCAGAGTCCTGCAAACGACATTAATTATGCATAATTCTGATCAGAAAATGCCAATCCCTTACCACGCGATTCCTGCTCCTGGACTGGACATTGCCTTTTTTTTTTTTCCTGACGGTTTATTAAGTCACTTTAGTAGGCAAGCTTTCAAAGCCCTTTTTAATTTTTTCCACCTTGTGCAAGTAAGTTGGGACCAGAGCTGCTACATTAAGCTACTTAGCTCGCAAATCAGTTTAGTGAAGTTCTGGGAGATTCTGGGTTTACTTCCTCCCATACAAGACCTATAGCAGGAGCTTATTAACAAAAGTGAGAAAAGAACGAAACTGTACGGAAAATTACAAGCATAAGCAGCAGCTGCCAGAAGCGCCAGGAAAATCTTTCCCTAAACCCACGACCTAAACAGTCCAAAACGTTGGTGTGATCGACTCCTCCTACTCATAAATTAGCTTGAAACTGTTAATAGGTGAAATGGAATGCTGTAAAAAAAAAAAAAAGAAAAAGAAAAAAAAAGTAATTTTAATCATAATTCGGAAAAAAATCTCTTTTGTCCCCCCCATTTTTTTTCTCCTTGAGGTCTGTGTTGCAGCTACTTGAACATCTTAACTTTCGGCAAGACCTGTCACAAGGGAGTGTGGTGCCAACTCACTAGTCGAACAGTGGTTTTAAAGACGATAAACAGTCATGTAGCAAAAAAAGGATTTGAGCTGAGCGAAAAGCAGTCACCTTCCCGTTGGAGAGCGAATGCACATCTGAAATCAAGCAGGAGAGAAATATCTAACATCTCTGGGCATAATGTGATTATACCTAAGGTAATCGCTTAAAATAAATTGTATACTGTTTAAAGTAAATCGACCTAAATGGCCACGCTCATCTAATTCAAAGATCATTGGGCAGATAAACTTCTTCTTAAAGAGCCTTTCTTGAGGAGTTTGCTAAGACAGTGTGATCCTTTCAGTTTCTTAAGACTATGCATCCAGTGCCAAGAGATTTTCTCTTTATTATTAACAAATCGGTTTAGATAGGGGTCCGATAAGAAATGCAAATCCAGACATAGGGGTCGCTGCTTGGCCGAATTTTAACTGAAGTCTGGTTCTGCGGGAATTGACTACGGAGTACGTTTGCGAAGAGGCTGTGTGAAGCTTTAACACTGACTCTACTGAAAAATGAAGTCAGTGATTTTGATCTGCTCCAGATGTCCTAAGAGTGGATATTGCAGTTCTGGGAATCCGCAACAAATATCTGAGGGCAGTGATGGTAATCAGTGCAACCCATCAGCCAGGGGGGACTGGCAATTGTGATAACCTGCTGCAAATGCGCAGGGCTGGAGATGGCAGTGATAAACCGCTGAAAATATCTTCAAATGGAGATGACAGAGATGTTGAAAGGAGACACCTAACTACGGGGAGAATAGGATACTAAGCAGAGCACAATCTGAGAGTGTAGTTCAGTCTACAGTTCACCCGTGTAATTTCCACAGAGATACGCGCGTTTGGGCGCCGTCTCTGCGTGCAAACAGATACTGGCGCGTATGGTCCCGTTAAGTAAAACTCTGGGTTTATGCGGCGTTGATAATCAGATCTACCGAAAGAAAGGGAGGCTTAGTTGCTAAAGCGCCTTGTTTGTGGCTTGGGGACAAAAGTTTTCCTTTAATTCTGTAACTGCTTTGAAACATCCTGGTAATGATTTCTCTTGCAAATCTTCTTTTCATTTTCAGCGCGCACCGGTAATAGACGAAGAAATTCAAGATTATCTCTTTGGTTAATAGCCTGTTTCAATTTTCTTTCCTGTGGAAGGAACGTGTAGGAGGGAGAGGGGGGTGTGCCAAAAAAATAGATTATCCGTATATGTTGCTAATTTTCTGACTGTTCTCAGCAAGTAATTTCACTGTGGTGGGGTTTGTTTGTTTGGGGGTTTTTTTCTCCATCTCTCTTTTGTAATATATAAGTTTAAAATAACTCTACCATATCAATCCCATACATTTTAATGAAACATCTGTTCAGGATGGAATCTGTAAATTTAATATATCTTTCCTAGATTCTAATTATGCACCAAGTGCCGACTGTTTCGATCAGCTGACCGAGTTTTCACTAAGTGCATTATATCTCATTTAGCATGGGACCATGTTTCATCTGAGGATATGTAGTTTTTTGGAGGTGCCGTCAGCGGCGAGGCAGCTCGGCAAGACCTTGGTGGGGGTTTCCTCTCTCTGGTCGCCCGCTGCCAGGCCCTGTCGCCGCCGTGCGACCGTCCTGAGCGCTTCTCATCAGCCCTGATTTATGAGCCTTGTTAAACACTCATTATTACTTTGCACCTTTTTTTCCAGCAGGGTCTGAGAAACAACCCCACTTTGTGACAACAGGGCATGTGTCAAACAATTATAGGCGGAGAGGTGATGTAGCTCTGGAGCGCAAGTCTCCCCCCTCTTCCCTTTGACGCACAGGCAGAGGAACGTTTCTGTTAAAAAGAAGGTAAAGGGCGGTGGGGCGGAGGGGAGGGAAGGAGGTAATATTTTTAAAAAATCTCACTCAATTTTTGCCAATTTAATTCACAGTAACAGCAGCATTCAGACCTCTGACTGTGCACACGAATGGCTGGTTTGTCCAAATAAACACAATCTTGGAATCAAGGATACCTGGTCTGTTCCCTAAATGTGAAGATATACACATCCAAAGTACAGATAATACAGGAAGGAATACAAGCCTGAGAAGCTGCAGCACTGGATTATACTCAAGATAGCAGCTATTAAGGGGTTTACTAGTACTATTTTATTCAAAGAGAGAGAGCGTTTTCAAAACAAAAATATGATCATATATTTTTAAAGTAAATTAAGAGAAATTGATTTTCCCCCCGATATTCTAGGGGTGACTTCTTATTAATCCTTTATCAGTCCACCTCAGTTGCAACTTACATTTATTTCTGATAAGTAGTGTGAATTCACAGATGTTCTCTCCCTTCTTACTTTTGCAAATGAATTGTTAAAGCTAGGCACACAGGCCTATATGAACAAACCCACAAATCTATAGAATGAATCATCTGCCTCTCTCTCTTTCTCTGTCTACCTATCTATGAATATTTTATGGATCTGGACTTAATTAACAAAATAATTTCCATTTTGTCTCCAAAATGATCAACAGCAATTATGTGAGTTTTTTAAGGTTTATAATTTTATGTCACCAGACTGTTGCTTGGGGGCAGAGGCACAATTGCTGTGCCAGATGCAGTTGTATTTAGTTGAGGTGTTTTTTCTGTCTTGTTCCTGTAGGGCTGCATTATGCAGTTTTTAATTAGTTTGTGTTTGTATTTCACCCGTCCCAAATCAATGCCATCCTGGAGCAATGCAATGTAAATTCCTGCAGTACAGGTGTAGCTGCTAGCTCTGGAACACTAGGAAACTCATGTCTTACAAATGAAAGCAGTGAATGCCATTCAGCCAAACTGTCAGCTTTAAACAGCCAAGAGGAAGCAGATCAAAGCAGAGAGCAGGAACTTCTACTCTCCAGATTAGTCTTTGTGGTTTGAACGCCTAATGCTATTAAAGGGAACCAGGACATATAACACACCGTTGGCTAGAAAGTTACTTCTAATTTTGCTAAAGTCCTGACTTATTTTGCCCAATGCAAGCATTCAGAGCACTTCAAGATGCACTGTTTCTTTTGAGGCCTAGTAGCTACTCACCTGAAATTATGCAGAACTAATGCCTTCAGAGACACATTTCTTTTTGTGCACATATTTATATAACTTATCACCTTTTGAAAGACAATTTTGATTTCCTCCTAGGTTCCACAACATCTTTTAATAGAACTTGCAGCAATAAAACCTGAAATTCTAGTATCGCCAGACATGAAAAGTCCCTTCACGTTGTGTTTGGTGTCTCTTCTTTCTTGAAATGACCTCTGTACGGTGGTGTATAAATCTATTATTCCTGTCACCAGGGAATTCTCTTAAAGCTTTTTTTTTTTTTTTTGTCAGGAATAAGAGATCGTTCATCTTTAACTAGGCCACATAGAAATTATGATTCAACAGCAGTGTATATTTAATTAGAGTAATCTCACTTGAATTTAATTACCTAATGAATTATTTGTTTAAAAGGTAAAAAGGCTTGTTTGCCAAGTACAGTGCAACCCAGTGATAAGAACTTCCGTTATAAGAACATTAATTTTTTTTTTTAAATGGTTTTATATTTTAGCTCTTTGTTTCTGCCACCCGTCCGTGGGCACGCCGAGACCACCACTATCAGGCCTCCCACCGCATCTCTTCGACTCCGGGAGTGAGCCCTCCGCAGTCCCCCGCCCCATACTAGCGTAAGTAACGCGTCTCACCCAACCGCCCAGTGCCGCGGCAGGCGGCGGGTGACGGGCAGGGAGAGACGGGGCACGGGCGGCTTTGCTGGGTGAATTTCGAGGCGAGAAGCCGGACCCGGCAAGGGGCGGTGAGGCCGCACGGCTGCCACTGGTAGAGGGGCTGCGCGACGTTCCGTGCCTTGCGCGCCTTCGAGCAGCCGCCGGAATCGGAGCTGCTCGCCAGGGCTGCTGTCCCCTCCCCTCAGCGCTGTGCCTGGAAGAGGTCCTGGCCGTGGAGGTGTCAGAGCAGGGAGCGTCAGGCTACAAAACAGTCCTCATTTCTGTATTTTTTTTTTCTTTCTCCATTTCCCCCAGTCTTATGGCCAGTGCAACTAATGACAGTCCTTTGATTATTTATGATTCTTCAGCCAAGGAAAAAAAACCTGACCAGCCTCTGCCCTTGACATTTCTCCTCTCTTCCCAAGTTTTCGAGCTACCGCATTGTTTGTTTCCAAGATACAACACGTATAGTGCTGAACTCCAACACTTGTCGGAAGATTTGCCTGAAGACACCACAACTCGGGGATTAGCCGACTCAGGAAAAAAAAAAAAGAGAGACACAAACAAACAGACAAACAAAACCCAGCTGCTTTTTTTATTATGCAATAGTGGGAGGTTCTGCTTGATGTATTCTGCTGACCTGAGGCAGAAAAGCTAGGTGAAAAAAAATTTGGTTTATTTGCTATTTGTTTCTGCTGGGAACTCATCTCTATGGTTTGCTTGTGGGACTTCTCGAAAGGTACCACTATGCGGCTATATGTGTCTCGGACTGAGTCCTTCCGCCTTCCTCGAACACAACGAGGCAGTCAACAAGGCCTGAAGTGGAGGGCGAGGAGCAGTGAGAGGTCGGATGGACTTCTCCTTGCCCCTCAGCAGTGATGCACCATGCAGGAAGCGGGATTGCTGTCAGAATAGAGAACGGACGCTAAAACATATCTCTGGAGGTGGGGAAGGTGGCCGGGGGATGTCAATCGTGAAGGGGGTGTTTCTCCGTTACCTTCCTTTAGTAGGTAAAAACCTACCAAACATTTCTGCTTGCGAATCACCAGCAAGAGGGAAAGGGGAGCGTTTATATACTCAAACATGGCCAGGGAAAGTAAAAGTAAGCAAGCTTAAAACTAAGCTTGAAGAACGATGAGGCGTCATTTCGAGACACAGCCGTGCTTGAGAATCCCTAATGGGTGGCACTGAAGCTTTCACTCGTGCTGTCTTGTAGCGAAGAACAGCACCATTCATTAGCCCACGGGCGCTCAAGCGTATCCCATACTCATAGGCAGAACCGAATTACCCCCTGATTAAAACACGAAACCCGCCTGTTCCGCGGGGAATTCTCCCCCAGTCGCCTTTCGGCCCCCGTGGCCAGGTAGGAAGCAACACGCCGGTCGCCGGGCGGGGGTGGCGAGGACAGTGAGCCGCCGGGCGACCGTGCGTGGCTGCAGCGCACCCCTGGCCCCGGGGCCCCCCCGCCCTGCTCCTGAGCCCCTTTTGTCGCCGGCGTCTAAAACTAAGACGGGCTCACCAGGGTTTCCACAGCGGATGACTGCTCTGCTGCAGACAAACCTGCTCAAGCCCTCAGTCAATCGCAGAGCTGCCTGCTCAGTGCGCAATTTACTTCCCAGCACTTTGCCCTGGCCAGAGCCGGGCGGGGAAGCGCCGAGTGGCCCCCTCTCCTCGTGGGGAGTCAAGGCGCGGTGGTCTGGGAATGTACTGGACCTCGGGCAGGAAAGGAATGGTGGAGGAGAGCCGCAGTTTTCGCCGTTCCCTGTGTGCTCCATGTCAGGGCAGGGATCCTAAGTTTTTTTCACGTGTTTTGGAGGTCCGGTGGAGCGAAGCAGTTTTATGTATGGGTTGCACAAGCTGCTGGCACTATGGCAGAAGAAGGCCTTACCAGGTCACCAGCACCTCAAGTCCTGTTTCTTGGTGCCAGATATGTTTGAGTCTGATGACCGTTTTGCAGTTTCAGGTAAATATATCAAGTCCTGAACCCGAGATTAGCCTCGGGCCTGTTACAGTGAGAATAGCATATTGACTTCAGAGAACTCCAAACCTCACGATTATATTAAAAATGTCTAAGTTATTCAGAGTTAAGACCATGGTCATTTTCAGACCTTACAGTAAAATTATCACAACATTTCACTGCTTATAGTCACATAAATGTGTTGATCTCCTCTACTATGTATAATTTGCACACAGTTATTAGAATCAACTTGCAACCTCAGTGAAATGTTTATAATGACTAAGATATTATGGGACTTATAGATCTGTAAGTTTGGTGTTTTAATTCTTGAGGGCCTATGCTTTTCTTAAAGTTAAGAATGCAGTTGCCACAGCACATCTACATGACTTTATTCCATATATTTTGATAACCAAATATACATGTTATCAGACCATATTTGTCTGTGTGTTCTTGTTCTTACTCCCTTCAGAACATGTATGTATTTTCACTTTAGTATTACTGATAAAGTAGAGCTGTACAATTTCAATCATGTAGTTATGGTAGGACAAACTATTAAATAAATCTTAAACTGGAACTTGTTGAATTAAAATTCCTCACAAAAGCTCCTCCAATTCTTTTTAATATTCTATAAACAGTATAACTGACAATGTCATTCTACCTCTTCTACTTAGCTTTCTTCTAACACAGCAGCATTAGCAGCAGTTGGTGCATTTTCTTTCTTTGGTTTCTTTAGATGTATAGTCACTCTTTTTGCTAATATAATTGATTTATGTATCCATTGATGTGTGCTGCATTTTAATGATGACTCTTTGTTTTATCCAATAATACTTTTCAATAAGATTGTTTGGACTATATTTTAAGGACAGATGTAAACTGATGCTTTGATTTTTAATGTCCAATGCAGACCCAGGAAAGATTTTTGCATATAAACAGATTTGCACTCAAATAAGACCGTACATTTTTATTCATTTTTACACTTACATACTTTTTTGATTTTACCTTAGGATTACTAAATTTTTCTTAGCTTCCTTCTTCTGCTTCTTTCCTCTACATTAATATGCTAAAGTCTGTGAGACCCATATCTTTTGTATACTCCAGAGTATATTTTGTATACTCCAGAGTATATTTAAATGGCAAGACAGGTTGAGCTTGGACTGTATCAAACAGCACTGGTCCATTGAAAACACTGTGACAGGATAACAGCCAGACAAGAAATAAAGTGGATTTAATGAAGTAATATGATTTGAATGAAAATACATATACTGAAACACATTGTTATGAGAAAAATCCTTCATATGTGGTGCTTATAACAATTATTGACTAGTGGGCTAATAATATGTCTTTTTTAACAAGAAAGTTAATCATGACCTCCACTGAATTATTGATCTAGATGCTGTAAGAAACAGAAAACTAGACTGTTCAATTTTTTTTTAGAATTAGGTTTTTGTGGTAGTTAAATTACTGTAGCAATGAGTAGAACTTAGTGTGCAATCGTGAGCAGCATCATCTACAGATTAGCACTGAGTTTGTTTTACTGACTCATTGCATGTTTTTCCCCCCAGACTGCTGTTCTCGAACTCATATATTTCACTTTACTTACACATGGTAGCTCCCTGCCAAAGGTGGCAATTTTGGGGCTTTTGCTTATTTGAGAACACTCAAATAGTAATAATAATACCATACTTACTTCTTCATATCTAGCTAGACTGCTTCAATTGACAAAGCGTTTTATACAACAGGGGTAGATTTTTTTTTATACATGTTCTACTGTTTCCTCATATGTTTCACATTGGTCACAGACAAGATAAGTTTTAGAAGTCTAAGTCGTGATGTTCAGTGACTTACAGACATCATTAAGAACAGTGAGGAATCATGAGCATTTATAAACACAACAGGTCCAAATTAAGACCCTCGGTTCAGCAGCTGGAAGCCTTTTGTCGTTGATTACTACACGCAAAGAGAAAACATGCAAGGAACTACTTATTCAGTATATTCTGAACCCTCAAGTTAAAGAGACTACCAAGGGAGTAAAATATTGGGTAATTTGAGTATAGATACTGTAATCTGAAGTTTTTTTACTGTGTTTGCCTATGTCCACAAGTTCAAATATTTAACACCTGGATGCTTTTTTAATGTCACGGGATAGTCAAAGTCAGATACAAATCAAATCAAAGCTGACCAGAGGTTTTGAAAGCCAGGAAAGAAAGGCCATATCCTGCAGAGCTGAGCTGATAATGGACAGGGAAATGTTTGTTTATCTGTTTCACCTTTTCTTTCTTTTCTCAGCTTTTCCATGAGAGTCAGAGAGTTACAAAACAACATGGTCATTCAGTAGTTCACAGGTGGTTTTGCTCTCTCTCTCATCTTTTCTCAGGCCAACAAGTGCAAGCATTTATTACTGTGCTGGCATCACTGCTGTAATTGCACTAGCCCAGAACAGTGTTGCCATAAACATTTCTGTACTAACCTTAATAATTCTAATGCTTTGTGGAAGCAGTCTTGGTGCAGTTGCATTGATGTAGTATATGCTGCCAGCATAACTCACAATAATCTCGCAATCCTTATAAAGCCTGCTGTCTGCAATTTCCTTCTACTTCACATTATTTACTCGGACTAAAGTACTTGCTGTTTCATATAGTGATGAATACCAGTTCATTTAGTTCAAATAAAATAATCTCTTCAGATATTGATTGGTGCTCTGACTAATCCCCACTTCGTGAGTCCATCTTGGGACCTGTTGGGAAGTTTCCCCATAATGCAGTGCTACTGCATGGCTGAGTAAACTTCTGTGTTAATATAACAGATTTCCACCTACAAAGAGGTTTGTTGTAGCTTTCTTATACTGCTACAAGTTTATACACTTCTTTAAACTATGATAAGCTCTACAGGCATAAAAAGAACTTCTCTATCTGGAAGCATTTGATGGAAAAGATGTGGTCGAGAGCATCTGACATATCGATTTCACTGTCAGTTTGTTTGCTTATTTGCTTTTGCTGTTAGGTTTTGTGACTGCAGAACAGCCCTTGAAGTACTGGAAACAGGACACCTAAATTGCTCTCATTAAGTAGAACACATAAGCAGCAGAATAGCACTTCTTGGGGGAAGGAACAACTCCAGGTTGAGAAGGTGTTGGACCACCGTATCTCCTCTGACCAATAGAGCTATAATAATGTCAGTGTGCTGACATATAAAAGTTGGATCCTACTAGTTACTTTCTTTAGGGTATCAGCCTTTCTCTCCTAACTCAGTATAATTTATTTTTCATCATTCTTTTTTAGGTCTTCTCTTATCTTTTCCCGTTCTTTCTTATATTTTCCCATTCATTGCCACAATTTTTCCTTTGTCTTCATATTCCATGTTCCTATTTGTCCATCTCTCCTGACTCAGTCTTGTCATCTCCATGTTTGACCCTACATCAAAACCACAATGTTCTTTCAGTTGTTTTTATTAAAAACAGCATCCCTACATTCTTCATGTTTATCTGTACTTCATAGCTGATAAAGATTTCAGAGAAGGGATTGTCTTTCTGCATGTTTATATAATGCCTCCTCTGTCTGAGATCCTAAAGCCTAAGCAACAAAAAAATAAATAAAAAAAATCCTCCATTTTCCACTGATGTGCCTATTCTGCTTCAAAAATATAAGTTCAAGCAATTAGGAACTCAGGTGACTTCTCATGTAACTACAGTTCTGTGACTAATTACGCTACCTTTTTAATTCCACTAAAGCTGGTGGACTTAAGAGCATGTATGTATGTTTGCTTTTGGATTTGTTTTTCGGTTTTGTTTTTGGGTTTGTTTGCTTTTGCATTCCTAACAGTTCCTCATTAACATGAACATGTTTAAGGAAAAAATGGTGGCCTATGGTTGCAATCTGTGCTTCAGCCAGAACTGATATCAAGTAACTTTACAGCTTGCCATCTGTCCATTCACAGTGTTAGGGAAGAGTATGTGTGTTTAACTAGACTTTATGCTTCCAAGCATATAGTGCTTGCACAGTTTCCTCAATAGTAAGGGCACCAATTCATGCACATACAATTTTGAACACTTTTTTTTTTGTTTTATCACTACTGTTTATGTTTACTTGGCAGGGGTAGAAATGAGGTAATGCGTGTAAGAAAGAAAATAAAAAGCATTTAAAACCACCTAAAGGATAACTTTAGTCATCTGGACAAGTCAATGGGACAAATAGGAGTGCAGCCAAGGACATGGAGAGATAGGGGAAGACACTGTGAGAGTGGCTCTCCAGTTCAGGATCTGAACCTGAGAAGTGAACAAAGTCCTGCTGGGGGACAGTTAGTGGGTCCCCTCAGCAGTTCATGTGGGAATCAGAACTGCATCTTACTAACCTAGGAGCTAGGATAGAGTGCAACTTTAGCAGGTTTTCAGATCATAGCACATTGGTTGCGAGTGGCTCTTTCAGTGGAGGGCAAGCTATTATTCAGAAGGACATTGATAGGCTGGAGAAAGAGTCCAGAAGGAATCTCATGAGATTAAGGATAGGTGGATGTAAAGCTCTGGCCCTGATCTGGGAAGTCATCCTCCTTCTGTCCAGTTTTGGCATTAACTGGTTGAAAAGCAGCTTTGTGAAAAAGGACTCAAGGGCCTCAGTGGAAAAGAGAATGGACATGAACCAGCAAGAATTAACAGTTGCAGTGAAGATGACCAACTGCATGCTGATCAGTGTGAATGTAGCCAGTAGGAAAGAAGTGGTTATTAATGAGATGTCAGTCTCTTGTCTCAAACAACAAGTGATAAGATGAAGAAATGGTCTCAAGTTGCACAAGGGAAGGTTTAGATGGAATATTAAGAGAAATTCCTTCTCTGAAAGGATTGCCAAGCATTGGTACAGGCTTTTGCTCTGGGAAGTGGTTGAGTCACTCCACCTAGAGGTATTTGAAAAATGTGTAGACATGGTGTTTAGGGACATAGTTTAGTGGTGGACTTGATAGTGATGGACTTGATGATGTTAAGGGTCTTGTCCAACCTAAATTATAATTAATAGCTTAGAGCACATGATGAGGAGAATCTGGAAAAACTGTTCTTTTGTTTCTTAGCCTCAGCCGAGAACAACAAACTAATGGGAGTCTTATTTCTGCCTTCAGGTACTTATTGGTAAAGTGCAATCAAGATGGAAACACTCTTCTTAGAGAGGCAGGATAAGAAGCAGAAAATAATGGGAAACTATGGTTAGATATCAAAAGAAAATAAAGGGGAAAGGTGGGCAAAAAACAAAAGCAAGCCACAAAACAAGCCGTAAGACCCCAGACTGTCTAGGGACTCACCATCCTTGAAGATATTAAAAACTGAACTGGACAAGACCTAGAGGAATCTGACATAGCTAGACTCACATTAAGAGAAGGTTGGAACTGGATGACCTCCAGAGATCCTTTCTCACCAAAACTGTTTTATGATTTCATAGCAGCTGAGCACATAGCAATGTTATCATCATCATCTTCATGGCTAAGCTTCATGAACGAAGATATGGGAAGGGCTCTACCCACGCTTGCTACAAACGCACTGATGGCTAAAAAGACCAAAGCGGGATAGACAAGTCTGGGTACAAAAGACACAGCTAAAAGTCTCCTTAGGTGGTATTGGCGAGGTGCGTTTTTTTCTGCGTTGTCTTTTCTCCTCAAGACTAATTCTACGTAAGTTTTCAAAGGAGGCAGCAGCCTTATAGATGATGTGTCTCCATATCTCCAGATCTGAGGCCAGAGTGAACCACTGGTGGTGGTCAATATGGCCAAAACTGAGGTGTTGTTTCAAGGAGTCCTTGTATCTCCTCTTTGGGGCTCCTCTATTGTGGCAGCCGGTGGCAAGTTCACCATAAAGCACAGTCTCAGGAGGCAGTGATCCTCCATCCTGGAAATGTGCCCTGCCCAGCGCAGTTGTGTTCTCAGCAGCATGGCCTCAATACTGGTGACCTCTGCCTGTTCTAGGACAGTAACGTTAGTCACATAGTCAGTCCAGTGGATGTTTAGGATTGTACGGAGGCAGCACTGATGGAAGTGTTTGAGGAGTCGCAGGTGATGGCTGTAGATGACCCATGATTCAGACCCATATAAAAGAGTAGATCGGAGTTAACCTCCTTGTCCATGTTAAAGGGTCATCTGGTCCAGTCAAAAAATGAGTAGCAATAAGATATATAGCTGTAATGTGTCAGTTGTATTGACTATAGATACATTTATTTCATAGCTTTGAACTCTCATCAGAATGCACTGCCTAACAACACTGATACTTCTTTCTCTTATAGATTTATAATACATCTTTTTAATGTATCCATCATCACTAATAAGATGCTGCCTGATATAGTGAAAAAACTATATGAGCAAGCTAGAGACATCTAACAAGTGCTGTGACATCTTTATCAGAAAGCCATTTCTGTGTCCAAGAAAGAACAGAGAGGAGGGAGAAAGGAGCGAGCAAGACCTGAGAAATAGTCGTCATCCAGCTGATAACTGACTTTCCAACCCAGCTGGTGCTTTAATGCTCTGCTTCGCGGCATGTACAAGTAGACTTGGATGTAAATGTTCAGGACAGTACTGTTAGAAAGTGGAGCCCCCAGTTATTACCATGTACTATATTTCTGAGGATAATTCCTTTGAGGACACAAGTAAGGGTGCTTCCTAGCTGAAAACTTTTTGTCTCTGGCCAGGCTAAAACAATTTGGCTCTCTTGTCTTGTGACATCCCAGGAGAGCCTCTGGTCCCATTCCAAGATTAAGATCCTTTGTTATTTGTTCCAAAATAACAAAGACAAAAGCCACTGAATGTAAAGTGCATAAGGGGAGCAGGAATGGCTTGAAATGCATTTTGCAGTGTTGAAATAGAAATGTTCTCTGACCTTTCTTAATCCTAATTGTTGTTTATGAACGAACAAGTGCTGCTAAATAAAAGATATACTTTTAATTATGGAATTAATTGTAATTAGATGCCATTCTGAAATATTTCATAATTTTGTAATTGCTTGCAGTGTTGGTATTTAGTGAATATAAATTGCAATAATTCCTTTTTTCTTTTATTGTCTAACCAATAATCATCTTTTTAATAGGTAATAGAATAATGAACTGAAAAAAACCTGTACACATTAAGTGTTCAAAACATTTCTGTTTGTCTTTTGTTTCTTTGGGAATCCAAAACAAAGTTAATCTGATCAACAAGGATCAATGGAAAAGTGAGTGAAGATTCTTATTTCTTTGAAGCCAATGAAGGCAATGAAATAATCCTCCTAAACAATGGAGGCTTTTAATTCAGAGTCTTGAACACTGAAAGGCATTATGAAGTGGGATTTGCAGTGTTTCTGGTTTTAATTTAAACTGTACAAGCAGGTGCAGTAGTGGGAGGTGAATTACTCTTAATGACGTTGTTGGAGTACTATAGGACAAAAAATAACAGAAAAGTCCCAGACTTGATTTATTGACTGGAGTAGCAAAAAAATTGTTATAAGAGCTTCCTTTTGTTTTACCTTCCATGTTCCCATCCACAGCTTTAATATATTCATCCTCCTTTCTCTGTGATTTCATTGGGTCCACAAGCTGGAGGACATCTCTATACTTGGGACTCTGTAGCTGTGTGAGCTGGCCACCTCTGGAAACATCATCATCCAGCCTCTCTCTACTTAGTGCCTTCACCTGAAATGCTGGTATTGGACTGGGCTGCAGAGGACCCTTCTGTGAATTTTTGGGACTGAGGAATGCATAAAACAATGTGGGATGGGTCCACCACCCTGAGCCACAGGTAGTTGGTTCATTAGGTGGGTAACATTCAGACAGTGGGGCAGGAACCTGACAGTCAGAACTCTGTACCATTTCCAGGATCTAGCAGTGGCAAGGCAGGGTCAGTTGAGAATTCAGAACACTTGGCATAAGTCCAAAAATATATATTGACAAAGTAGGATCCAGTCTAGTGCTAGCAGCCAGGGTCCTACTCAGCCTGTTGACCACCAGACAGGTCCTGCAGTTAGGTGGCAGGTCTGAGGTCAAGCTAGGAAGTCAGTCCATGGGTCAGAGTCCAGTCCAGCAGAGTACATATCTGGGCATGGCTGTGGCAGACCTGGAGACAGACACAACTCAGGCGGCATAGCTCAGTCAGGGACTGATGGCCCCAGGCTGAACTGAAATAGGGCCTCTGGCATGTGAGGGGGCATGCAGGCAGGGCTATTAAAGCCTATTAGTGCCCCGGGGCCTTGATAAGCATGTGAAACAGTGGCTGATCAGTAATAGGAGACCAGTAGTAACAGGTGGACCTTTATCTGGAAGGGGCAATATTGGACAGAAGACAGGATGCAAAGAGGGGCCCTCTGGCTTGTGGTCAGGCAGCCAACCAAGCTGGCCAGAGGAGAGTACAAAGGGCTCCCATTGTGCTGAAGCTGATAGTGCTTTTATGGACAGTAGGAGGATGATGTTTTTACTCTCTATATTTCTATCTACTGCATAGGTTTGCAAAAATGCAATTTGAAGTAGGACACCTGTAGTCACCATTAGTTGGTTTGGAGGAGAAAAATGTTCTTATAAATCTTCTTCTGACTTCTTCTACCTCATCTGCTGATTCCCTTACTCCACATTCAGTTAGAGTCTAGTTGACAAAGAAATTATTCATGTTAAATACTTATGTTCAATATTTCCAGCTCCACATATCTTACAGAAGAAATTGAGGACTGAATGATTGTTCTTTGTGTCACAATCTTTCACTTTTTTGGTCTGGTTTTTCTTTTCTTGTAATGTGAGAGGAAGTTCAACTTTTGAACCCTGGGTTAAAATGTTTATCTTGACCCCAAGCTGAACTTGATTTTGTTACTTTATGTTCTTGTTTGTATTATCTAGGAAGGTATAAACAGGCAAAATCTGGCTTACTGTGGATTCACAGCTTTAATCATGATGAGTGCAATCATTATGAAGACCATTTAAAACATATTTATTTTAAAAGTTGTCTTTGGGGTTTTATGTCTACTTTCAGGAAACAATATTGTCCTCCAACCTACATACCTCCAGGAACTCAAGGACCCTCAACCATCAAAGCTATCACAGAAGATTGGCTTCATGGCATTATGGGGAGAGGCATGATGCCAAAGTGTTGTTCTTATCTTCAAATAACATCCCCCTGAATAAGGTCCTCTTTGTTTTGGGAGTCATGGGTGTGTTTTGTATGCACTATTCATTTATTTTTTTCAGTTACATGTTCAGAGATAACACGGATTGCACTAATTGTCTAAATAAGATTTGGAATTTAACAAATTACAGTGTTCAATAGCATAATTTTCTTTGACAAAAACAACATAGGTAGTGCTCTACTAGTCTGTCAGCACTGGGAACTCAAGTTCATTCAGAAGTGCAAAAATGAGATTCTAAAAGTGTAAAGAAATAAGAATTATTATTTATCACTGTTTCAGTATCACCAACTTGTTATTTTTACTGTTCTTCAGAATAACAGGGCTTATTGAAGCAGTTATGCTTGAAGAATGAGGAGGATTCTAAATAGCTAAACATAAAAAAGCACCTTAAATTTATCAGAAACCCACAGCAAGGAGAGGTACACTTTTAAACCCACCATATTTCTATCTGAAACAAGTGAAAAACAAGTATATCTGGAAAAGTTCAGTTATTAAAACTACACAAATTGAGATATTTGCGTAGATACTGCCATGCTCAAATGAAAGAAGATAATTGTCTATATGAAAGGTTTTCAACAGCTTTTTTTGAAATCAAATCAAGAATTAGATTAACATGCTGGCTACTTTGCATGTGGGGTATATACACCAACACTCAATATTCACAAATTGCTAAATGGTTGTTGGACACCTGAAATTCTATTGATTGTTAAAACTCAATAATGTCTGAAAGACTTGATCAAAAGAGCAGGCAAGCAAGCAAGTAATTATATAGTACTGGGACTCTTGACATATACAAAATACACTACGATAGGAGCAAATATTTTGACTATATAAGTAACCTTGGTTTGATATGGGAGCAGCCATAACAGAAAATATTTCAAATGTTGATTACATAAAATTAAGGATGATACAGTGAAAGAGAGTATTGTAAATCAGACAGAAGGGAATTTCAAGGGTCACAAATCCTTGCCTAATATAAATTACAGCAATAAATTCTAGCATGGATTGTTTCTTTTATAACAATGGTTACCAAAAAAATAAGAATTGTGAGCTAGAATTCCAGGGCATTTAAATAAGGATAGTCCCTAGAAGTTTAGCTGGGTTTTTTTTGTTTCCATCTTGCTCAAAAGTGAATACAGAGAATAAATATAAAACTGTTTGATTTTATACATTAATATTTGTTTCCTTAGATTCTATGTTAATTCAACAAAAACTACTCTTATTGTAGTTGTTTGTGGTGACTGGAAATAAATAGTCAACCTTATTCCTTCTCTCATAGATTTTTAACATGACCCTATTAACATACATTCATGTATCAAGAACTCCATTGAAAACTGTGGAATGATACCAGTATTAAACTGATGGGTGAGTTGCCACAGCACTTGGCAGAGGTTGTTGACCATTGTATCTTCTCATTATTACAAAACACTCAAAACACCAACTGCCTGAAAGATAATAATGATTTAAAAAATTTCTTTCAAGATTAACTCCCAGAGAGCTATGCCTTGCTTTTCATCTCACTGGAGTTATGAGTCATCTCTCAGTTGGCTTAACAGGGATGGTCATCATACTATAACCCTGGGGTCTCATTGTGGGGCTGTCCTTATGTTGTAACTAGAGAAAAGATATTGCCTCAGAGAAAACTGTAATTTAAACATGAAGTGCTCTGGCTAGCATTAATATATTTTGATATGAAGTGATCTGGCATCATGGGATGCCAAAGATTTTCTTCATGTGGTTTACAAAAAAAAGAAGAGCACTTCAAGACTACAGAAAAACAGAGCCCTAAAATTGCTTATAATTTGGCCCAAGGTTGAGTACACAGTACCTGCAGGCAATCTCATGCAATGCGAAATACCATCAATGAATTCCAGTTCTTTGTGCAAGGCAGCTCATAATGGATATTGGCTGGTCATCATGCCCTTATAACTAGTTAAATGTCAAAGAAATGTTCTGCATAAATTAACCTAGGATCCCATGTATTTCTAGTCAAACATTGCCCCCCCTCAAATTCTGATATTTCATATAGCATGTTCTCATCCTTTGAAAACAGTCCAAAAAGGCAGCTAGATGAACAATATTATGTCTGTTCTTTCAATTAAAATTTCACTGTCCTTAAAGTATTCAACAGGTCCTGTTCAAAACCAGGACTTCATCTCTATATCCAGCTATACGAGGTGTTACAGGCTAAAGAGTTTCTGCAATTTCCCCACAGAACTGTAATGTTTTGGGACCAGTCTGTGATCATTTCCCTTAAAGAGAATGGCAAGTCTACAGTTACACAGTGTCATCTGATGCTACTGACGGTGTAACATTGAATAACAATTAACATAAATTATATATAGGCAATGCCCCTGAAATATTCTGCAGTTCTTCAAGAAATTGTAAGTGAGGGTTTGAAACCATTATTTATTTACCTAGTGTAGTTCCACAATATATTCTATTATATATTTTTAGGACTTCAGCTGAAGTGGAGCCATTCCTGGAGTAAGATGGAAAGCTCTAAAAAAAAAGCTCTAATGCTTTTGCAGTAAGGCAAGAAGGAAGCACAATTTCTATGACTCATAGGATTGCTTTATACAGGCCTGGTTGTACTGGGATATGCTGCTGAACTGTGGTGTGCAAGGTAATCTCTCAGAAGACCCACAGTTATGACTTTCAATACATTTTCAGTTTAAATAATGGCAACATTGTCCGATACTAAGGGCACATAAAAACCTAATTCATTTTATTTTCCTTTTATATGATTGAAACTAATGAAAGTGTCAGGAGGTGAGCAATATCTTTGCAGAGAAGTTTGTGTTTTAGTTCCATTACATCAATAAGAAATGAAGTATTAAAATATATTAAAATATAAATATGACAATTTTCCCCTCTGTTTTTCCAGTGTGATTTGCCTTCACTGTGTCTGTCATTCATGCGGGAAAGACTTCATGGTATAGGTGACTTTTTTGTATTGTCAGTGTCTAAGAAATAATAAGGTAGAACATAGAGATTAGATTAATGTGAAATCTTAAATATTGTATTTAGGGTGGTAGAGCTGTACCACATGTTCTGTAATAAATTGCTTATTTATATTCCATTTACCTGTTACAATTCCAGGAATGCATTTCCAACAATGCTTGTATTTTTATATCAAACACTTGATATCAGGACCTTCGCAAAAGAAATGTATTGTGCTGCTGGAGAGTCTTCTTTTCACAAAACAAAGGAATTATATTTTTAACAAGTCCTCAAGTAAACTTGTGATACTGAATTCTGCTAGATATCCTTCACTCCTGTGTTTTCACCAAAGAATTATGGACGAAAATGGAAGCACATTCTCCTCAAAACCCTCTTCTCTGACTGAGCCCAGTGTCTGGGTTCCCAGTTCTCACTTGCAGAGCCTGCCAAACGTCAGTCATCTTCCCATATAGGTTTTTTTTAGCAAACAAAGATAATCTGTTCTCTATTACAAATAGCTGCAGATGGTAATAATAGCACTGGTAAGGAACCAGGTGAATGCCAAATCTTCCTTGAAATGCCCCAGCCTCTACTGATGTGGACGCTTGCATGCAACACCATCTGTCAGAAGTATTCATCTATCATTAACCAACTGAGGAGACAACATGAACTCAAATGCCACCAGAAAAGAGACAATAGCTCTGTTTTAAATGCTGTAAATTTGTTTCCAGGAAAAAATTGCGAACAGAAAGTAGGGCTAAGTGTATTAAATAAATAATTTGCTCTGAGTCAGATTCTGCTGTTTACTCACACAGAAAAGTACTTTATTTAGCAGCTGAGTAAGCATTTAATGTGGAGTGAAATATTATCTAAACAAGAGAAAAGATCAGAAATTTGCTTTACATTGTGGGAAATATTAGAAACTTTTCGACCATGGGGGACTGTGGTCAGAAGCATCCAGTGATGGTGGGTAAGGCGTTCATGTTAGTGTGGTCCATGCAGAAGGACTACATGGAAACCTTACTACAGACATTTCTAAAAAGTTCTCTGTTGCTGATATTCAAAGGATGATTTTTCAGAGTGTTAAATCTCATCCAAGCTTATATTAATTCTCAAAGGGACAGTGTGGCCCAAACTGGTCCCCTGCTGCATTCCTGCTTCTTGATCCAAAGCACATTTGAGGATCCTGTAAGCGTTGGCACCAAGAAATCAGTAGGAAGAAAAGCATATAATATATGTGCATATAATATAAGCAAGATAACATCAGTTATAAAAGATTTCAGGAACTCTCCAGTCCAACTTCCTGTTCAAAGCATGGTCAACTGGAATCAAATCAAAATGCAAAGGGCTTTATCCAGTTGGATCTTGAAAGCTTTCTAAGATGAAGACTGCACAGCGTTTCTGGGTAATCTGCTCCACAGCCTGACTGTTCTCAAGGTGATAAACTTTTCCTGATATCAAATCCAAGACAGCATAATATTTGGTGGCTTTTGTTCTTTTAAATGACTGTACAGCTTCAAGTGAAACTGTTGTTCATGCAAAGAAGATGTTAGTTCCTTGTACCTTGTTTTGTGTAGGGTTTGATTCACACGACATTTTCCAAAAGTACTAATTAGTCTGGGTCTGCAAAATGAAGCAAATAGATATTTAGACACATGGGACCTTTGGGTACATCTAGGTTAGGATGGAGATAGCAGAGGTTCTGAGGATCTTGACTCTGGGGAATGTACTCAAGATCTGCAGCAGGTAGTCTAGGCCTTTTTTCAACTCTTTTCCTGTTCTTAGGCAAGTAAGACTCATTCTTAGTAAGAACATTAACAAGTTTTTTGGGCCTGGCACTCTTAAGACATGTTTATGATATGAACAAAGAGAGTTTTAGAAGTGTTGATAGCTTGTGTATTTTTCAGTTTCGGGATGGGAATCACATTAATGAGAACATCTGACTCAGAATGTTAATGCATATGCTCATATGAGATAAAACAAGTAGACGAACAGATTACAGCATCACATTTGTTTAGCTAATCTTTTGTCTTTTACACAATGCACTCTTTCCAGGGCAAACAACAACATCAGCTATAAAACTTCCTCTGGACAGTTAATTAATAAATCTATATCAATTAACTTTAAACCACTGTTAACTACAAGACCAGAAATTTAAATCTGCCATAAATTCAATTGTATACCCCAGACCCATTGTGACAAGCAATTTCTAAGGATTGCTAATAGGGGGTGATATGGAGGGTTGTTCCATGTCACAATTCTTGTTCACTGTTGCTATTGTAGAGAACATGAAGGCCAGAAAGCTTATGAAAACTGGAATGAAAACTTTGAAGATTCTTGTATAATAGCCATCATGTCTCCCTCGTTGTCAAATTCCTTCACAACCAGTCCTGCATACATTCTTCAGGGAAAATTGCACTCAGCCACTTTTTCAGTTAGAAAATCTGGTATAGCTGGTACTTTGGAAGCAGACAAAGGATTGAGAGGTGGTCAGTGCTTGACCACTCAGCACATATATAACTCTGAGTGCATCTAGGTTGGTGATGCAAGCAAGGGTAGGCATGGGACTGTGGAAGAGTAGAAAAAGCTGTTGCGGTGAAGTTTCTTGAAGTGCAGTATAGCACATGAAAAAAGCTATGAGTGTATGGATTAATTAGATAAAAAATTAATACATAAATATATAAAAGTAGAGGACATGGGTGATCTGAGGTCATGTAGGTATGGATAAGAAGATATGGAGAGGAGCTGAAGATGTGTACCAGTGGACAAATTGCTTTTATTGACACAGCTGCAGACCTAAGCTGGGTAGAACGGATCCATTCTCCTCTTTGTCAGTGAAGGATACCTGTAAGCTCCAGCTAAGGAGTGTTACTGGATGATAAGCTGACAGGAAATACTACTTTCACTGTAGCCCTGACCAACCCTTTTCACACTGCCTGCCATACTACAAAATAGCTACAATCAGGTTTACCTGCCTTTNACAACCACCTGTAAATACCTACACATTTAATTCCTGAAACTTCTATTGTTTTTCAAGTAGAAAGAATATCTTACTTGCTGCAGCTATCATAAATTTTAAGACACAGCCCCTGCTCCATTATAATATGCCTTCATAAAGCTTAGTCTTCTCTCCAATATTTTTCTCTTACTCGCTCAAGTTACAATGTATTTTGAAGCAGAAAGGCAGTAACAGACAACTGTCTTTCTGTAAGATATAGTGAGGTTATTCTGTACAAATGGAATGAACCTCATTTTTTCATTTCAGATCAAAGCAGAAATCTTTTGAAGTTTAGCTATTTGATAAAAAAAGGCTTTATAACAAGCAGATATAGAAGTTAATAGGACATAGAGATATTTTATTAAATTGCAAACCATTATTAATATTGCAGTTTTAACTTGAAAGAAATATGTGAAATGACACCGGAAATTAATTAGATTATTTCATCATTCTTTTACATTATAAACTTTGATACACTTGCATAGATATATAGGTACATTGATAAAAAGACACAAAGACAAACAGAATTTTAATGAGTGGGGAGCTTTTATCTACTATCACTTTGTGACTTAATTTTTTCTGTTTATACTGTGTATTGATTCCAGTTGAAACCTGCTGTTTTAATGTTGTTATTGATATTCTCTCTGGGTTTTCTTCTAATTCTGGCATTGATATTACCTTGATCGGATTTAGTTTATTTGAATTGCCTGTAGGTTTCAGTCTCTGGAGTTTTTCACTGCTTATAGACATGCAAAGATAAAACCTTTCTTTTTATCTAAAAATCCTTGAGAGACTCTGAAAGATACAGCCATTTTCTGAGAACATTAAAAAGAAAGAGACAACAATCAAAAGGAATATACTTCTCACCCAGCCTATTCAAGACATCATTTCTATACACCCTGAGTATTCTCTGACATGCACAGACTTCTCATCTAGTCAGTTCCATTTTACATTTGAAAACTCTGTGTGAAGAAATTGGATTGTTATAAAGTGACAACTGGTTTCAAGCTCTGTGCCTGAGGCTGCACCTTCGCTGGACTGTCTCTGGTCCTGGCTAATTTGGGAAGTGAACCTACACAGTGCTTTACGCAATTTATTTTTGCATCCTGCTGAAAAAGTAGGCTCTAGCACATTCCTTGAATGTAGAAGGAAATTTTCCTTCCCAATGAGAGAAGTCAACATGCAACAGAGGATGGTGTAAATGAGGAAAAAGTTATTATATGTTTGGGCTGGAGGTAGTTTATGTATGTTGTTCTTGTGAGTTGTATTTGGTAGATGTCCCATACCTGAAACATTCAAGGCCAGGTTGGATGGGGCTCCGAGCCACCTGATTTAAGTTGAAGATGTCCCTGCTTACTGCAGGGGAGTTGGACTGGATGACCTTTAGAGGTTACTTCCTACTCAAACTGATTTCTGATTTCTGATTTCTTCTGACTATGATTTCCCCATGGCCCTTAGGAAGAAATAAGAAGAATAATGCTTAATTTTTAAGACAAGATTCTAAACCATTTTATCTTTCAAATTATTATGCTTACATNTAAGAAAGAATGATAATAAAAAAGTAGGGATCGTGGGGGAAAAAGATTAGTCCTCTAAAGCAAAGAGTGGTGGAATGTAATGTGCTATTGGAAAGCATCACAGAGGGAAGGGAAGCACTGTTTGCCTTTTACTATCTTCCCTATGGATTATCTGCACGGGGCCATCAGTACCACTGTCTGCAGGCTGTATGAACTGTATTATTAGAGTTACTGTGCTTCTGACAGCAGAAATG
>WEIV01015852.1:63555-86055 GCA_013390005.1 Calyptomena viridis
ATATGCAGGCAGAAGGCAGAGGTTTAAGCAGATTGGAAGAGTAGACTCAGGATGCTGAGGAGAAATAGGCAGAAAAAGTAATTTTAGAGTATTCCCTATCCAAAACTTGTCATTGAAACCAGATTTGCTAACCTTTCCTGTGCTTAGTGAACAGGCTCGAAAACCAATGGTTAAACTGCATCATTTTAATTTTTTAATTGTTAATCAATATATTCAGTCCCTATCATCAGCACTTCTGCTGGTTAGCTCAGTTTGAGAGGTGTATGCTGTGATTCCAAAGGTCCAAATCCTAATGATGCCCCAAGTATTAATGCTGATATAGGTTAAACCAGCAGATGTTTCATTATTACAATCTTTAGAAATCTGTGGGAAAAGAGCATTGAGATTGTAAAGTCAGTAGTACAGGTATTTGAAAGTCCTGAGTCTAATATATTCATGTGTTCCTACTTTTGTCCATTTTTTGTATCTATTATGCTGCAGAGTTTAGCAACAGACACAAAAGAGGCAAGACAGGACAGAACAGTGTGACCCAGACCGTGCTGACCGACAAAGATTTCTTCTCTGGGAGTGAACTGCGTTTGTGTGCCTTTTGTCTGCAGCATCTGTGCTTTATGTATTGCAGTAAATAGGGTAGGGGGATGCAGAAGAAAGAAGGCATAGCCTTGCAGCCAGAGAATGTAAGTAAATGTCTCTGCCTCTACTAGAGACTTATATGAAGAGTGGCATGTAATCATTCCAGCTGAGCAAAAATCCTGGCTTTCTCACACTCTGTTGGTAACTATGCAAGACTTTGAAGACAGATTTGTGGAAGGGTGGAATTGTTACTTTTGGAAACTGAGGAAAAACTGGCTGTTCTTATCCTAGCTTGTTTTGAACACTGAAGGAAAAAACAAAACCAAACAACCCCCAAACAAAAACCCAAAAGCAATAATAACAAGAAAGGAAAAAATAGAAAAGAAAAACTGGATCTAAATCTCTCGAATGAGCTTATTGGATCATTTTGACTATTTTTGTCTGATATTTCCCACCTGCAAAAGGATGGTAATACTTTTCCTCTTTTCATAGGGGTACAATAAAGAAGTGTAACTAATTACTGCTCATGAACACAGCTACAGTCATGAAGGAAGAAATTGCTCTGTATATAGCATGTATTTGCTTGCTTTTACTAATATTGTGCACAGAACTGAGCACTGAGAAAAGGATTAATTCAATGTGACTACATCAATCTAAAAGTTAGGTATTTAGTCTGAGTTCATGTCAACACAATGATCTGATGATTCATCCTATTCTAAGGAGACATTTATATAGAACAAACCACGCTCTGTAGTTGCTGAACTGTCTGTTACTGATTACTGAAGAAGAAAGGATGGCTAGTTCAGACCAGATACCCAAATTTAGGAGCCTGTGGTTGAGTGAAGGTCAATAAACACTATGAACAAGTACTTATGGTTTGGGAACTGGACAAACTGATTTTTGTCTAAATCCTTTCCAATTTAAGTTTGACAAAGTTTTAGGTAATTTAAAAAAGACCTTGACTGTGCTGGGTAGTATAGCAGGAGGAATTGCTCTCTGGTGCAGTTACAGACTAAGCAATGAAAGAACTTCTGTAAACAAGATCAAAGTGTTTCAGGTGTTTGACTGCAATGTTAAGGTGAGCATCTTAGACTTACATTCTAAAGATACATTTCATCATACATTTTTAAGCGGTTAGAAATGATCGGTTTATATTATTTGCTAATGTTAAAGCATGTAAGAAAATCAGTATATTAGCTACTGTGTATCATTACACGAGGTATGTTGCATATGGACTGAATATCATGTCTGATGATGGAGAAAGTCTGTTTGTGTCTAATACTGTTCCCTGGAGAAATTGTTTAAGAGCTGTTCATCCTTGTGGAAAGATTACTCTGATATCAGTGAGACTTATCTGCTGTGTAAGTGCCAGTTGAATTGTAAAGCTTCTCTAGGGCATTTTATCAGGTGTTCTTACTCAGCATCAATGGTCTCTATGAGAAGAGAAAGAGCAAAGAAACAAGGTTTGGTTCTTCCAGTTAAAAAATATGGATCTGGTAAATGATTTTCACCCCCACATTTTTATTTGCTTTAAAATTTTATATTTTTAGTGTGATGCAAAATAACTCCACCAGTCTTCTCTGCTGTCACACAGGTATTGAAATGCGCAGCATTTCTATTCTACTCAGTTTGTTCTCTCCTTTAAAGCTGAATTTTACAACAGAGGAAAGAAAAAAGGTTTGCTAAAAGGGGATCTCCATTTAAAAAAGCTGTTTTCTTGTGCTTATGCCCACAATTTCATCTTGGAAATTCTTCAGATTCTGTCTTCGGACAGATTTATATATGGGATTTTCACATATGTTTCAGTGAGAGTTTCACACTTTTATCTTACAGAAGAATTTGACCTCTGGGTTTTGTCTCTCTTAGGAGCAGTTTAGGAACATTAGCTGTACTATACCCTGAAAACATTTCATGCCCATTGCTGCCTGACCGAGAGTAATTCAGGAACCACTTTGTGAGAGACTGAAGTGGATTTTGTAATCCTTTTGAAATCTTCCTCTTTTTTTTTTATGTCTATTTGTTAAACATATTGAGAACAAAATGTAGAAAAAGTTGAGGCTCTTAGAGTAAAATACAATGTCGTTAGCTAGTGTTGAGAGTGGAAATGTAAGTCAAAAGATAAAAGTTCTGTTATAGCCTTAATTACAGATTTTGTCTGTGGCTTGGGAAATATCCCTTAGGACTAAAACTGTTCCCATTGCTGTAACCAGAAGGAAGAAAAGAACATTTTTTTTACAGCTGCTTTGTTTTCTTCTATCAGATGAGGTGCTAGTTTTTCCCATCTACCATAGTGAGAAGATTTTTAGTTCTCTATTTGATTTACTTTGAGAGTCCTGAGTAGGTGAGTACCCTACTTGTATTACCCCTTGCAATTGTCCCCCTTGGTATTACATTTTGTCTATTTTTGTACTTTTGTCTGTAAGTTGTTGTATCAGTGTAATGAGATTGTTTGTGTTTCTTTTACTGCTTGTGAAAGAAGCCACACAATCAAACTTTTGTATTATTTTTTAATATTTTTATTATTATTATGCATTATTATAGTTGCTGCGTTTGGTCTGTACTGCTCTTAAATGCCTAAGTAGTTCTGGGGAGAGTTGAGTGAGATATATTTCTCTAAAACTTTGGAGCAGAACGAGTTGGTATAGGCAAAATAATAAAACAGGGGAAAGAAACAACAAGGAGAAAAGGGAGTTGAAATTGTTGTTTTGGTTTTTTTCTCCAGAATTTCACAGCCTCTTTTCCAGCTAGCTAATTAAACAATTAAAGGTCTTTCTGTTAGATATATTATTCAAGTTAATGAGCAAAAGCAGATTTGTTACTCTCATAATGGAGCTGAGAGAAGGAAATCTGTTTCAAATTTGTTTGATGCAAGGCCGAGGATTAATATTCTTATTTCAGATCAAGAGTATCCCATTTCACTACAACAAGTTGCTATTTTATGAACTTATGCAGAAATCAGAGTGTTTACAAACAGGATTACATAAAAATAATAAAAGGTATGAAACAAAAACCAAATCATTCATTTTTGATCTAACTTTTGTGTATTAAATCTTAGGAGAAAAAACCCAGCACCACAGAACACCTTATAAAATGTGTAAGAAGCCTGCAGAAAATTGAGAAAATTAATTAAAAATGCTGATTGAACATAAAATATACAAATAAATAATTGCTGCCACAACATCATGTATCGGATTCAGCCTTTTTTTGATGTAACAGATTTCTAATACTTCCATAAACTCCCAGATAGTGGACTTCACATTTTTGTGCTAGTTGTTTAACTCTCCATGTCCTCCATTGACTTCTGTGCAACCTTATTGTCAACTCCTAAATTGATATAAGCACAAGCTATACTTTCTAAGATGGTGCTCCCACTAGTCAAAGACAATTTAACCATGGTAGTATCAGCCAGCTGTGGTTTCCAGATTCTGCTGTGGGAACAACCACTCTAAAATATATGTGCTTTGTGAAGAAAATTGGGATGGTTCATTCGATTAGCTGTGCAGATAGTAACTGAATATTCAACATTTCTTTCACATTCAGAGAATCTTTTCCACTTTATTGTTATCCATTAGGATGGGTAGAAATGAGTCAAAACTTCTTGGTGGCTAAAGTTCAAAATGTATTGAGCTGTTTAAACAAGTGGATTTGTAAAATTTTTTTTATGTTTAACATATGGTAGACATCTACTAATGACATCTAACTCATAAATGGTATTTCTGGCATCTTCTGATGTTCCTGGACTGCTGGGTTCTGGTTTGAGTTTTAATTTGTTAATCTGCACAATATTTGAAAGAACAATCTATAACTAGCTGTATATCTTCTCTAAAAAAGTGTACTGCATCTGTGAAGTTTTGAGCTGAACTTTTGAAACTCTTGCTTTTTCTGTGCTATCTTGCTTCCTAAAGCTATTTTTGTCTTACTACTGATTCCAATAGAAGGCTTTCCATAATATTAATAATATCCTCTTGGATATTAATAATATCCTCTTGGCAACAAGGTTTGGGACTGTATTGGTCAACAGAGTTAAAAAGCAAGTAATATTAATAACTCTAATAATCATCCTTATAGGCTAAATCGAATGGAAGAATTTTTAATTCCTCTTTGAAATTTATAATAATTTTCCTGCCAGCCAACCCGAAGCATCTAGATAGACCATTATTATAAATGACCATCTCTTATCAGTGTTTGCTTTATGTGGGATGAAAGAATTACTTATCATTACTGCTTGTTGATAATGATGATTAGGCTGCATGTCTTACTTCTGTGGAGGAACTTACGGACAGGAATTGTACAGCAAATTAACCGGTAACCTCCAGAAGTTACATCAAAGCATTTGAAATATCACTGGTCCATGACACATGATTCACCAGAGCTGTCCCCATTCCAACTTCCCTCCAGTTCAGAAAGCCACCCAATATGAACAGGAATTTTAACTTTGAGGATCTTAAAGTTGATAAAATGGTAGAAAGTGTCCACTGTGATTAGCAGTATTTTTATTGTTTCTGCTATCCTTTATATACTGTGTAAATTAAATTTTTATTTAATATTCTCTTACTTGAGAGTT
Organism: Calyptomena viridis; assembly: GCA_013390005.1. NCBI lineage: Eukaryota > Metazoa > Chordata > Aves > Passeriformes > Eurylaimidae > Calyptomena > Calyptomena viridis. The sequence goes on from WEIV01015852.1 coordinate 68,693, forward strand.
TTGGTTTTGGTTTTTTGGGGCTTTTTTTTTGTATTAACATGTTCATCAGGTTTACTGAATACTGTAATCTAAATTTATTTGCACTATCTGCAAACCTTTAATTTTTATTTAAGTGCAAGAACGAAATGTTAGCCTCATTGATCCCTTAATTAGGTGTAAGTACTAAGTGTGACTGAGAATGAAACACTATAATGCAAAACTTTCCTTGTTATAATCCCTCAAAGATGTGTACCTGGGTACAAGTTAAAAAAGTATAAAGCAAAAGGTGTAATAGTATTCCAGAATAAGAAGCCAAGGGAAAATAATCACTGTCATATAAAACCAGAGCTGGGCATAATCTATAATACTAATGCTTTTTATATGTAGGTTACTGTATGTGAAATGCTACAGTAATTGCCTCCTTAAAGTATTATCTTGATTTCTCATGTAAAAACCAAGCTATACACAGTAGCATGAATAGCTACCAACGGTCTTTTTTTCAGAATGTCTGTGGAAATGATCATGCCAATTATCTTTTTCTCTTAAGCTGAATTTAGTTGTTATTCAGCATGTTTTTGTGACATGTCTGACTGTGTCACAGAGGATTTCCATCCAGAGACAGCATGCATCTTTTTCTAGGGCTTATGTCAAAACCCAAGTTATCAAGACAGAAATTCTTCTAGTACACGATGCTAGAAAACTCCTACTCCATTTGATTAGTAGCCAGGTAAGCTTCTGAAGATTTCTTTAAGAATTACATTTTTTCTGCTTTCTTTGGAGAGCTGTATCCCTTGGACCTAATGTCGTGTGCAAATAGGCAGCCTGGGAATGCAGGTTGGAGGAACAACTGTCACACACAGAGGAGCCAGCAGGGTAATAATGAATTGGGAAAATATTGTTAAAAGGAATTTACTTGCTTCTAATGACCTGTACAGATTATACTGCCCTCACTAGGAAGGGTGACATAAATCCCATGATAGTGTTATGGTTTGACTCTGGCTAAATGCCAAGGACTCACACACACACAGCCAACGTTTCTGAGAGAAGGGAAAAAAAACCTCAACTTTTGTGACAAGGGTTATAAGCAGCTTTTATTAACTATTTCACAAGCAAAACAGGCTCTAACTTAGAATATTAAGAATTCATTACTACTAGAATCAGAGGTTAAGAGTTTAAGAGTGAGAAATTTCATAGATGTTACAGACACCTTCCTCCCCCCACCCCTCCCTCTAAGATCTTTCTCCTTCCCTCAGTGGCCCAGGAAGACAGGAGTGGGGGATTATGGTCAGAGGCTGTTCCTGCCACTGACTCAGAGAGAAAAAATGAAGTCCAACCCCAGGCTTTCCCATTGGGTTTGTAACAGTCTGTTACAAACTGCTCTGTGAGTTTATTATCTTTTATGGACAGCAGCTTTTCAAGGTATGTTGTCACATAAGTCGCATTACCAAGGGTGCTGTCCTTCAGGTGCTGGTTGCTTGGCTGCTTCAGCATGGGTCTCCATGGGCCACCGGTCCTNAGCTAATAAAAAACTCTGGCTACTTAAAACCACAACAGGTAGGAACTTACCTCTCTTGAGAATTAATATCCCATTTTTAGTATCCAGGCCTGAGGGTATGTTTATGTTCATAAAGCTGAGTGGGTGCATAAGGGCTCAGATCATGACATTCTGAAACTTGCTTATGCAGATGAAACTTATTGGTGACAGTGGGAATTAAGGACTACAAATTTGGCTCCAAAATTTGCCTAACCAGGTATCTTTCCTGAAGCTGACAAAAATCAAGGCTTAGGGTGTGAAAAAGGAGAGGTGATCTGCTGGTCATTCACTTCTTCATCCAAGAAGTTTTATTTAACATAATGCTGAGAAGTAGTATTCCCGGAGTGAAAGGTATACTATCGTAATCTATTTTGGGACTTTGAATCTGCCATTCATTCATTCATTCATTCATTCATTCATTCATTCATTCATTCTTGGAGTGCCAAAGTAACAGCCAAACTGTAATTCAGCAGTCTTTACAAAGCTTTCCATCCCATGTCTAAGATCAGGCATGGGAAAGTTTGGCTGGCTATGCATTCCAGAAGCCAGTTTGTGCTAACACAGCACAGCTGGAACGTCGAGGCCTCTTGCAACATAGGACTAAAGTCCAGCTGCCCAGAGGCAAGCAGAGATCATCTTCACAGACCCTCTGCAGCTGCCATTTCAGCCACTGTGTCTGTGTCACTCTGTATCTAATTATTGCACCAGAGTGCTGCATCATTCCCTATGCAAGAAATCTCTGAGTACTTGCCTGCAACTCATGAGGGAATGGCGTCCCACAGCTTCAGTCTGCCTTAGAGGATTTATATACTCCAAAGAGATAATTTTAGGGTTTTTTAAGATTAGACAAAAGTATTTTTTGAAATGTAATAGCATTTCAGGATTTAAATAAGGATGCTCTCAACAAAAGAGACATAAATTTTTACCTTGTCTGTTTCCTGCCATCCTTAACCTGGAAAGAAAAATATTCAGCTAGTGTTCTAATTGCTCTGTGGGGGCAAATAATTTACATATGAGGGATTGTTTAAAATAAAAGGGGTATTCTCTGTCTTACTGTTTCCTATGTAGGCTCTAGATCACCGTTGTGACTGCATTCCCGAGAGAAAGACTGAGAATAACTTTAAACTAAAATTGGTTTTAATTAGAAATAAATAAATATGTACAGCTTATAGAGTTATTGTTTCTAAATGGGAAAAAAAAAATTGTTCTTCCGTCTGCTGCCTCATGAGGAGGTATTTGGCTGGGAATTTGGTAAATTGTCATCTGCTGGCAGGTGACTGTAAAAGAGAGCCTATGATATCCTGCAGGCATGTACTTAATTCTTCCAGGCAGAATCCTAGCCCACGTTCTTCTGAAGTCAACTGGAAGTTCTGTTGTTGACTACAGAGTCACAGAATTATTCCTCCCCAGAAAAGAAAACATTTATTTATTCATTCACTTTTCTAATTGGTAGAATAGTTTTAGTATATGTAATAAAATGAATAAATTAAGAAATCAAATACATAATTTTTATTCCCAACATGTCATGAATGTTAAACTGAAATAACTGTTTCTTTCTTGGAAGTTTTCCTCCTCAATGCAAAATGCACCTTAAACTCCTGTAAATATTTTTGAATCTCTTCTAAATTTTAAGCTTTTTATTGTTCAAGGTGGCACCAAACTCCCACTGTGTCAGCACTCTCCAGGAGACAGAAAAATTCAGGCAATGAAGAATTATATATTCTTATCACTACACCTGAGGTCATATCTTTTGGTGCTGGAGGTTGTTAGGCCATTATCAGCCACTGATTCTTCTTGAGCTGTGAAAATAATTTAGAGTCAGGGAAGAGACATAAACTGATCTCCTTTCACTCATCCACTAAGTTTAATAGTATTTGTCTTCTTCAGGGTTGGTCCACTGATAAACCAGTGTTACTGTAACAAGTGTGTTAGTTTAAAATTTCCTCTTCTGTTAGACTACGAACTCTATTGTGACTTACAGTTGTGATTGTAAGTTGGTTTAAGATACCTGGAAAACTCACATTGACTTAATTGGTCTTAGATTAGACTTACAGGCATAAGTTCATGTCATTTAAAGGTTCACAGTTCCTGAAGCAGGGACTCTAAAACGTGCTTGCATTTGTAGGCAAGATGCATTCTAAGTCTTCAGGATAAAAACAGTATTGGTTTCTCTTAAAACTATGTATCATGCATGATGTCACACTTTCCTCTGAACATATACCCTCACAGTCTTTTCATTACATATTTAAAAATTATATTTATATGTTTATATATATTTTATTTCTATTTTATTTATTATATAGATATAATCAGTGTACTTAGAGGCCTTGCAGACATTTCAGGGATATATCTCCTGTTTTGTTTATGCTTGGATAACATATGGAAGTAGGTAAACAATCTTGTCAATGTATGAAGTATCACTGTGACCTGCAGACTTGTGTTTTAACCCTTTCCTTTTACCAAAGTGTAGTAACTGCACCTTCTCATTCTGGGATAACCATTACAAAGGGCATAATGTAAAAATATTATTAGTAGTTTAATATATATTAACAACTATTTCAAACTCCTTCAATAACTTTAGCTAGGCTTAAGCTATTTGGAAGTCAAATGTGGAGTAGTAGATCTTGAGTGTGAAAGGGAGTATAGATTAAGAAAAAAGCAAAAGAATGGTATGGATAGCATTTTTCTTTTCATGAACATGGTTTTGCACATATATTCCTGTCTGTAGGTGAACAAAATCCTTCTAAATTCACAGTCTCTGTAATTAGCTAATTCTATAATTTCCTAATAACAACCTTAAATTTCCTTTACTTCTGCTGTTAGATATTCCATCACTGTGATTTTTCTTTTTTGGTGTATTAGCCACATAATAACTAACAAAACACTTTTCATCTCACTGTATAACCCAACTTTTCTATGCTATAGCTGTATGGAATTGTTCTTTATTTATGCATTTCATATTTTAATTTCTTTTTCATTCTATTGAATCTTATCTTTTAGAAGATCAACCAGAAGATCAGTTCATAAACAGAGAAATTAATGAGCAAAACTCTGAATCCTCTATTTACCTTTTTCCTTCAAAATCTATGAGTTATTTTAATGTAAGAATCATAATTGTGTCAATCATTATTGGAAGTAACTTTTACCACTTTTACCAACGGAAACATCAAATAAGGTTTTCCAGAAGTAATGTTGGGATGCTTCCATTTTTTGTGTCCCCAGCTGAACACATGAATGAATGTGCTACAAATGAAAAATCAACTCCTCCTTACAAAAGTCAGCAACAATCTTTATGAACACTTTCGGCCATGGAAATTCACTAAACCTCAAGAAAGATACCTGGGAGAGTCAGGAACAGAGCGAAAGATTTTTTTTTTATAGTAAACACCATGTCTTGATCGTAATGAAGCTGGTCAACATACAGGGTCACGGAATCATCTGCCTGTAAAGACAGGGCCAGGTACTGGTATTTTTATGGCTGTCAAAATATGTGACTCTTGAGCAACTTGAAAAGTTGCTAGCCTTCTGCTGCCTGCTGCAGCACAGGAAAAATTAATAATAATATTAACTTCTGTCAGTAACCATTGCAAGTTTTGACTAGAATAGCAAAGTAATAATTATTTCTCTATGAAGTGATTTATAATCCTTGACAAAAATACTTTATTGTATATACATGCTTTACATGCAATAAAATATTTTGTCTTGGAGCATTTCTTGTGGCTGATGCTCAATCCCATATTTCTGAGCTATAACAGACAAATAAGAGAGAGTAGAATCTGTCACCTGAAACATACTATGATGCACAAGAAAAGTTCTTAATCTGTAGGATTTTTTTAAAACTAAAGTCATTACAGATTATTATTTGGAACGTGGCATATTTACACAAAATCTATATGACAGTGGAATCACATGCCAATTCTGTAAACTCATGATTATAATACTGCCAAACCTGAGATCCTGGTTCACAGATGTTGATAGATCTGTGGAAGGAGCATTGTATATGATCACAGAAATAAAAACTACCCTGATGCATGTTCAGAGAGTCAAGTGGGATAAAGTTTCCTTTCCATCATTTTAAATCTGCCACTTCCTAATGTAAGTGCTTGACTTTGTAAATCAAAATATCTTATATGCTTTTTTTACACATTATATATGTAGGCCATGCTCTATTGTAGCTGATGCATTACACACATTGTTATTGTAACGGTTGTTTATGTATTAAATAATATAAATGCAACAATTACAAAAAATCTTGAGAAATGCTGAGAGTGAAATACATATTAGCAATTAAGCAGGGCAAATAGAAATGCTTCCCCCAATCATCTCTGAAATGTTCGCATAAAATCCCTCATTGCTTATGTTCCAATCTCTCCACACAGCCTTTTTATGAAAATTCATGCAAGTTAAGTTTTGTTCTTTCAAGGGTTCATGGAAAGTGAATTTCAGGCTCTCAGCCAAAATACATTTAATCATGAAACAAAATTAGTTTAATCGTGAAACTAAATTTGTTTGGGGAAGATTTAGAAATATGCAACTTTAATGTAATCAGGGAATAGAAACAATAGCCTGCTTTAGGTGGCCAAGGGAACAAAACTTCAAGCTGATGATAACGGCATGTGGTATGTGGCTATGGGAATGCTAGGCAATTTGCAAGAAAGCTAAGATACACAAGCAGATTCCATAGCTGGGTAGTTCCAAAGATTTCAGAACGGAATATAACTGCCCAAGCTTTTTGTCTTGGGGTAACTTTATGACCTATCCCATATCGCCTAATCTATGCTAGAAAAAAAAGAATTTTGTGCCTTAAACTGAGCTTGAAAATGGAGAGAAAAAAAAAACAGTGGAAAGAACTTTTTCAAAGCAGTCTTGCATCTCAAGGACACAGGTTCATTTTATTTTGCTTCTTCGGTGGCTGGGCTGCAAGGGGAGGAGGAAGCATTTGTCTTTTAGGTTTTTTTTTCCAGCCAGAATCTCAGCCTTTTTCTTTGGAAGGAGAGAGAGCGGAGACTCCGGTGTTTACCTGGACTTTTGATTTCTTTTTTTTTCTTCTCTCCTGGACTTGTTGGGACATTGGAACATCAAAACCTCACTGGGAGGCCTTTTCCACCGGTCTGGCCTGAGGGGGGGCCCCCCACGGTCAGCCTAACCTGCAAAGGGAGAGAGGGAAAACCATACCAATGGAGGGACTCTGGGTCTTCCAGTCTTCCAGTGAGATATTTCATTATTTATTGTTTATTATAATTATTTTTTTTCTTGTGTGTTTGTTAAATAATTTTGTATTTTTTCTTTCACTTTCCTTTGAGGAAAATATTTCTTTTCTAGAACCTGGTGGGAAAGAGTGACTGTGGCCTATTTTTATCGGAGAATATTTATCCTTCTGAATATATCTGTCCCAAACCAGGACACTTTTGCAGGTGTTTTCTCTTTCTGTAAATTTTGGGGCAATGGGTACTGTATTGGGGAGCTTGGATATCGGTTTCTGCTAGTTTTCAAGCTTGTCATGGTTCTGCATAGGTTTGTCCTCTTTGACCCAACCAATTTGTTGTTTTGGTCAATGTTGCATGATACTTCAGGTCATTTTGGGAAAGTTCATTGTTTGAAGAGCATAGTGCCTAGCAATATTGATACTATTCACATACTGATTGAGATGTGTACTTCTGGATGTATTTTCAAATGCTGGAAAAGTCATACTGAGCAAGCCTTCCTAAAAACATCACATTTGAAAAGAATACATTACAAAATTGAAGTCTAGAACTGATTTCTACCCCTACATCTCTCTGTGAGAGCTCTTAGAAACACTTCTTAGTTCTGTAGCACTCACTGGTAAGGATTAACAATTCTGTAATGAAACTTACAATTAAGTTCAAACTTACAATTGTTAACTTCAGACTTCTGAATTCTGCACAAGTACCTGTAAGGTCAAATTTTTATAAATAATTGCAATTATTTATATAAAAAAAAACCAACAACTTTCCCGAATATAGATATCAGTGACCTAAGAGAAACATTATATTTTGGCTACAGATCTAATAGAAATGATGGCAAGGCTGGTTTGATTTGGATTTTTAGGGATTTTTTCTTCACTTTTTGTCAAGAAATCACTGTTGTATAGAGACCAGGTATTGGAAATTTAATCCTTAAAATAAAAAAATTCAAACAACTTATATAGCTATAAGTGGATGGAAATGTAGGGTAATGGAATAAAATAAAATATTGTTACTCATTTAATTTATCTTAAAATGAATAAGATAAGTCCATTCTTACAAAAGTGAACTCCCTTTATATAAGATAGTTTCTTATTTACTTCAGCCATCTGATATCATTGACAAAAATGCCTCTGGAGATGTTAGTTGTCTCCATTGACTATAGGAGCCAAGATAATTGTTGTAGACCAGCTGATTTCTTTCACTTGTTTTACAATGATAAAAGTATTTCACCTTAGTGCTCTTGTTGGTAAGTGGTGCTGCAGATGTATAAATAAAAGGTTCCAGGGGACTGGTGACTCAAAAGACATTAAATAAACAAAATATACAGATGAGATAAAACACAAAGGAGTGACTATGATAAGCCAGGGTTAGCAGGCATTGTTTGAGATTTCTTTCTGATTGGAGTCAGAAGCTGGATAAGAATGGCAGGAATAAGGACCTTTGTTGAAGTGAGGAAGTATGGAAGGAAAGTTGGAGAATTCATGAGTGATGAGCATCAGATTTATCAAGCATCAGGACTATAAAGTTGATTTGAAACTAGTTTTATAGAAGGAATGGAAAAATTTTTATAATCTGGCTCTTTTGTTACCTAAGTGAGAAAGTTATGCAGGAGAAAGCCCTAAAATGTTTCAGGAGTAGGCTGATTGGTCTCTGAAAGCTTCAGTTGCTTGCAGAGAAAAATGAGAGCTGACTTCATATGTTATAAAAAATAGGGAGGATGGAACTAATTTGACAAACCTTAAGCTCATGTAAGGCTTTATATGCTAAGCAGGTGAAGGAGAATCTGAAAATGGATGAAAAAGGTGACATTTATGTAGTTAATAACGAGCAAAAAAATCTGAATAGCAGCATACTGAATATATTAGAGCTGAGGAACATGTTTGCAGTCATTAAGATCAGAAAAGAGAAGACCGAAAAAGCCAAAATGTGAAATGGTGAAAGATTTTGCTGTGAACAGTGGTAGAAAGATCAACAGTTTAAAACTGTGGAGGAGGTGAAATTTGGATCCAGTTGAATATGCTACTTTAAAGAAAGCGTGGAGTAAAAAATAATTCCCAAGGTAATGGCTTGTCTGACCTTGGGCAATGAACCAAATCTCTGTTTTAGAGAAGATATTAAATAAAGGAAAGGGAGAAAAAGATAAAAACCCCAAAACCCCAAGGAGACGGAACAAAAGATATGTATTCAGAGAAAAGACAGTCAAGTAAGTTAGGAAAAGAATGGCAATGTATGAATGCAAACCAACAAACGTGACACTATCAGCTATGGCTAATGTGGAGAACAGCAGGTGGGAATCTTTCTTTATAAACAGTCACTGGATGGAGCAAAGAAACCCAAGTTGTCTTTCTGAGTGACTTCACTCTTCTTCTTCCCCTACCTACTTGGAGTGTAAATACTGGACAAGCAGGAAAATTCGTCAGTCTAATGAGATGTTTTTAGATATCATGGTGCTTCAGCTGTAGCATTTTGAAAAAGAAAAAAATGATGGTTGATTTTAGATGGGATGGCACAGGATTTCTTTATGAAGGTCAAGAAGTTAAAATATTGACAAGGGATGGTGATGAAATAATTTAACGCCTCAGCTGTGTGGGTGCAGATGGTCATCCACATGGGGGATATTTTTCCTGCAGGTTGTTGAGTCAATGATGCTGGCTGCCTGCAGTTTGGCAGTTATCCATTAATATGTAAACCAAAATTTTAGACTATGCAAAAATTGGGTGTTGAAGTCCATTTAATGTTGTGCCAGGTTTACTTCAGTACCTCGTGGTCTTGAGTGATAGGAGGTTTAGAAAATGGAATTTTATCATTGGTAAGCTCACTGACAATAGATTGGCAACTACACTTTTGAGGAGACTGGTTCAACTGAGATGGGATTGGAATTACTGGGGTGTTTGGGTTGGGTTGTTTTTTCGTTAGTGAGCCACACAAAAAAGAATTGAGAATTATATGCTCCTGGTGTTAATTTTACTTGTTACTGTTAAGTTCCATGTAGAAATTTGTGTAACTGAAGTTAATTCTGTTCCTGTTCACAAGCTGCAGTTTTGTATACTGTTCTCATATTTAAAACAGTATTGATATGTAAGATCCACAACCTCTGGTCGATGTAGTTCAGTCAATTACTAGTGTTAATGTAGCAGGGAAACAGAGTAATAAGACCAGGCAATATAAGATAAAATAGTTCAGGTAATAAGGAAAGGTATTTTGGCAGTAAGTTTGGTGGCTCAACGGAGAAATACATACGCCTAAGTAATGTAGGATTTTGGTGACGTCAAATCAGTTAGTCAGGGTCATGCTTTTCATGTGATTTGGAAAGAGATAAGTCCAAACAACAGTTTTTTGAGAAATACAGCCTCCTCTGTGACTGTATGAGCTGTACTCCAAGCTGTTGCCTAACAACGGTTCAGATTACAGACACTATTAATGTCAAGGACAGGACTCATCTGTTATCTCTCCAAATCCTGAACACTTTTTTTGTCATCTCCTGCCTTGTGTTCAGAAGCCACATCTGGATGACTTTTCTGTATGTTTTAATTATTACTTTTTGGCAAAAGCTGCCTCTCCTTTCCCTCAACCACAATTTTATACAGAGGACTTTTAAACACTGAATTTTGGATTTCTTTATGGCACATGGAACCAAGGACCTTAAAGTTGAGCACTGAAACATATGGGTTTTGAACTTGCTATTCTTTTATTGAATATATCCCTTTGGTAGCTGACCTTAAAGGTGAAACTGCTCTCTATCTCAGTGTAGGAATCAAGAAAGATTAAAATGGGATCAACAGAAGAGCCACTTCTGTAGCTTTGAGGACTTCCAGATGTTTGGAAGAAAAAAGGAAAGAGTCAGTGGCAGAAGAGAGACGCAGTATATCCAAGAGAATGTGCTCTTTGATAGCATGTGTTAACAGATTCTGGCTGAAATCAGTTGAATTTTCTGTTTTGGAACAGCATACATTCAACTTTAATGCTAAAACTTTCTAAGGATATTTAGAATCTAGATGTGAATTATTCCAGAAAACCTTAATTTTGTCTGATGATTCATTAAGGAAATATCATCCAACCCTTGTTAAAAATTAAAGATTCTAGATTACAGATTCAACTAAAAAACACTGAAGCACCTAAAACCAGCAGCATTTCCAAGTTTTCTGAGATCAGCACCTGAATAAATAGAAGCTGGCAGAACCAGAACCTGGTAAAAATAAAAATTATCTTGATAAAAATAGGGAATGGCCTGATAAAATCTTTTCCACTGACAAAATGGCACACAAAATCCTGTATTTTCTCTTTAAATTGATGGGACACAGGATAAAAAATAAATGGGAAACAGTAATTAAAGTGAGCAAGATAAAAAAGGAATGCGAAATCAAATGGTTAACACTGAGGCTGTAAAATGAATCTGACAAAACCAGAAACAGATAGGACAAGGGTAGCTGAGCAGGTACCCCATAAAGGCACTAAAGAAAAGAACTAAGAATGCATTGGAAGGGAGAGATGGCAGGATTTGGTGTACTTTTTTAGTATGTGTTGTTCTGGTGAAGACAAAAAAATATGAGATGGGAAAATATATTTTCATCACTGGTTTCCAGCTGCTGGAAAGCAAGTATTGTATAGCTGAGTGAAAGCTGAAATCAGCTAAACCTGAAACCCAGCAGCAAGTGTACAAAGTTCTGGAAATCCTCCAGGAAGAATGTTGTAGTAGATTTGGGACCTGGATGTCAATAAAATATTGCTAGAGTGCTTATAGATGCTTGCTTTTTTACTCCATTGTGAACTCAAGCCCACTGTTTTTTCTCCTAGACTTTGGATTTCTGTGTTCATGAGCACCACATTTTTTCCCTAAATCCCTGTAGATTTTGATGCTTTGCTACCTTTGAGTCACTGTGCAGCGTGCCTGCAAACCTCCCATCTCTGCGTCATTGGTAAATTTGATCACATTTGAAAGTATAGCGAACAAACACCTGATAAAAGAAGAGACTCATTAACAGCCTTAATTTCCTATGCAGCAACCCAAGCAAGCACAGGCATACGTAAGATTTCTGGCAGGAATACAAAGGAACCGTGCTTGAAGACTGACAATTAAAACTTTCTTAGGAAGTAGGACCGCCTCCTTGTTTCTGCTGTGCACTGGGAGAGTGAAAACAACTCCCTGAACCACCTGTGGTTACTCCTCACAGATAGTCTAGAGAGTACAGTTTGAAAACACCTGCCAAGTGTTGGTCTCTGAGCAGGAGTCTCACATGCTTGGCAGGCTTCTCTTTCATTGTAGCACTCAACATCCAGCCACACTTTGCTGAAATTATTTACATTGACCCGTTGGAGTGGACTTAACGTGAAGACAGAAGACGAAGATGTTACTTTTCAAAGAGCTTTCTTTGGCATCCTCACATAAGATCTACTATTAAGGCTCACTGGACTTTACACCTTTATGTTGGATTACAGAAGAAATTTTTTAATTTCATCTCCAAGGAAGAGAGAGAAATAGTTGGCTTTCTCTGATCCAAAACGTGGATTCATACCTCTGGAGATCTACGAATGGCCAGTTGCCTTCACCATAGAGGTGCTCCTGTAAAATGCTAGCAGATGTCCCCAGCTGGTATGGCAATCCCAATGTGAGTTGGAGATTATGCCTGGTGGGCTACTTCTACCTGCACAGGCCATAGGATAGATGAGAGGTATGCTTCTTCAACACAGACACAGCAGATGTTCTTATGACTGCAGCCAAAAGATTAGTCCAGCTCCAGGTCACCAATCCATTCCTCATCTACATCTATCTATTAGATGATCTATTAGCTAGATCTATCTATCTAAGCTGCACTATTGTCTTCATGGTGTGTCATGTGTACAAGAATATTTAATCCTTTTTATTCCACTTTCTGTTTCACCTCCAAAATCCCAGATATTCTGCTGCTGCACTGCTGGCACCATGTATATTGCTAATTTATTACCATGACTTCTGCAAAGAGTGGGAGAACCACTGGTGCAGTGGGAGGACTATGGCAGGACAACAGGAATAAATGATGTGAAAGTCACATTGAACAGCTCTGAAGATTCAGGGTTAAAATTGCCAATGCTGGTTCATGAGAAGAAGGGTTATTACAGCTACACAGAGAAATAATAATTGATTGTTCTTTCCATTTAGAGTTTTTACTTTTTTTTTCTGAATATGATGATTGTCAAATGCTCAAAAGTTAGAAAATCTAATGTTATGGTTATCTAACATTAATCTCCTGGATAGGTGCATTGTGATACTGTCAAGTAGTCATACATTTTCACTGATTCTATAAGAAATGTATATGTTTCTCATTGCACAGATTAGGTGATGTTTCCTAAGCAATTAGAATTATGCAGTGAATTATGTTGGTTGGAGAATTTGCACTTTATTTCTCTTGGAAGATGCAAGGTGAGCACAGAAACGATGTAGGGCCGCGGGAGGAGGAGGACAGGTGAAGTTTTGGGGATTTGGACAGGCTAGATAAATAGGCCAAGATCAGTGGGATCACCTTCAACAAGACCAAGTGCCAGATCCTACACTTCATTCACAATAACCTCATGCAGCACTACAGGCTGGGGGCAGAGTTGTTGGAAAATGTCCCAGCAGAAAAAGGCCAGAGGGTGCTGATGGACAGCTGGCTGAACAAGAGCCAGCAGCGTGCCCAATGCATCATAGTCTGTATCAGCACTAGTGTGGCCAGCAAGACCAGGGAAGTGATTGTCCCCCTGTACTCAGCACCAGTGAGGCTGCACCTCAAGTCCTGTGTCCAGTTCTGGGCCCCTCAATTCAGGAAGAACATTGAGGTGCTGGAGCATGTCCAGAAAAGTGCAACAGAGCTGATGAAGGGTCTGGAGCACAAGTACTATAAGGAACATCTGAGGAAGCTGGGGTTGTTTAGCTTGGAGAAGAGAAGGCTCAGGGGAGACCTTATCACTCTCTACAACTACCTGAAAGGAGGTGGTAGCCAGGTGGGGGTTAGCCTCTTCTTCTAGGTAATGAGCAACAGGATGAAAGGACTTAGTCCCAAGCTGAGCCAGGGGAGGTTTAGGTTGGGCATCAGGAGGAATTTCTTCACAGAAAGGGTGATTAGACGTTGGAATGGACTGCCCAGGGAGGTGATGGAGTCACCATCACTGGAAGTGTTTAAGGAAATGACACTTAGTTCTATGGTATGGTTGACATGGTGGTGCTTAGTCATAGATGGGAGTTGATGATCCCAGAGGTTTTTTCCAACCTACTTGATTCTGTGATTTTGTGAATGTCAGACTACAGAGATCAGGTCTACTATTTTCTACCATTTGTCACAGCTTCTTTATAGAATCATAGAATCATTTACGTTGGAAAAGACCATTAAGGTCTCACAGCTTCTTTATAGAATCATAGAATCATTTACGTTGGAAAAGACCATTAAGGTCATCAGGTCCAAACTTTAACACAGTGCTACTAAATCCACCACTAAATCATGTCCCAAGTGCCATATCTGCATGATTTTTAAACATCTTCAGGGATGGTGACTCCCTCATTTCCCTGGGCAGCCTGTTTCAATGTTTTGCAATTCTTTCAGTGAAGATATTTTTCTTAACATCCAATCTAAACCTCCCCACCAAAACTTGAGGTCATTTTCTCTTGTCCTATCACTTACTACTTGAGTAAAGAGACCTCTCCTTCCCACCTTGCTACAATCTCTTTTTAGGTAGTCTTATGTGATGTTGCACAGTAACCTAGTCTAATCTTGGAAGTTGGCTGCTGTTGTGTGTTTCTTGCAATTAAGCTGCATTTAGACTCAGTGGGGATAAAAGTGCAGGCAAGGTCTTTAGGAGAGAGATCTAAGGCTGATACAATGATATTGAGTTGATGATTCAAAAATTAGGAAGATTCAGGAGTATTTTAAGATTAGGAAAGGTAGAGTTATAATTTAATTTCCCTTTTTGCACTAGTAGTTGTGCTATTTTTACTGCTTATTAATTGACCTAGATTTATTTGAAAAAGAGAAAAGAAAAAATATATGCCCTTCTGGGAATAATTTTTTTGATTTAAGATAATTTATGTTCTAATTTTTAGTTTCATTAATATTTTCTTTGCATACTTAGAGGATGGCTAATGAGATAAAGGAATAACATTACCTGTACAGCTTCTATAACACAAATTTGTAGAAGAATTTACAAATAGAGATGTAATTTTTTTTCAGTAACCTGCGTGTTGGGCATATTTGCCCTTGTTTTCTCTCATCTGAAACTTATACCTGTATGGATGAGGTAGTGAATACACATATATCTGCATTTCGGGTTGGAATGTGAGTGCATTTTGCAGGAAATGTGGACAATTATAGGAGAGTTGCACATTGTGAAATGTTGTCAGTGTGTTTCCTTTAAAACTGTTTTCCTTCAAATGAAACTAAACTGCAAGGAGTGCCCCTCTGTGTTGATGCCACTGATAGCTGCTGGATCCTTGGGACCAGACTAAAGCTATGACAAAATAACTCTCCCTAAAATGAATGCAGTATGAAGGCCAAGTTGTCAGGAGAAACACTTTCACTCTACAGTTTGCCCCTGCAGTGCTGCCCTGATTGTTGATGTAGACATGGCCACTGTCTGCTGGGATACATGCTGCCAGAGTTTTGGGAGGTCTTGTTTACAATTGTTATGCTGTGGTGTTTTTGTCTTTTATTTACTGACAAAACTAGCTGCCTTCTTTGACAGAGAATGTTTTTTTCTGGTGAAGCTTTGGTAAGATAAATTTCTCTACTGTAATTTTAAAATGGTCTTATAACCATGCTTGTATTTTAATGTGCCCTGAATTTAGCTATATTAGAGAGTAAAGCTGTAAATTTGGGGTGGTGTAGATTAGGACTGCAGTGGAAATTAAGCAGATACATTCATACCTTTTAGAACTAACCAATACAAGAATATAGGTTTTTGTGCTCAGCTTGTGACTCTGCTGCAGTAAGCTACAAGAGCTTCTACTTCATTCCTGACTACAGTCAAAGAGAGGAAATCATTGATGAAGGTATCTTACATAAACCTGTTTGATTCTCCCCTGCCTTGATTGTATTAGAAGCACTGAGTTTCAGTAGAGAGGTTTCAAAAGTTGCTGGTCTTCAACTTTACTGCCACTCATATAACTTATTGTCACCTCTTGCTGTATCACTGCATAGAATACAAGTTTACTTGCTTGAAATTTCCCTGAAAAAGGTTCAGACAGATGGTGAAGCTTCCTTAGATAGCCTAGAAACAGATTAGGAAGTTGTTCCTTGTTGTCTTCCCAGCTGAGAGTAGATGGGTTTAACATATGTCAAAAAGTAGATAGAAAAGATTGTGTTAGTGAGCACAACTGAATTTGGGACAGCAAGTGTAGCTATTCAAGCAGGTAGGTATTCCTTACCTTGGTCAAGTTTTCGACTGACTGTCTATCACTTTTGGATGACATTCACATTGTCAATGTCCGCTCAGCGGAGAGAAGTCCGCCATGTTATCAGTCTGGGGAGAGAATTTTTTGCGTGACCTCTGCAGTAAAAGCTAGTCTTTCCTGAGAGGGAAGCAGTAACATCTCTTTTAAGGATAAGGATGAAACATAGTAAAATGAATATACATGGAAAGAATGCCAGAGACTCACGACCTTTGTATGATGACGTGGTTATCTAATTCTAGCTGTTGAAAGGTAAACCCTTATTTTAAGACCGTTAGGTAGTCTTCTTTTGTAGCCAGTGGAAAGTGATAAGCATTGACAACAGGAACCAGTTTATTGTGCCTATCTCACTCTTGATGAATAAATAGGGATTATAGGCATCTAATTTGAAGTAGTTGCCAAACTTTTGGAACTTAAAAATAGATAGTGAGAGTCTATGTTGAAATCTGGAATTTCATAGAATCACCAAATATGTCAAGTTGGAAGGGACCCACGAAGATCATTGAGTCTTTGTACTTGTTTTCTGAATTTGGATAACTGACTGACTTCTCAAATTTTCTTTCTTTCCTCCCTATCTTCCCTTAGCTATGAGGTTTTGATTAAATAAAATGTTAAGTAAGCCTTTCTTTTTCCTGTAACTTTCTGGAAGATATCTCTTTTCTGTGATCATCTGCTATGAATATTATGCCACTAAGCCATTTGGAACTTCATTAGCCTTTCTCCATATGGATGACTTGGCTCATGACCATTGGCAATCTGACTTGTCTGACTGCAGCTTTTAAATAATGTTTTATCCTGATTTCTGGTTTGGAAGCGAACAGGAGTTTTGTGTGACCCTTTTGGAAGTATCTGAGTAGAGACATGCTCAGGTTTTTGGCTGGCACTGGGGGAGGAGGAGAGGTGTGAATGTTGTTAAATGTTGTGAAACAGGTGTTAACATGAACTTGTGCTCTGACCAAAGTGTCTTACCTAGACTATATTGTGGAGCAATAGCAGGTTCCTAAGGCTGAACACAATGCTTATGTAACACCTACATATAAAGCCTGTCTTTTTTGTAATAACTGTTGGAGACTTAGTCAAAAACTACAGGCCTTTCCACCTCAGAGCCTGACTCTCCAAGGCCTGAGGTACTCTCTGCATGCTTTGAGGAGTGCAAACTAGGAAAAATAGCCTTTATCTAGTATAAATATTCTATTTTCCAAATGTGTTTTTTTGTCCTAGTGTATAGTCTAGGTCATAATGTGGTTCA